>OZ022421.1:5365851-5802137 GCA_963989365.1 Rhimphoctona megacephalus | reverse complement strand
AAACGGAGCAATCACTGGTGTCTCTGGTACAATATTGCAATAACACAAAAATGAAGATGATTTTATTATAATATGTCTGTGGCGAGTTAGCCGGCAGCGATGGGCACTCACATACACATGCACGCACATGCATACGTGTGCATACAATGCATCTGCAACACTATAAAAAGAGGGAAAAAGAGAGAGCAGATACTTAGTTACCCTTTTGGTTCACGCATTTTCCGTTATATATATATATATATATATATATATATATATATATATATGATTATAAACGGACCAAACTATAAGAAAAAGACAGTCCCCAAAAATCCTCAAACCTGACACCTCCGAGAAAATTTCGATTCATGCATAAATGACTCACTATTATACAGATGGCAATGTCTGTCGAATCACTTCAAACATTCATCATACATCTATCGAACCACTTTGAACATCTATCATACATTAATCGAACAATTTTGAACGTCTATCGTACATCTAACGAACGACCTAGAACATCTATCATACATATGTCGAATCACTTTGAACGTATTGTTACGTGTGGGCGAAATAAATTAGTCAACTCAATTTTATAAAGAGATTGGGGCGGTTTATTTAGATACAATTGTGATACGACGTGTCTCGCTTGAGGTTCGTACGTTGAATGAATTCTTGATCTTGTTTATTACAGATGACGATCGTTGTCAAGGGACATCAGACGTTCGTTTAGTCATTACAAATATATATGCATATTTAAAAGGGGGAAACCGTAACACTACTCCCCTTCGTGAAAAAGATTGCCGCTCCGGCAATCAGACTAGGGACTATCTGAGATATTTCAAAATTTCAATTCTCCAAAATGAAAGATTGAAAATCATATATTTTTTTTTTTCTTATTAAAGAAAAGAGAATTATGAAAATTGTAAGATCTCATATAGGGAGGGCCCCAGTTTGTTCTTCAACTAAAACCTTCCAGAAATCAACGTTGAAGAACAATCCCGGAATATTTACAAATGTTTGATTTTATATAAACATACAATTTTTAGAAGAATTGTGTATTACAGGGGTTCAAAATATTTCAATAAAACTGAATTATGTGTTGATTTCCATTCATATAAGTCAATTCGACGTGTGTGTCAAAATTCGTAAGGTGAAATTTTACTGAAATATAAATGTTGATTGGACATTTTCTTCTGATTAGAGAGTTAAACCTGTAAACAAATAAACACAAAAATTCCTTTAAATAAAGAAAATAAACAGAAAATTCCAATCAATTGCTACAAAGCAGTTACATTTCCACAATTACTACTTTTCTGGATTAAACAAAATCAAGCGTAATTAATTACAAAGCAATATTTCAAAAATAATAACTTTCAAATATTTACTACTTAGCCATTTTTTTTACTCAGAAAGAAAGAAAGAAAGAAAGAAAGAAAGAAATCATCAAATCTATGAATAATCATCTGTTTGTTACTTGGTTCAGTTATATCCACTGACCAATTCGTTAAATCCACGAACAACTTTTTTTTTTTTATTTATTGGTTCAGTTATATCCACTGACCAGTTCGTTAAATCCACGAACAATCTTTTTTTATTAATTGGTTCAGTTAAATCCACTGACCAGTTCGTTAAATCCACGAACAATTTTTTTTTTTTTTTTTTTTATTAATTGGTTCAGTTAAATCCACTGACCAGTTCGTTAAATCCACGAACAATTTTTTTTTTTTTTATTAATTGGTTCAGTTAAATCCACTGACCAGTTCGTTAAATCCACGAACAATCTTTTTTTATTAATTGGTTCAGTTAAATCCACTGACCAGTTCGTTAAATCCACGAACAATTTTTTTTTTTATTAATTGGTTCAGTTACATCCACTGACCAGTTCGTTAAATCCACGAACAATCTTTTTTTATTAATTGGTTCAGTTAAATCCACTGACCAGTTCGTTAAATCCACGAACAATCTTTTTTTATTAATTGGTTCAGTTAAATCCACTGACCAGTTCGTTAAATCCACGAACAATTTTTTTTTTTTTTTTTATTAATTGGTTCAGTTAAATCCACTGACCAGTTCGTTAAATCCACGAACAATCTTTTTTTATTAATTGGTTCAGTTAAATCCACTGACCAGTTCGTTAAATCCACGAACAATTTTTATTTTTTTTTATTTTTTATTAATTGATTCAGTTAAATCCACTGACCAGTTCGTTAAATCCACGAACAATCTTTTTTTATTAATTGGTTCAGTTATATCCACTGAATGATCTGTTAAATCCATGAATTTACACCAGATGGTCAATAGAAATATCAATCAAGAAAAAGATTTTGTTTCAAATTTCAGAAAACCAGTTTCTATATCGCAATTTCAAAAATAAGTAAAAGAATTATGATTCAGGATTTTCCTCTTTAAAAGGTGTCATTCGATCAACGTGTACTACTTTAAATCTTCCGTGAGGGAGTTTTTGAATTCGATATGTCACATCGTTTAGTTTTGATTTCACAACATATCCTTTTAACCATTTACTTTGCATCTTTGGACACTTTCCTATGACTCTTGTGGGGGAGAGGAGCCAATTTTTTTGTTCAGGTACAAAGCTGATCATATGGGTTTTCAAATCAAATCGAGACTTCATCTTATCACTTTTAACAGTCAAAGTTTTCCGGACTCGTTCATGTATATCGATGAATTTGTCCTGTAATTGATTGACGTAATCAAAAGGGAAAATATCATCCGACACATTGTCAACTGGTGGAGAACCACGGAGGATGTCTAAGGGTATACGCAATTCTCTTCCAAACATAATCATTGCTGGAGTGAATTCAGTAGTTTCATGTCTAGATGAACGGTAGGCAAGAAGAAAAAGAGGAAGCCATTTATCCCAATCTTTTTGGTTATCATTAATGAATTTAGCGATATAATTGAGGATAGATATATTCAAACGTTCAACTAAACCATTGGATTGAGGATGTGAAGGTGAAGATCTTGTTTTATGAATTCCAAGAATTTTCATCAGTTCTTTAAAAATTCGAGATTCAAATTCTCTTCCTTGATCAGAATGAATCTCAAGAGGAATTCCGAAACGAGAGATAACATTGATTATTAAAGCTTCAACAATTGTATGAACTTGATGATTTGGAAGAGGTATAGCTTCTGGCCATGGAGAGAAATAATCAGTAATAACAAGAACGAATCGATTGTTGTTAGAAGATTTGGGTAAAGGTCTTAAAATGTCGATAGCGATTCTTTCAAAAGGGTAACCTACGTTGTAAATTTTTAACTTTCCTTTTGTTGATTTACTAGGGCCATCTCTACTAAAACAAGTAGAACATCTCTGACACCAATTTTCGACATCTATTTTGCAAGAAGCCCAATAAAATCTTTTACGGAGGTTGTTCAACATTTTATTGACTTTGAAGTGGCCACCAATTGGAGAAGAGTGAGAGATTTTTAGAATTTCTGTAGTAGTTGAAGTGGGGACTACTATTTGGAATATTGTTTTTAATTGATTAGGAGATTCCCAACGACGATACAAGATTCCATCTTTTAATTCAAGAGAATTCCAATATAATAAATAAGTCTTAATATCGTGACTTAAATGAGAAATTTCTTGCCATTCAGGGCGTCTATTTTGTTGTTTGAATTGAATCAGGGTGTTGAGAATGAAATCTTTGGATTGAAGATCACGCCAGTTAAAATTTTCATCAGCTATACAAATAGTTCGAAAGACCTGTTTTTCATTTTCCTCATTGAATGAATTAATTTTATTACATTTATTGCATGTACAAGGTCGACGAGATAAGGCGTCTGCATTATTGTGAAGATGGCCTGGTCTATGAGAAATATCGAAATCAAATCTAAAAAGGAATTCGAGCCAACGAGCTACTTGATCTTCAATATTTTTGAAAGTTAAAAGCCATTTTAGAGCTGCGTGGTCGGTTCTAATCAAAAATTTTCTTCCTAAAAGATAATGACTAAAATTTCCTACTGATTTGATAACTGCCAAAAGTTCTCTTCGTGTTGTACAGTAATTTCTTTCAGCTTTGTTTAAGGGGTTATATACAGTTGGAAATTTCAGAAAATCGATTTTTTTTTATGGCATTTTCAGAATGTACATACATTTGAGTACATTCTCTGAAAATTTCAAATTAATCCAGCAAGTAATGTCGGAGTTATATGCTATTTTATGATTAATTTCAAATTTCAAAAAATCGATTTTTTTGTTGCATTTTTGGAGTCTACATATATTCAAATAGATTCTCTGAAATTTTCAAAGCGATACGGCAAATATTCGTAGAGATACATGCGTACTTGAAAGGACGCTTGGAGCATTACAAAGTAAGCGCGCTCCGAACGGCCCGAGCGGCAGCGGTTGTTGTGGCCCGCGTGCCTGAGGTGACCCTTTTCATTGTTTTTGCATACATGGTATATGCGAGAGCTAAGCGTGGTCATTTCTTATACCGAAGAAAGGAATTTTGTCAGTCGAACCAGCTCTGCCACAGTGTAAAGTCGCGCGTTCAAATTTTACTCCGTTTTCGTAGTTTTGCGAATAAAAATGCCTTACAAGTGTACCAGACAACGGAGACTATCCGACAAGACGCAAATTTCAAGAGGGAAAAAGCGAAAACAATCGTACAATCCAAAAACAGTCGAGGCCGATGAAAGTAGCTTCAGTACATCCGCGAAAAAATTGAAAAATCAGAAGGAGATCTTAGTTCCTCGTGATTCCTCCATTGAATATCGCATTTTCAATTTGATAACGGTCTTCGCAGCGATAAGTGAATACGTCCAGTGTAAAACTTGCAAAGGAAAAGTGCAATTTCAAACGGCTGTACAACGAGGACTCGGTTTTAAAATCGTCATTCTGTGTGATAAGTGCGATCCTCGGGCCATAAACTCTTGTCCTTTCATCAAACATTCTTACGCGATAAACAGACGATTTTTATTTGTGATGAGAACTCTCGGAATAGGATTGAAAGGTGCAGCGAAATTTTGTGGATTGATGGACATGTCACCTTTTGTGGTGCAAGCTACATACGATTTGATCGTCAAAAATATTCATTCATGCACGCAAATGGCCACCGAAAAACTTTTCGAAAAAGCTTGTGCTGAAGAAAAAGAAGCGTCTGCTCAAAATCGAGGCGATGGAAACTGTGAAGAATTGACAATATCTGGCGATGGAACCTGGAAAAAACGAGGGTTTACTTCTTTATACGGAGTAACATCACTGATCGGTTATTATACGGGGAAAATTATCGATATCGTCGTGAAAAGTTCGTACTGCAAACAATGCGAGGTTTGGAAAAAAAAAATCGACACTGAAGAGTACAACGAATGGTATGACGATCACAAAGATATTTGTGCTGCGAATCATAACGGTTCTTCAGGAAAAATGGAAGTCGATGCGGTCGTAGAAATGTTCAAGCGTTCAATGGAAAAATTTAACGTCCAATACAAAAATTACATCGGCGACGGTGACTCGAAAACCTACTCGGGGATTTTGAAAGCTGTGCCTTACGGAAACAACGAAGTGGTAAAAAAAGAATGTATTGGACACGTTCAAAAAAGAATGGGTTCACGACTCCGAGACTGTGTCAAAAAAAATACCGAGATGACTGTAAATAAAAGTGGGAAAAAAATGCAAAAAAAAGTACTTGGTGGAAAAGGAAAGCTCACAGCCAAACTGATCGATAAATTGACTGTTTATTATGGCTTGGCAATCAGGAGGCACTGTGATTCCGTTGACAATATGTATAATGCAATATGGGCAACATATTACCATTATTGTTCAACAGATGAAAATCCTTAACACGAAAGATGCCCGGTCGGAACTGAGTCATGGTGTTGTTGGCAGCGAGCGCGAGCTTCGAATAAATTATCGGATTATAAACACGATTATTCTCCATTTCCACAAGATGTTGCTGACGCTCTGTTTCCGATCTACACGGATCTGAGCAATGAAAAGTTGCTTGAAAGATGTGTTGGTGGTTTCACACAAAATAACAACGAAAGCTATAATCAGTTGATTTGGAAAATCACATCGAAAATAATTCCTAGTGGTTCAAAAATAGTGGAAATAGCAGCTCACATGGCAGCCGGCACCTTTAATGAAGGTACGGCATCACTATTATATTATATGAGTGCACTGGGTCTATCGATTGGGCCCAATGCCCATGCCCATGCCGAAAAACAGGATGCAGAGCGCGTCGCGATCTCTATTTTAAGAGCGCATGAGCGCACGCGCGAAGGAAGAATGGTTCGCCGACGACTGCAATTCGACAATTTGGAAGCTGCTGATGATGCAGAGGGAACTTCTTATGGCCCTGGAATAGATGACTCCTTGTAAGTTGTAAAAAAAAATTTTTATCCATGTGTTCACCACTTATGAAACTTTGAACGCGTTTATCTCGAAACGATGTTTTCAAAGTCGGTGAGCACGATTTCTCAAAGATGGCTCAACCGATCGGTCTGCAATTTTAACGCAACTTTCTCAGATATATTCTACTGGGATTGGACGAAGGAGTAAGATTTCCGAAAATTATTTCTATTTTTTTTGAACCATTGAACGACCAAAATTCGGTTAAAAATTGAAATTTCGTCTTTGAGGAGCCGTCATTTCATCAAAATTGGAAATTCCAACTATTCCTTCGTCCAATCCCAGCATTTATCTGTCCACTAAACAAATCTCTTTGGTTTTTTAATTTCAGCTGATCCAAACGGGAGATTTCATGCTCACCGCAAGACGCCTTTTTTTAGAGGACCTACAGGAGATCAATCACAGGAGCTATCTGAAGCAATATTTTGTTAAATAAAAAATTGCGATAAAGAGTTAAAAGATGACACTCCATTTACTTCCTTATGCTTTTCCTCGTCAAATGAAATCCCTATCCGGAAAAAATTCGTAAAAAAACGAGTTTTGTTGGCCTTCCAACTGTATATAACCCCTTAACTTTTACACTGTTGTGTTTTTCAATAGCGTCTTTTATATGTGAAAGCACAATATCACAAGCATTTTCGAGAAATTGCCGAGGTACGATGTGATTGTAATTTATCACTGCATCTGCCAATATACGACTCTGGAAGGCTGTATCGATTTCTCGCCAAATGAATCCAGTCTCACGATTTTCACATCCTGCACCCACACGAAGAAAACGACATCGTATTGAATTTCTCAAACCTTCCAGTCGTATAATTTGAGCTATTAACGATTGTTGACTTCCAATCGATAAACGCGGACGTTTGATTCGACTTTGTTCTTCCAAGGATTCGATAAACTCATCACATCGTTACTCCCATACGACATACTTTTCCACCGAAGTTATTTGTCCGGCTTTTTCATACAAGTCATGTTCGACGTTACTGTCCGTCATTTTTTTCTTTTAACAACCAGCAACGCTCCTTGAAACCGTGAAAAGTATACTGGGAGAGAGCATCTCTCAAATAATGATTTATATTCCATCTTTACTTCTATGACTAATTCTTCAATCTCTGTGTAAATACGCATGTGTGTGTGTGTGTGTGTGTGTGTGTGTGTGTGTGTGTGTGTGTGTGTGTGTGTGTGTGTGTGTGTGTGTGTGTGTGTGTGTGTGTGTCTGAGTGTACGTATGTGCACATATTATAATAAAATCATCTTAATTTTTGTGTTATTGCAATTTTATACCAGAGACACCGGTGATTGCTCCGTTTTATAAACATAGTATCACCTTACATGTCACGTTCTGCAGCTATGAGCTCCGCCAACGATGTTCGTAATATTTCGATAAAATAATCGTCTTATTATTTGCTTAAAAATATAAAATGTGGTCGCTTCAAAAACCCTATAAAAATCCTAGTTTATTTGAAATCTTGATAGATAGGATAATCATATATATATATATATATATATATATATATATATATATTGGAAAATGCATGAACCAATAGGGTAACTAAGTATCTATATTGCTCTCTCTCTCTCTCGTATCTTCATGAGACTGTAAGCTAACTATATCGCTCCTGTATATATGGCTCCTCTCTTTCTTTGCCACGCGTGGATTGAGAAGAAATATATGGTATCACAGATGCACCGTATGCACACGTATGCATGTGCGCGCGTGTGTATGTGAGTGCCTATCGCTGCCGGTTAACTCGCCACAGACATATTATAATAAAATCATCTTCATTTTTGTGTTATTGCAATTTTGTACCAGAGATACCGGTGATTGCTCCGTTTTATAGACATAGTATCACCTTACATGTCACGTTCTGCAGCTATGAGCTGTGCGAACGATGTTCGTAATATTTCGATAAAATAATCGTCTTATTATTCGCTTAAAAATATAAAACGTAGTCGCTTCAAAAATCCCATAAAAATCCTAATTTATTTGAAATCTAGACAGATAGGATAATCATATATATATATATATATATTGGAAAATGCATGAACTAAAAGGGTAACTAAGTATCTATATCGCTCTCCCTCTCTCCCTCTTTACAGGTATATATTATCGAGCTCTCCTTTTTGTGCGGATCTTCGTAAGACTGTAAGCTAACTATATCGCTCTCTCGCTCTGTACATATGGCTCCTCTCTTTCTTTGCCATGCGTGGATTGAGAAGAAATATATGGTATTACAGATGCACCGTATGCACATGTATGCATGTGCGCGCGTGTGTATGTGAGTGCCAACCGCGGCCGGCTAACTCGCCACAGGTCTACAGATGCACTGTATGCACGCGTATGCATGTGCGCGCGTGTGTATGTGAGTGTCTACCGCGTAGCGTTGCCAGATTCTGCGACGCCGCTATGATACAAAATAGCAAATTGGGCGATTTCTGGCAACGCTGCTACCGCGGCCGGCTAACTCGCCACAGGTCTACGCGCGTGACGTCATCCGTTTCGCGGTGACCAACTCCGCGGCGATGGGTGGGAGGGGGGGGGGATCAGCTCGAGACAGCCACGATCCGCCCCTCCCCCGCCCCGATTTCCCCTCCTTTGGCGACATGGTGGGGGAAATTTCCCCTCTCGGCTTGGGTTAGAATCCCCACAGCTCTACTACTATGGTGACAACCTCGCCAAGTACTTCGGCCGAAATTCTTTTTCATCTAATTTTTTTTCGTTTGCAATCTTTTTTTGCTTCGGACCCTTATTGATACAGAGTTATTATTTTCATTCTGGTTGGTAAAACAACCGCATTTTCGAATTTAATTCTTTTCTCTATCAACATTCAACATTATTTGAAGATTTTTTCACACGACAAAGCCTCCCGTACTGGGCACATATATTTTGGTATAGCTCAATTTATTTTATAACTTTTTGCGAAACCCAACCTTAGCTTTTCGCGAGGATTAACTCATTTTGTTTTGTGTGATTTGAATTTATTTGATACATTTTTTGAGAGTGGTCACTTTTCTTACTTTTTGATAGGGTTTGATTTTCTCAGGGATTTTTGCGAGAACAGGTTTTTGCAGTGTATGTATATTGTAACGGTACACTTTTTACGTCCCCCGCTACGCGTAAATTCGAGCAACTATGAATTTTTAGGAGCAGGTATGAAAAGAAGCGTGAGTCAGAGGTTTTGTGTCAAAAAAAAATAAGTGATCATGTTTATTCACAATGTTTTGTCAGTGTACAAATATAAAAATGCAAATCATTTGTGTTTTCGTGATAAATTAAAGTTTTTCAGATTCGTTCCCTAATTTCAATGAACTCGTCCAATTTATGATATTAGCTCCCTAATTTCAATAAACTTGTCCAATTAATAGGATCCTTAATCTAATTCAATCAATCCGATTTATTCTATGATTCGATATAATTTTAATCGCATTTCTTTCCATGGCTCGATATAATCTTACAGAGATTGATTGATTTTGTTTATGCCACAGTTCTCGCTTCAAGAAAAATTTGAATAAAGTGAATTCTTTTTGTTTAATGAAATGAACTATTTTTACTCCAACAAAAATCAAAAATAAGAGTTAATGATAAGGGTCCTATGCCAAGAATCTTCAGACTGCACGGAATCGCACGGTCCCCTCCCTCTTTAGCATAGGAAAGGAAGGATCAAAATTGAGAATCTGCAGACCCTACGGAATCGCAGAGTCCCCTCCCTCTCAATAATGATGGATAAGGTTATCACACTAGAAATCTTTGACCTGCACGGAATTGCACCGGTCCCTCCCTTCTTCGTGTGTTCGGATAGGAATTTCACCCTCGAATCTGCAGACTGCACGGAATCGCACAATCCCCTCCCTCTCGGCGTGAAATTTGGAATATTTAAGGTTAAGGATTGTTGGAGCTTGTTTTTCCAGAGTCACTACCTCTGTACTTGAAGCGAGAGCTGATTCGAGAATGAGCTGCCGTTGCTGATCCGCACGGCCTTTTATACGCAATTTAGACAAAGGAATAATGATAGTGATTCGATCTAAAAATAACTTGGACTTTGCTCCCAGGAATAATCTCGAACCAGAGCTCTTTTACTAAATTCACGGATTGGTCAGCCGACTTGTCGCCGCGGCGTGATTGGTTGAGCTTAAGGCTGATTTTCATCGCTCATGTGAAAAATAATAATTTTGTAATCAAAATAAATGTTTTTAATGAATGGTTCGTTTTTATCCCTTTTTTTACCTAAATGAATCAAATTCTCCTTTTAAACATAATAAATTATTAATTTGTGAACAATTCTGAGCATCATTTCTCCTAGATCCAAACTGTGCCTCGTTATTTGCCATTTCCGTTGGAACCAACGTGCCATTGGACTTTGCAGGATTTTACCACCTGGACTCTTGTGAATTTTGTTTTATTATTCAAATTTAACCCTTTTCGTTGTTTTTCATATAAAAATGAGTCTAACTAATGTTTCAGGACATAGAATAAGTGATTTTTAATGAAAGAATGAACTAGAACTGATTCTGTGTGTAGCCTGAGAGTTTTGTCGAGGAGTGTCGCCTCGAGCGGCTGAGCGCAGGCTCGACTGTGCTGGCGCGCAGTTCAAATGCGACATTTTACGCAAAATAAAGGGAGTGCCGTTTCAATATTCGTGGAAAAATATGGGAACGGTGGTCAACAAATGTACTTGTCCAGGTTTCTTCCGCGAGGGGGATTTTTATACGTGGTATGATTCGTTTTTTCTCTTTCTTTGCAAACATTTCGCTTCCCTGACGGATCAGCAAGTCCCAAAAAAAGTCAAAAAGTCCCAATTGGGACTCGGGACTCAAGTGGACAAGTGAGACCCAAATTGAGTCCCAAATGTGACTTTTTTCCCCTCTCTCAGTTTAAACCGGATGTGACGTCATGAGTCCTAAACTGGGACTAGGAGTCTCAAATAGGGACTTTTTTTAGGGGTGAGATTTCAAAAAAAAAGTCCCTATATGGGACTCCGAGCCCCAATTTGGGACTTTTTTGTTCAAGGCAACTGGAATGAGCGAGTCCCTGCTTGGGACTCTGAGTCCCAATTTGGGACTTTTTTGTTCAAGGCAACCGGAATGAGTGAGTCCTTGTTTGAGACTCTGAGCCCCAGTTTGGGACTTTTTCCATCAAGGCAACCGGAATGGATGAGCCCCTGTTTGGGACTCTGAGCCCCAATTTGGGACTTTTCAATCGTAACGGGATAGGATAAAAAATTGCGTATTATTTGTCTCCATGACTCTACTGCGGCTTTCTTTTTATGGCGGTTTACCGGCCAAAAATGGAAATCCAAGTTGAGTCGTTTCGACAAATTCTACGGTTTTTCTCTGGAATCTCGTTTGTTTCCAGAGAATAATCACTTTGATAATGCGCTATAACAATATGGGTAGAATCATAATTTATTTTTTGTTTTACCATTCATAAAAAATTCTGTCCACGTTACAATAAAATCTTAAAATTAAAAAGCTTTCGGTGCAGTGGTAGGCAGTAGCTATGAAATACATTCTAAACATTGTTTCATTATAGCGGTGGTCCGCCGGCAACAGTACACCATCAACAGTTGAGCGGTACATACTCCAATTTATAAAAAAATTTAACAATCTACTGATACATAGTTCAATTTATAAAAAATATCATTTAACTGGTCCGCCGACAATTTATTTTTTGTTTCACCATTCATAAAAAATGCTGTCCACGTTACAATAAAGTCTTTAAATTAAAAAGTTTCCGGCGCAGTGGTAGGCAGTAACTATGAAATACATTCTAAACATTGTTTCATTGTTGCGGTGGTCCGCCGGCAACAGTACACCCTCAACAGTTGAGCGGTACATACTCCAATTTATAAAAATGGTTAACAATCTACTGGCACATAGTTCAATTTATAAAAAATGTCATATAACTGCATCCATACATATAAAACATAGTGATAAAATTCGAAAGCTCAAGTCGTACGCAGGAGTATCTATTAAATATTTTTGCAAACGTCCGTCATGGCAGCGGCGGTTGACACACGATGACTAGGTATATATGCGTAAGTTAGACGAATATTTCAACAAATGACATTCACAATATTTAATATGAATTACAATGTCGAATAAGCGCAGCGAGACGCCGTAACAAGCAAATGTTTTGTCTATCAGAGCTTTTATTAGACCACATTCGTACAAGAACTTAGGTACAAACTAACGAGCGTGTTATAGAAATTGCATAAATTTGAATCTGCGCCCGTGAGATCGCGTTGCAAGATGGTGCAACGCGATCTCACGGGC
Source organism: Rhimphoctona megacephalus (assembly GCA_963989365.1). Lineage (NCBI taxonomy): Eukaryota > Metazoa > Arthropoda > Insecta > Hymenoptera > Ichneumonidae > Rhimphoctona > Rhimphoctona megacephalus. Next base: position 5,789,509 of record OZ022421.1, on the reverse strand, counting down.
GCTATCATTCGTGCCATCTATCTTAGATAGATGGCACGAATGATAGCGAGAAAACGTGGTCGGACGGAAGTCAAATATCTGATAAGAAAAAGTCATTCAGTTCGAACGGGATAACGACAGAGAAAAGTTGTGCGGTAGTAAATGGCCGTGAACAAATCGCAGTGGTTAAATCCGTGACTTAAAAAAAGGGAGTAAAATATTGGGACATGAAGAAGCACGATGATACATAATATCTGTATTCAATATAATGACAGAAATAACCGCTTAATGTTGTCGATAATTGGAAGTGGTCGGCGGCCGGACATCATTAATCCGTTTCCCATGTCAATCGTACACCGTAAGTTATGTCGTTGTTTGTCGTAATAAGTACAGCCGGACATATAATGTCCTTTGCTTCAACAAATGCTTTGTTGCGTGCAAGTCGAACTTGCCGAATATGAAAAGGTAGATAACGATTGTTATCATCGGTAAAATAGTTAACAAAACAATGTTGCCTGGTTATAGTTTCCCTACTTTTGCTTCGATATTCAACAGCTTTTATAAGAGGTCTGGGGTACACTGTCATTGTATGTCTACATGATAATTCCAAATCTTCTATTAATTGCTGCTCCAAAGGTAACGGTACTTTTTCGTAGGCTCTTTCTACGCCGTATAATTCCATTAATTCCCCGCATTGCAGCGGTAACATTTTGGATTTTTTTTTCCATTAATTAATTTCTCCTTGACTTTCATGTTTACTTCAATAAATTTTCTCATGAAGTCTAGCAACAAATAATGCGTCATTATTTGAGTCTGTCTTTCGTGCGGACTCTTTATTGACTCGATTATCCGTTTATTATACGCCTTAAACGAGAAAGTATTGGTTGCCCATAGAGACCCTAAATTTTCAACACAATCGACCAAGTGAGCGGTGAGATGAAGATTAAAATTCATGTGGTCATTTCCGAATATTTTTTCGAAATTCAACCGGTACTGTTGTAGCAACAAACGCGCTCTGGTAAGCTCGTCCGTCATTATATCATTTCTATACAATATGTGTATGGCTTCCGAAAGCAAAGACAGAAGCTGCAACTCGCTATCACGTATTACATCTTTCAAACAAGGTACACTGTAATACAGGAGCCAATTCCTCCATTCCGAAGCTTTCTAAACTTCTCTTTCTTGTATTTGCCTTGGCAAACGTGATACAATCTCTGGCGGTTGTATTCTCATCAAACGACTGTTTATTGTTCGTAATGACGTGGGGTCTTCGCGGTACCAAGAGCCGAACGTATTATCTAGTATTAATTTTGTAAACTTTTTAGTCACACCCAGGCACACGTTGTACATGTAATCCACTGATATACCATTTCTTAAGTGGAATCCTGGCAGCATTCTTAAAATCGAATTGCCTACTATTCCTTTGACTCTTTTTTTGCTTTAGGTTGCCTGTGTTATGTGCCTTCATATTTCATCATCGGTACGTAACCTTATAGGTGCTAATAACGAATGAGAGAGAGTCAAAAGCAACGGAATCAACGTATCCATTTTCGGTGGTTCGTGCTAATGGGCGAGAGCCAATAAGATGCGAGCGGGAACGTATGCGAGAGCGATCGAGTGTGCGATTTTTTTGAGTTCTCTGTGCGAGCGTGCGTAATCTCGATTTGCAAAACCGTTGTGCGACATCTTGTAATACTTTTATGACTTTCTTTATTATTCATATACTATAATAAACTCTTTCGTATCAATATCATTAAACGACACGTTGCACCTTAATTTGAGTCCCAGTCCTCCGCGACACCATCCTTTAGACCAAGGTCATTACTTGTTATCAGTCAGAAGTGGGATACTCAAAATTAATCGTGCTAACGTAGTTTGTCTCGAGTGAAAGAACAGTGAGCGAACAAAGTAGACAGAGAGTGTGTAAAGTGCGACGACGAGAACTCGTTGGCACTGAAGCGTAAATCACGCGATACCTGTGGAAACAAAAGTGTCATATCTCAAGCGAATTTAGAATGGCTACTCAGAGTGATTTTGACGATTTTGCTATCGAAATATTGCGTCGTGATCATCCAGAAATCATGAGTTCACCAATGAGTCAAGATGGCGGAGAAGATTTTCGAAATACGCGGGAACCTCCCGAAAATGCGCGGCAAAAAAATAATACTGGTGAGAATTCGGGTTTATATCCGGTAATCACCGTGAACAGAGGCGGTTAATCAGGGTCGAGTACGTCGGGAAGCGAAGACCAAGATTTCGAAACTGTAGACGAAAGCTATGGTAATGATGAGACAAGAGATGGCGCGACTGGGCCTCATCCCAACGAAGCGACACGACCGCTGCTAGAGGACGCTTTACATGATGGGAGCGGAGGAAATAACGTGGAAACCATGTTGGCGCGATTGCTTGCGCGTGCGCTATTAAGCGAAAAACCGCAAAAGGAAGTTCCGCTATATCACGTAATACCGGACTTGAGTAAAAATATTGAGAATTTTTCGGGCGATGGAAAAGGAACGAGACCGAGAGACTGGATTGAAAATATCGAAAGCATGCAGAAAATACATAGTTGGCCAGAAAACTTTGCGTTAGAAACAGCGTGTATGCATTTACGTGGCGGTGCGTGCGATTGGTACCGGGCTTGTGCGGCAAAATTGATATCATGGCAACTGTTCAAAGAAGCGTTTTGCAAGACTTTTATTGTGGCCGAAAGTACATCCGATCGGTGGCAAAGAATGATTGACCGAGTGCAACAAAAGGACGAAACGTTGAGTGCTTATTTTCACGCGAAAACAAAATTGTGTATTGATTTGAGACTCGATTTTCGTGATATCAAAGAACAAGTGCTTGATGGATTGTGGTCGAAGGAGTTGTGTATTTCGTTGATGGCACGATTTCACGATTCATTAGATGATTTATTACACGACCTCATCGCGAACGATCGTATGCTAACTCAGCGAGCTTCGAGATCACGAGTAAACAAAGAGTCGGGAAAATCTAAACCGCAAGTGAACTTACCTTCGAAAAACGCGAGTGTAAATAAGAGCGAGAAACAAGAATCGTCGACAAGTGGGTACAAACCTTTCGGTGTTGATCGTCGTCCTCCCATTGTAAATGCTGAAGGACAACCGAAGTGCTACAATTGTGGATCCTTTGGACATACCGCGCGAGATTGCCCTGAAGAAAAGCGTGAGTTATTTTGCAAACGATGTAAGAAAACAGGTCACACGGAACGTCATTGCCTAGAGAACAAGCCAACAGGACATGCGGAAGTCAACTTGATACTAGAATCTAACAATGACAACAGAGTGAAATCGAAGGTTAAATATATCAAAACTGTGCAAGTTAACGGACGTCCGGTGGTTGCCTTCATTGACACTGGTAGTTCAGATAAAATCGACTAAAGCCTTGCTTGAGGGATTCGAAATAATTCCTATACAAACTGGATTGAAACCGTTTGGACCGCCCAATTACCGAGTGACATCCCCGGGTATAGTGATCGCCGAGATTAGTGTGGACAACGTAACAGCAGCAAATGTACCGGTGAGGGTAGTTCCTGATGATACTCAGGATTACGACATCCTGATCGGACGCAGTTTCACGGAACAAGATCACATAAAGTTCAAAAAGGAAGGGGACCAACTGATCTTCAAACTGCGCAAGTCATCGTATTTGGCCGATGTTGAGCCGTGTTCGAGCGAATCAGCAACAGTGAAAACGGTAGCCACGAACAACGTCGATTTACCTCCAGTGACAATACAATTTATCAGCGTCGAGTGCGATAATAATCATCATGAAGTGGCTGTGATGAATATAGACACAATAGAGCAAAAACTGCGAAAAGATCAAAGCATCGAACGAGGCGTCGTGATGCCTGTACCGAGAGTTTATCAGGTGCAGCAGAGAGAACCGATTACGCGACAAGATTTGGACATCGGAGAAGACCAACCGCAGGAAGTGGTAACCGAATTAGTTGATTTAATAAACAATTACCGAGATTGCGTGGCGACAAATTTACTCGAGTTAGGTCAAGCGAAAAACATCACTATGGACATTAGAGAAGTTCCGGGTAGCAAACCGGTAGTGTTAAAACCGTATCGAGCGAGTAATACCGAGCGAGATGAAATAAGTCGAATAATTCGAGAATGGCGAGAAGCGAATATCGTTCGAGACACGGATTCCCCCTACGCGAGTCCTGTGCTATTAGTCTGCAAAAAAGAGTGGCGAGTCGCGACTTGTAGTTGATTTTCGACGTTTGAATAGACAATCGGAATGCGTTCATTTTCCTTTGCCTAATTTGGACGACCATTTGCAATTGATAAGAAGTAGTAAACTTTTTATTACACTCGACCTTGCACACGGGTATTTACAAATCCCATTGTCAGAAGAAGCCAAATCCAAAACTGCGATCATAACCCCTGACGAGACCGTAGAGTTCAATCGTATGGTTTTCGGTTTGATGAACGGGTCGGAATATTTCTCAAAAGCAATGCAAAAAGCCTTAGGGCCATTCGTGATCGGGTAGTACTCTACTATCTTGATGACATTTTTATACCGGGGCGCGATTGGAACGATTTATGCGAAAGATTGATTTTAACGTTGGAAGCATTGAGAAAAGCGGGTCTAACGATCAAATTGAGTAAATGTAAATTCTTGCAAAAGAAAGTCAGTTATCTGGGTTTCGAAATATCGGACAAAGGAGTCGAACCGGGTGAAGCAAAAACGAAAGGAATAGTTGGATTCCCAACACCGACAAATGTGCATGAAATACGACGATTCATAGACATGACCAGTTTTTTCAGACGGTTCATTCCGAAGTTCGCTCAAATTGCTGGGCCATTGCACGCGTTGTTAAAAAATGGAAGTAAATTCACGTGGAGCGAAAAAGAAAGAAATGCATTTGAAAAACTTAAGGAAATCCTTTCCAATAAGCCGATCCTTCAGATGTTTGATCCAGAGCGAAAAACCGAATTGCACACTGATGTTAGCGCCTTTGGCTTAGCTGCGATGTTGTTCCAAAGTGATGAACGAAACCGATTGCGTCTAGTTTATGCGATTAGTCGTAGAACGAGTGACCCAGAGAAAAATTACCATTCGAGTAAACTTGAATTATTAGCGATCATTTGGGCCGTAACGAGATTGAGACCGATGTTGATTAATGTTCCGTTCACGATCGTCACCGATTGCGAGGCGTTGTTGTATTTACGTACTCAAAAAACCGTGAATCCACAGATTGTACGCTGGAATAACATGTTGAGCGAATTTAATTATACGATTACACATAAGCCGGGAACAAAGCTAGCGCATGTAGATGTCTTAAGCCGCGCCCCTGTAAGCGAGAATGAGCAGAGTGAGCAAGACGATTTAACAGACTGCGGAGTGTTTACGTTGCGAAGCGAGTATGACGAGATTGCGATGATTCAAGTTTGTGATGAAACGATAAAACGAAAATGCGCGATTTTACGAAAACCCGTGAGTGAGCGAGACAAATACGAAATGAGTGAAGTGCGCGACTATGAATTGGTTAACGGTATCGTCTACAAAAAGCGAAATGAGCGACTACTATTTGTAGTACCTCGAGCGATGCGAAAAGGATTAGCTGTACGTTTTCATGACCTTAAGGGACATCCCGGGCTTGATCGTACTGTCGCCATGCTAACCGAGCATTACTACTTTCCGGGTGTGCGAAGATATTTGCGACAACATATCGTGTCGTGTATACAGTGCGCGTTGACGAAGGTGAAAACCGGTAAACAGAGTGGATTGTTACACCCAATTCCTCCGGGCGATACACCGTTTGCTGTGGTTCACATCGACCACACGGGACCGTTTGTGACATCGAAACGTAACAACAAATACATATTCGCGATGGTTGATAATCTCATGAAGTTTGTGTTCCTACGGGCAGTAAGAGACACCAAGGTACAGGGAGTAATCACAGCGCTGGAAAAACTAGTGGACGCATACGGAGCACCACGAAAAATCATTTTAGATCGCGGGACGTGCTTTACGTCAGCACGCTTCGAAAAATTTTGCAGTGATCATGGCATTCATCACTCGTTAAACTCGCCACGGCATCCCCAAGCCAATGGCCAAATCGAGCAAGTGATTCCCATGCTACAAGCGAGTCTGCGAGAAAATGATGGACGTGACTGGGACACACGACTTGCAGAGGTTCAGAGAAATCTCAACGAGGCTCCCAAGGCCACAACGGGGAAAAGTGCATTTGAATTGCTGCACGGATTCCGAGCGCGAAGATATGAAGGTGAGTTGCATAAAGTGACCGACGAAAGTACGTCGTACACTCCACCAGCCGAATTACAACAAAAGGCACGAGAGAAAATCGAAATGGAGCAGCGAAAGATGAAGGAGCGACACGATAAAAATCGTGCGAAAAACGTCAAATTCAATATTGGTGATATCGTCTTTATGAGAGTCGCTCCAGTTGCATCCGGAGAAAGCACTAAGCTACAGAACAAATATCGAGGACCACTGGTCATTACACGAGAGATACATGACGAAACTCATGGCGTAGCTGATTTGCGGCAAGAAGAACCAGGTCGAAGGTATGCGTCGACTGCACATTCGAGTCAATTCAAAATTTGGCGACCGCACAAGGAAGATGAATCATCAGACGAATCAGCAAACGACAGTGAGAATTAGAGTAGGAGCGAAGACGAGGTAACAGCCTCCCATACGAACAGCGACGAAGAGATAACAAGCGAGCAACAACGACAGAATACAGAAGGTGAGCCAGCACGAATTGAGAGGAGCAACCAATAACCTCGCCGTTCAAAGCGCCAGAGACGCACTCCAGTAAATTACGAGACTTCGAAACATCCTTACTCGAGGACGAGTAAATTGCAGGACAGCCGAGTGATAACGAATGAGAGAGAGTCAAAAGCAACGGAATGAACGTATCCATTTTCGGTGGTTCGTGCTAATGGGCGAGAGCCAATAAGTTGCGAGCCGGAACGTGTGCGAGAGCGATCGAGTGCGCGATTTTTTTGAGTTCTCTGTGCGAGCGTGCGTAATCTCGATTTGCAAAATCGTTGTGCGACATCTTGTAATACTTTTATGACTTTCTTTATTAATCATATACTATAATAAACTCCTTCGTATCAATATCATTAAACGACACGTTGCACCTTAATTTGAGCTCCAGTCCTCCGCGACACCATCCTTTAGACCAAGGTCATTACTTGTTATCAGTGCGTTCTTGTAAATTCTTTTCTTGATTGCGGTCGTCGTAGCTTTTGCGTAGCAAAAGGTACATCCATGCTCGACATTAAAGCGGCTCATATTCATAATTTCATACCTTGCGACAGCATCTACTGAACACTCGATGGTCTTAAAACGACTCACAACGGTACGGTTTCGGTTATCATGTAGATTCCATTCGACACCATCTTTGTATAACGATTCTAATTGTTGACCTATCGGTTCCATGAACGCGTTTAAGTTAGGATGTCCTTTATCAACCCAAATTCCACACAAAATCATATATTTTTTACGCAAGTGCGGCGGTAGTTCATTGATCGTGAGTAATACCGGCCAAGCACTTGATCTTGTTGATTTTCCTACTGAGCAGCCATCGGTATTGATAGTAAACGTAAAGTTCCACTCATGATCCAAAAATTGATCATTCTGAAGTATTGATATATATTCTTTACCATCGTAAATATCTTCAATTCCTTCGGGATTTATTTTTTCTCGCTGAACACGATATTTCAAATGGTTTTTCATTGCAGGATTGGCAAGTAGTCTTTTTAATTGTGCCCTTAGGTTGAGTATTAGAAAATGAGACATGTGTTTCTTCTCTTTTCCTGGTCTACATTTTCCACACTGGCAGTCGCGGGCAGGTTTTTCCTTGCATCCCAATACATTTTTGCACACTTTGCAGTATAGATATTTTTTTGTAATTCCTTTCCTTTTCCTGTTCAGCGTTTTCCACAAACTTCGCTTAGTGAGACTCGACGAACGAGTGAAACGGCAAAGTTGGATAGCGATACTCGCAGCATTCCAACATTGTTTGTAATCTCAAGAAAATTTTTTCTTCGCTCTTCTTTGGACATTTGTTATTTCTCAAATTTCATTCCGCTTCTGTAATTTTTATCGACTCAACGTGAGTTTTTGTAGCGGACCGCTGCGCCAGAAGCTTTTTAGTTTTAAGACTTTATTCTAACTTGGATGGCATTTTTTATGAATGATGAAACAAACAATAAATTGTCATCCTACCCATATTGTTATCACGCATTATCAAAATGGTTATTCTCTGGAAACTAGCGAGATTCCAGAGAAAAACCGTAGCGTTGGTCGAAACGACTCAACTCGGATTTCCTTTTTCGACCGATAAATCACCATAAAAAGAAAGCCACAGTAGAATCGTGGAGATAAATAATACAGAATGTTTTATCCTATCCCGCTACGATTGAAAAGTCCCAAATTGAGGCTCAGAGTCCCAAACAGGGACTCACTCATTCCGGTTGCCTTGAACAAAAAAATCCCAAATTGGGACTCAGAGTCCCAAGCAGGGACTCGCTCGTTCCAGTTGCCTTGAACAAAAAGTCCCAAATTGGGGCTCGGAGTCCCAAATTGGGACTCGCTTTTTCCGCTTGTCTCACTCGAAAAAGTCCCACATTGGGGCTCGGAGTCCCAAATAGGGACTTTTTTTTTTAAATCTCACCCCTAAAAAAAGTCCCTATTTGGGACTCCTAGTCCCAGTTTAGGACTCATGAGGTCACATCCGGTTCAAACCGAGAGAGGGGAAAAAAGTCCCATTTGGGACTCAATTTGGGTCTCACTTGTCCACTTGAGTCCCGAGTCCCAATTGGGACTTTTTTGGAGACTTTTTTAAGGGACTCGCTGATCCGTCAGGGTTTATATAGATTAGAAAAAGGTTATATTGGAAAATTATCGCTTTTTCATTTCCAAACCCTGACCCCTTCTACTTCGAGTCAGGTTTTTTCTCCATGAAATAAAGGGGCACGTGTTTTGGAATTTTCAATTTGGCATTTTTTTTATTCTCGAGCCAGTCAAATTTTTTTGACATTTCGATTTACCTTTCTGGAATCAGGCTAAAATAAGTCGGGAACTGGGAGTCGGATACAAAAATTTACAAAACTTTTGAGAGCAAGATCCCCGATAACCAAAGCTGACGTTCAAAAGTATCTAGCGTTAGACTAACGCTAGAATCGGGTCATACCCCAGCATTATGTGACGTATTAAACGTAGGTTTCTACTGCCGCATTTCGGTCTTTCTTTTGCGTTAGTAAATAACGTTACTGACTGCCGTTCTACTAACGCAGACGTGACGTTATTCAGTGCTGTTGTTTTAACGGCACTTTAGCGTTAGGTTGTAACCGCATTCTAGCGTTAGGTTATAACAGCATCCTAGTATTAGGTTTTAACTGCAGTCTAGCGTCAGCTTGTAAGGGTATTCTAACGTTAGATTATAGCAGCATTCTAGCGTCATGTTTCAACAGTATTCTAGCGTTCCATTTTGAAAGCATATTATACGATTGAAATCTAACCGAACGGTGCTATCACATTATGCCATCTCAGGTAAACACAAGTATTCACAAATTAAATATTTCCAAATTATTCAATTAGCTAACTTTGGATTGTAACGAAAAATAATTCAACTAAGATAAGAAAATACTAATTTTGTATATTAAAATAGTATGGCAGTTGAATTATCATTTGAATGTAGAAAATGTGTAATTTAGTAACATGTTCCTCATTTAATTAAATTTTTCATTACAATTCGAAGTAAACTATTTAAATTAACCTCATTTGGAGAAAAATAGAGAATTTTTAAAATTTCCGGAACATGTATTTTGTCCGAGACACATTTTAGTATCCCCATTCAGTACCTTGCAAATCGAAAGGTACGAAAAGTAGTACCTCTCACTTGCTTGAGAAACTGTATTCGCAACCCGGGATATAACCCGCGGTATTTTAAAATTTGGTACATGACCGTCTTTTCAGGCGGCCGCGATGTCTTTCGACTCTGGCAATATATGCTCGTCCGGGGGATTATGCGTACGCGGGTTGAGTCTCGACACTCTGCGCCACGCTGTGGCCGGAGCAAGAAGCTTCAATGGCCGTACTCACTGAAATAAAATTATAGCATCATGTTGTTACGTGGCGCTTGGTTGATGCGTATCTAGCGTTCACGGTAACGTCACAGTGACGCAATTTTTATGGGATTGTAATAACTATTCATAACACAAATGGGGTGTAGAGTATTTACTCCGCGTTATGTTACGTCAGAAGATCCATAACTTATACTGTCCTACCGCTCCCTTTCCGGAAAAGAAATGGCTCACCAACTCATTGCAAATCTGGATCCTTTGAAACTTCGTTTTTTCAGCAAAGAAATAGAAATATCTATTAGCTGTTAAACGGCAACCGTAGGTATTATTCACTGAATCGTTCTTTAAGACGCGCTCTACCAATCGTTCAGTTGGTAAAAATTCTGCTGCACAATTTTTTTTAAAAGAAAATTAAAAGAAAAAAAGAGTTAATTTTTTCGAGAACAATTAAAGTTACCCGTTGTTATCTATTCATTACAGAATAAGGTACAACTTGTAACAATTTATTGTTTTTCTTGATGTTATGTATGGATGGGAATGAGATACTTGAAATATTAATGAAACATAAATTTATAGACATATATGTGGGGCATTCCATGCCAAACCGGCCAGTCCGTGACCTCGACCATTTTTGATTTTGTCGAAATTTTTTCATTTTCAAGTAACTACTGAACGGAGTTTTTAGGAATTTTTTTAGATTTTTATCTCAGCCCGTTTAAAAATAATGAATTTTTCAAAATTTCGCACAAAATTTTTTTAAATGCTCATAACTTTTTCAGCAACAGTGATATCAAAATAAAATAGAAGGCAATTTTTTTCATCTCGAATTGTAGTTTCGTAAAAAAAATACAAAAAAATTATCAAAAGGTAATTTCATATGTTTTTTTTTAGTTTTAATCCAAAAATATATTTTTTTTTCAAAACTTGGACCGTTTTGATTTTTTTCAAAAAATTCATCTTTTTTGTAGACATATTTTTACATGTCTTGAAAAATTCACAGCTTGTGATATCCATCCCTTTTATGTTTTTCTCATTTTTTACCACGTGTAAACCAATAATTATTAGTTGTCAATCCTGAATTATATTTTTTTATTGTTTTTTTCCACGCATAATTCTATTCCTCAAGAAATTATGGATGAAAAAAATTAATAAATAAATATTGGAACTGATTTCCATGTGTTTTTCAGTTTTCAAGCAAACATTTACTTTCACATCTTGGACCATTTTGATTTTTCTGAAAAAATTCACCATCTTTCACGACACATTTTCACACGTCCCACAAAATCCGCAGCGTATGATATTCATGAATAAGGATTAATAATTGATAATCATTCATTTACACATGGCAGAGAATTGAAAAAAAATAGAATTTATGGATATCACACGCTGCGGATTTTTTGGGACGTGTAAAAATGTGTCGTGAAAAATGTTGAATTTTTTCAGAAAAATCAAAATGGCCTAAGTTGTAAAAAAAAATGTTTGGCGGAAAACTAAAAAAAACATGGAAATCTGTTCCAATATTTATTTATTAACTTTTTTCATTCATAATTTCTTGAGGAATGGAATTATGAGTGGAAACAAATAATAAAAAAATATAATCCCGGTTTGACAACTCTTTATTACTGATTTATACGTGATAAAAAATGAGAAAAAAATAGAAGGTATGGATATCGCAAGCTGTAAATTTTTCGAAACATGTGAAAACCCGCAAAAAAACAGCATAAATGCTGTAAAAAAAGTTGAGACAAGTACATTTACTCCCCGCAAATAGTTTGTCCGGTAACAAATCTCAGTTTCGACACAAAACCTTCACTAAACATTATAAAAGAGATTTTCTCCCAAGAAAACCAACCTTGCAAAAATTCTCTGATTCATATCAAATCTCTCAAAAAATGATAGGAGAACCCCACAAAAATTTTCTCAATAAATTAGAAACTCACAAAAACTTATAAGAGCCTCTCAAAAATTTATCAATCAAATCATAATTTCACAAAAGATGCCAATTCAAACCTGCCCAAAAATTAAGTCTAAACTTCACAAAAAGTTATTAAATAAATAAAAATGATAAAAGCATTAATAGTCAAATACATTAAAACCTATTAAAATTCAATAAAAAACACTTTGAACGAATTGAAAATACAGTTGTTCTACCCAACAAGAATAAGAATAAAAAATAATTATGAGAAAAAAATTTGATTAAAAAAAGATTTCAAACGCAAAAAATTAGATTGAAAAAAGTTTCGACTGAAGTACTTGGCGAGTTCGAAACCATAAGTGATATATTATGTAAATTAAGCGAAAAAACTCACCAAGTACTTCGGCCGAAATTTTTTTTTCAATCTAATTTTTTGCGTTTGAAATCTTTTTTGTATCAAAATTTTTTCTCATAGTTATTTTTTATTCTTATTCTTGTTGGGTAGAACAACTGTATTTTCAATTCGTTGAAAGTGTTTTTTATTGGATTTTAACAGGTTTTAATGTATTTGACTATTAATGCTTTTATCATTTTTATTTATTTAAGGGGACCGTATGGTCTAGAGCACGAAAATTTCACCTATTTTCACGATTTTTTTTTTGCCTTAAAAAATTTAAAAATCGATGTTTTAACTTTTCGGGTTTATTACTACCTTTATTAAGTATACAAAAAAAATTTTTTTTAATTTTAAAAACAGTGTTTATTATCATATAATTGGCATTGAAGACGACCCTCTCGAAAAATCCGACCCGGACGGTGAAGATCGATCCGAGACTTCTACTCATCTGAAACACAAAATTCAAGAAGATTCTTAATCAGAAAGAGTGCAGTTATGGTCGGGACTAGAACAAATCGAAAAAATTAAAAATTGACAAAATGGCGCGCTTTTGAAAAAAAATTCGTAAAATCGGGTTTTTTTTTCACTAGTTTTTTAGTATAAACAATAAGAAATTATTTAAATAAAATTATGATTGTAGTTCCGACGATAGCCATACATGTTGTGAACAACATATCCAAATTTCAAGTGATTCGGTTGAATAGTTTTTTTGTTTTCACCTGCGCAGTGCCGAAAAAAGTCGTTTCGAGATAAATGAGTTTAAAGTTTGAGGTACAGATATTTTCAAAAATTGAGCAAATTTTGAATACTTACAGTTAATCCGCGATTCCGGCACCATATAGGATTCCTTCGGAATGTTCATAATTCAAGATTTCCTCACTCCTTTCATTTCTTCGAGCTGTCCGAGCCTCTTTGGAGTTGTCCGTGCTCCTACGGTTGGCGCTCGATACTCGCAGCTCGTCTCGGTTTTGCGCTAGTTGCTCCGCTTGTGGCCCGATTGTTATGCCCATGGTCTCCATTATTTTCAATAGGGATGCAAATCCTTCATTGAATATGCAAGCGGAAATGTGAGTGGCAATATCAATGATTTTTTTTCCGGCAAACAGATGTTTCGGCGCAAGGTGCCACACGCAAGCATTGAAACTTTCGTTATTGTTCTGCGTATTACTGCCAATACACCTTTCCAATAAAGTCTCTGCTGTCAATTCTTCATAAATTGGTTTTAATATCTCTTGTGCTTCATCGCACAGAGCAGGTGGGTGCTCGTAGGTGTCTAAAGTACCTGCAGCCTCACTTTGACGCCACTTGCACCACGATTCGGAACCTGGAGGACAGTACGAGTGTTGCGGATTTTCATCTGTTGAAATTTTGTGATAATATGCTGCCCATATTTCACTTCTCATCCCTTCTGTCGAATCTGAATTACGTCTAATTGCTAGACCGTAATAAGTTGACAGCTCTTGCAATAATTTATTCGTCAATTGTTGACGCTTCGGTGTTTTATTTATCGATTTCCGCTGTGTCTTTTTTCCCTCTTCTTTTTCTGTCAATTTCTTTGTTGCTTTCTTTATTTGTGCATGTTTTTTTTTCGCATCAACAGCACGTTTGTACAAACGTTTTTTAACATGCAAAACACATTCTTTTTTGCAAACTAAAAAATCATCCCCGTAAGGCTTTGTGTCCAATAAGGCTTTGAACGTTTTCGTGTCGCGGACCGCTCTCTACCTGCGTTATGGGCTGTAGAAGCTGTAATATTGAGAATTTCCGCATGAAAATTTCACAGTATATTCTTGAGATACTATACTTTCGACATATCGAAAAAAAAAAAAATCGATTTTTTCAAATTTCTAGACCATACGGTCCCCTTAATAACTTTTTGTGAAGTTTAGACTTAATTTTTGGGCAGGTTTGAATTGGCATCTTTTGTGAAATTATGATTTGATTGATAAATTTTTGAGAGGCTCTTATAACTTTTTGTTAGTTTCTAATGTGTTGAGAAAATTTTTGTGGGGTTCTCCTATCATTTTTTGAGAGATTTGATATGAATCAGAGAATTTTTGCAAGGTTGGTTTTTTTGGGAGAAAATCTCTTATAATTTTTAGTGAAGGTTTTGTGTCGAAACTGAGATTTGTTACCGGACAAACTATTTGGGGGGAGTAAATGTACTTGTCTCAACATTTTTTACAGCATTTATGCTGTTTTTTTGCGGGGATTTGTTGACTTTTTGTATGGAATTCATACCTTGTCAATTAAATATGTCTATATTGCGTACGTACTTGGGTGATACAAAAAAATCAGCATTTTTTTTCGGTGTTGCAGCAAAATATAATAATATTTTATCAAAAAGTGATTCTATCAAGAATTCGATCCTTAATAAAAATTTTAAAGGCCGCTCTAGCGATTTTTTTCTGATTTCGGCTAACTAAAAATGGATACATGATCGAATTTCGAGCTACTGTAGCGCTACTATATCGGGACTAAAAATGCATTGTGAAATAGTTCTCTAAGAAGTGTTCAAGTGAATTCAAACTTCGTAATTAACCGTCAGAACTATAAAATTATTAGATTACTTAAAAACTTGTAGTAGATCTGAAAAGATATGACGTATAAAAGAACCACAAACAAATAAGAACTCATTTTTTTTTAATTTTGTAAAAAAAAATTGTTCAAAAAAATATTAGACAGAAATATACATACCAACAGAAATGAAATGCACTAAATTTTCGAATTTAATAAAAAATCTAAATAAAACAAAATTCTCGGAGCAAAATAAAGTATGAAAATTATACGTCGAATTAAAAAAAAAATTGTTAGGAAAAAAAATTCCGTATCGAAAAATATTTCATAAATAATTACACCGAAAAAATACTTCAAGAGCATCAAACTGCACTTAAAGTTTTTGAATAAAAGAAATCAGGACGAAACGATATTTGGAAACAAAAAAAGGTACGTGCACAGAATATCGCGAGCAAACGTTCGATTAGAAAAAAGAATTTCGGCAGAAGTACTACGCCAGTTTTTTTTATAACGTTTATTGATTACGAATTTTATATCATCAGCAATTGGTAAAAAAAAAAGAAATTGTTGAATTACTTATGAAATTCTTTTCTTTTAGGTCAAAATGGTTTCGCACCACTTGCTTCCGTTTTGAGTTGGTTTCATTCTGATTGTTTTTTTTTTTCATTTCAAAACTTCAGATGCATTTTATTTCTATTAGAATATTTCTTCATATATTTAATCTCTTTTTGAATTTGCGAAACAACCAAATTTATGCTGACAAATTTACCGACTAAAAAAATTTGGACGGAAAAAAAAGTTTCAACCGAAGTACATAGCGAGGTTATGACGTTTATCAATTATGCACAATACATTGTGTACATTTAGCAATAAAAAATGAACGAACTACTTTAAGCCAATTTTTTTCCAATATCAATTATTTTTTTTATTTAAAAATTATTATTTAGTTTTTTTGATTATAATTTATACAATGCGCTTAATTCAATTCAATTTGCTAAATTCATTCATGGTTACAAACTTGCCAAGTACTTCGGCCGACATTTTTTTTTCATTATAATTTTTTTCTTTCGAAATTTTTTGTTGTATCCGAATTTTTTTTCATGCCAATTTTTTTATTCTTTTTGCGTAGAACAACTGGACTGTAGCACATCCATATTTTTAATTAATTGGAAGATTTTTTATAAGAGGTTAATAGGCTTTAATGTTTTTACTATTAATGATTTTATAGTTTTAATTCATTTTTGTAAAGTTTAGACTTCATTTTTGGTCGAATTTGAATTAGCATCTTTTGTGAGATTATGATTTGACCTGTAAATTTTTGTGAGGGTGTCTTATAACTTTTTGTAAGTTTCTAATTTATTGAGAAAATTTTTGTGGGATTCTCCTAAAATTTTATGAGAGATTTGATGTGAATGAGAGAATTTTTGCAAGGTTAGTTTTTTTGGGAGGAAATCTCTTTTATAACTGTTGTTAGGGTTCACGTTCAGAAGGAGATTTTTTACCGAAACAACTATTTGGGGGGAGTAAATGTACTTGTCTCAACTTTTTTTACAGCATATATGCTGTTTCTTTGCGAGGATTTGTTAACTTTTTTGTATGAAATTCATACCTTGCCAATTAAACATGTCTATATTGTGTACGTATCTGAATGATATAAAAGAATTAACATTTTTTTCGGTATTGCAGCAAAATATGGTAACATTTTATCAAAAAGTGATTCTCTCAAGCATTGAACATTGAATAAAAATTTTAGAGGTCGCTCAAGCGATTTTTTAATTGTTTCTGCTAAAAATGGATACATCATCGAATTTCGAGCTGGTGTATCGCGACTATATTCGGACTAAAAATGCAATGTGAAATATTGATCTAAGAAGTGTTCAAATGAATTCAATCTTCGTAATTAACCGTCAATACTTATAAAATTATTAGATTATTTAATACGTACAGTAGTTCTGAGAAGATACGACGCATAAACGAACGACGAACAAGTAAAAACTTGTGTTGTCGCACGTCCTTCGATAAACGTGGTATCACATATTTAATATTATTTTTGCGCCGATTCAAACACGGGAATAATTCTGGAGGATAAGGAAAAACTGGGGTCGCGCCGACAATGAAGAAACACTGGAATAATTTTCACGTTTTATTAAAATATTTATTAAACCGTCGACGTGGATCACACGGTGGACGAATACGCGGGTTACGCGCGGTGTTTAACTTGAGCTTAACTTAGAGGTAACACAAGTTGCGTGAATTTAATGACTTTCGTATTGAGGACGAAAAACGAGATCGAGTCGCGCGATATGATCTTTGCTAGTCGATGCTCGGAGGATTACTGAAATTTTGGTAAGAACGCGCGTATTACCCGGTCCGAGGATCGCGAGGGCCGAAGGGGAATTCGGGAGTACGAAATCGCGCTTGTTTTTGCGTACGTACGTCGTAATCCATCGCGAAGAGCCGGGACTACAATCGCGCATAGTAATAGGAAGTGGTAAACACTTTAAATTTAATATTGGAAAATACGCTAAAATGATGAAAATTCGAACATACCGCTCGCCTCGTTGCGAATGGAACGAAATGCTTGAAGATTCTCGTAGCTCTTGCCGTGTGATCTTTTCTCAAGTACAAATTTAGACCCGACATTAATTGCGAGAACTTACTAACTAACAAAGTATTTTACATGTGAAACCCGACAGTAAATCGAAAACTTAAGAGCTAGAAAAAAATACAAATTAAGGCTCCGGCGCGCTTGGAGCTGAATCGCAAGGAAGGGGACACACTTTCGTAATGGGGCGCTTTAAAATCGTTTTCGTGGTACGTAGCGTTACAACGCGAACTAGGCCATCGGGACCTGGGTGCGTATCGAGTACGCGAGCTAATTCCCATCGCGACGGCGGGAGTAATTCGTTTTTGAGGAGTACGAGCGCTCCGATTTTTAGGGACGGCGAAGGCGTGCGCCATTTTGTCCGCTGTTGCAGCGTGTACAAATAATCTTGCGTCCAAGCTTTCCAGACATGCTCGTGCATAGCCTGTACCTTTTGCCAACGGGAAAGCTGGGTTTCCTTTAAGTCGAGCAAGGAGGGCTCGGGGTGGCTGAGTAAGGGGCGACCGATTAAAAAATGTCCGGGAGTCAGAGCGTCGAAACTCTCCGGATCATCGCGGAGGGGTGACAGTGGGCGTGAATTAAGACACGCTTCGATTTTGCATAATAGCGTTGCCAGTTCTAACTGAGACAACGTATGAGCACCGACGACGCGCTTCAAGTGATGCTTAAAGCTTTTCACTCCAGCCTCCCAAAGTCCGCCGAAGTGAGGCGCAGAGGCAGGAATGAAGTGCCACCGGATTCCATCTGACGCGAGGTTATCACGTAAGGCAGAATTCTTGAGGGTGGCCACGAATGTTCGGCGCAATTCGTTATCAGCGCCTTGAAAATTCATTCCGTTGTCGCTGTAAACGTCGGTCGGTCGACCGCGTCTACTTATGAATCGTTGAAAAGCGGCAAGGAAACCGGAAGTCGCGTAGTCATCGACGTATTCGAGATGAACAGCGCGTGTTGCGAGGCAAACGAAGAGCGCCACGTAATATTTTCGGGCTTTTTGGCCTCGTCCTACATACGGGGTTACCTGGAATGGACCGGCATAGTCCACGCCACAATGTGAGAACGGAGGCGACGGATTCACTCGGGGAGAGGGGAGGTCTCCCATGAGTTGACTGGCAGTAACAGCGCGTTCGCGGACGCACGTTATACAGCGATTGATCCGAGCTTTAACGAGGGATCTCGCGCCGAGTATCCAATAATTTTGGCGAAGGAGTCGCAGCGTGAGCTGACTGCCTCCGTGCAGTGATCGTAAATGCGTTTGATCGATGATTAATTCACTGATGTGATGCCGCGGTAGAATGCGTGGAAATCGTTCGTCGTAAGAAAGGAACAAGCGACGCAACCGCCCGCCAAGACGCAGCTGATCTTTCCCGTCGAGGAACGGATTTAGCGGCTTGAGGGGGCTGGAGCGCGGCAGTGGCGTATTTGACTGCAGTGCTTGAATTTCCGCTTTGAAGTATGCGTGTTGCACGCGTTGGATCCAAAAGTCGCGTGCTTCGTTTAAGTTCTCAACTGACCGAGCAGTTGAGACTGCGGATTGGTCAAGTTTGCGAGTTCGGTATTTGCGTAGCCAGTGGAAAAGAATGACCGTAACTCGAAGAAGTTTTCCCCAGCTCGAAAAGCGTAAGGGAAAGTCCCACTCCTCCGTATCTTGGACGATGTGTGTCGTTGCTGAGGAGCGTTGTTCTTGAAGAACGATTTGTGGATCGACTGAGTCGTCCGAGGTCGCGCAAGGTAGAGCGTTCGGCCAAAACGCGGAATTCTGGCGAAGCCACGATGGACCTGACCACCAGAGCGGGTGTTGGAGGAATTCATCAACGGGAATTCCCCGAGACGCGCAATCCGCGGGATTATCGCGTGTAGAGACATGATGCCACTTAATCTCGGGCATTTTAGTTTGGATCTCGGAGACCCGATTTGCGACGTAAGGCTTCCAGCGTGAAGGGTGCTGAGTGAGCCACGCGAGAGCGACGGTTGAGTCGGTCCAACCATGCACTGGAATTGATTCGAATTTTAATTGTTGTTTGACGTATTCAATCAGTCGAACAAGCAATACGACTCCATTCAGTTCGAGTCGCGGAATGGAGACCGTCTGAAGTGGAGCAACTTTAGATTTGGCCGCCAATAATGAAACGGATATGTCAGAGGGCGAGTTCAGGACTCGTAAGTACACGACAGCGGAGAACGCGCGTTGTGACGCGTCCGCGAAACCGTGAAGCTCGATAGCACAATGCTCTTGCGCAGTGGTGCTGATCCAGCGAGGAATGCGTAATGTTGATAATTTTGGCAGATCATGCCGATAAGAATTCCACCTTTCCAGGAGAGATGGAGGGACTACGTCATCCCACTCAATTTTTGCGAGCCATAAATCTTGCATGAGTATTTTGGCGTTAATAATAATTGGTGAGGCCCAACCGAGTGGGTCGAACAAACGTGCAATCAGCGAAAGCACTGAGCGCTTAGTACTGCGCGTTTCTGGAATTTCTGCGATTTGAAAGCTGAACGCGTCTTCTTTGGGAAGCCACGTGATGCCGAGAACTTTTAATACGATCGAGTCGTCGTTTGATAGGTCGATCGCAAGGTCGTGACCTACAGCAGGAATGTCCGCTAATAATTCAATATCGTTCGCGGCCCATTTGCGCAAATTAAACCCACCGCGTTTTAGCAGTGACACGAGTTGGGTGCGGATTGTTCGTGCGCTTTCGAGATCATCGGCGCCGAATAAAACGTCGTCCACATAAGTAGAATTACGAATTACGTCGACGGCAGTGGGAAACGCGCTGCCCTCGTCGTCGGCGAGTTGAAGTAGTACGCGATTGGCTAGATATGGCGCGCTCGCGGTACCATAAGTTACAGTTAATAGACGATACTTTTGTACTGGACCGTCGGATTCTGGTCGGAAGACAATGCGTTGATAATCGGTGTCTTCGCGGTGAACGTGGATTTGTCGGAACATTTTCTCAATATCCGCGATATAAACGAAACGGTGTCGCCGCCAGCTTGATAGAACGCCGCCGATTTCGCGTTGTAGTTTGGGCCCTATGTGCAAATGGTCATTCAAGGACATGCCGTTTGAGGTGATGCTAGACGCGTTAAAGACCACGCGGAGTCGCGTAGTAGAGCTGCTATCCCGGATAACAGGATGATGCGGAATGTAAACGGGGTTAAGGATCGCGTCAGGTTCGCGGACCTTTTCCATATGTCCCAGCGATTCATATTCTTTTAAGAAACCGGAGTATTCGCTTACAAGCTCCGGTTTTTTCTTGAGACGCGTTTCGTGATGCGCGTATCGGGTGAGCGCAATCTGGAAGCTGTTGCCCAGATCGGGAACGGAATTACCGCGGAAAGGCAACCGTAAAACGTAGCGACCGGAGGGATCGCGGGAATGCGTTTTAATGAAATGATTTTCGCATTCCTCCTCCTCGGGCGTGAGAAACTGCTTTGAGGGAATTTCTTCGATTTCCCAAAACCGTCGGATTGACGCGTCGTCATCGGTGACGAGCGCGCAATGAGTTGAAGAATTTATCAACGCGGGCGTAACGCACGTGGTATATGTGGGGCCGGAGATTATCCATCCCAAAGTGGTGAGTTGGGCCGTGGGTGACCCAATCGGACCTTTTCGAAGAGATTCGAGCAGGAGGTAGCCGTAAAGGTCGGCTCCGATTAAAGCGTTGATTGGTTCCTTGCTGGAAGGATCAGGATCGGCGAGAGCTAATCCTTTGAGATGAGGCCAAGAGCCTGCTTGACGCGAGAGCCGCGCAGCATAAGAAGTTATTTTTTGATAAATGTAAGCGACCATAGGTAATCGAGTGCCTTGGTCGTTACAAGACTCGAGAGTGAGGTGTACTCGAGAAGTCGCACGTCCGGAAAACGCGTCTCCGAACGACGTGACGTTGAGATTCGCGCGATGACGCGAAGTACGTAATTTTTGAGCAAGTGCTTCGGAAATGAAGCTATGTGTCGAACCTTGATCGAGTAAGGCTCGCACTTTCAAGACTCGCGCTTCCGGAGTGCGTAGTTTGATCCAGGCAGTCGCGAGTAACACGGAGTTCGGAAACTCGTGCGTTGTGTTAATAGTTGCGTTTTGGGCAGGGATTTCCTTCAGCGCGGAAGGAGGATTGGTGAGTGGAGAAGACGCGGTGTTTGACGGAAGTAAGTTGACGTCAGCAGCGTCGGTCGTTGCTTCGGCAGCTGTTTCGCTTGTCGAAGGAGTCGTCGATTCCTGACGAAGAACGGACGCGCGGTGTATGCTCGTGTGATGTAGCCTTTGACATTTACTACAGCGATTTGGCGACTGGCATTGATTCGGAAAATGGCCAGGTTTTAAACAATTAAAACAGACGCGAACGCGTTTAGCGGTCGCGATGCGATCGTCGATCGATTTTTTGAGCCACGCGGGGCACGAAGCAAGCAAATGATTTCCCGAACAGTCCGGGCACTGTTTCGAAATAGCGTTGTGTACGTTAGCTTTGGCATTCGATTTATTGCCGGACGAATTTGCGCGGGGCGCGTTGTGCGAGGTGTCGACTTGAACTGGCGCAATACCTCGAATTCTTTCAGTTAAAAAATCTTTCAAAAATTGGAACGATGGAAAATCGTTTGAAGCACCTAGACTCAAATTCCAAGCTGTACGTGTACGCGTACTGAGTTTTTGCGCAACCAAGTAAACTAATAAATCATCCCAGTATTCGACAGGACGTCCTAAATTCTTTAACGCGTTTAGTGAGGAGTTGACCGTGTCACGTAAACGTTTTAATTCAGACTCGTTTTCTAATTTCATAGTGGGCAAACTTACAAACGCGTGAATGTGCGCGAGAACTAACGCACGCATGTTATCGTACTCATCGTTGAGTATTTTCCAAGCGCCTTCGTAATTGGCGTCGGAAACTGAAACGTGGTCGAGCATGAGAGCCGCGTTGCCCTCGAGAAACGATTTTAAATAATACATTTTTTGCCCTGGTGTGAGCGATACATTCTCACCAACTAACGCCTTGAAAGAATCCCGAAAACTCTCCCACCGGGTTGGCTCGCCGTTGAACTTCGGGATGGTGATGCGCGGGAGCGCGAAGGTGGATGATCCGGATGCCTCTTCAATCATCGTGGAGTTCGAGATCCTTGGGGCTGTTCGTTGTTGTTTCTCTTGTTGATCGAGAAGTTCCGTGAGTTGATCAAGGGCGTCTTCATAATCATTTTCGGCATTCAGGAACTCTTCCTTGGCGAAATACTCGTGTTCGAGTTGCGCTTCTGACGCCTTCTGTTGCAATAGTACGTCTCGAGCGCAACAAGCTGACCAGAGTTCTTGTAAACTCGAAAGGCGTGTGCGTGTTTTCGAGGCGGTAAACTTGTCCTTGCCGAGTTTTTTGTAGTTCGGCAAAATTCTCCTTATTTGACTGAATTGCGCGGTTTGCGCGATGAGTAGGTCGTCGAAGATAGTCATTTTTTACTTTGTTTGTTCAAGTAAATTTGCACTGACTCGCGAGAGAATAACGACTGCGTGTTATCCGTTTGAAAGCAGCGAGTATTAAATAATTCCTCTGTCACGATGTGAGGGACAAAGAAAGCGATTGTTGATGTTCGGGTTGACCGAGCGTGGCGAAGGAGCTGATTGTATGCGAGTACAGTTCTATCTCCAATATTTCACGTAGAAGAGGGCGAAATAATTTCTCTAGCGAGAACGAGAGCGCGTGAACACAATAAGTTCTTACGCGCTTTGCTTCGTAACGAAAATATTCCAGCGTTCGATACGCTGTATTATTATGAGTCGAAGGCCACAGGCGTCGACGCGTAATGAAAACAAAGTTGGCCTTGAGGCGCGAACTGTGATGGTCTTCACTTAATGAGAAAATGGAAGATTTCACTTAACGCTCACAAAATTACACTCGTTTATTTGTTAATTATCCGGCTCGAAGGACCTTAAATATGTTGTCGCACGTCCTTCGATAAACGTGGTATCACATATTTAATATTATTTTTGCGCCGATTCAAACACGGGAATAATTCTGGAGGATAAGGAAAAACTGGGGTCGCGCCGACAATGAAGAAACACTGGAATAATTTTCACGTTTTATTAAAATATTTATTAAACCGTCGACGTGGATCACACGGCGGACGAATACGCGGGTTACGCGCGGTGTTTAACTTGAGCTTAACTTAGATGTAACACAAGTTGCGTGAATTTAATGACTTTCGTATTGAGGACGAAAAACGAGATCGAGTCGCGCGATATGATCTTTGCTAGTCGATGCTCGGAGGATTACTGAAATTTTGGTAAGAACGCGCGTATTACCCGGTCCGAGGATCGCGAGGGCCGAAGGGGAATTCGGGAGTACGAAATCGCGCTTGTTTTTGCGTACGTACGTCGTAATCCATCGCGAAGAGCCGGGACTACAATCGCGCATAGTAATAGGAAGTGGTAAACACTTTAAATTTAATATTGGAAAATACGCTAAAATGATGAAAATTCGAACAACTTGAATTTTTTAAATTTTGTAAAAAAAAAATTTTTGAAGATATTAAACCGAAACATGCGTGCCAACGGATCAACGGATAGGAAAATATTTCATAAAAAATAATACCGAAGAAATACTCCAATAGCATCAGAATGCACCGAAAGTTTTTAAATAAAAGTACTCATAACGAAACGAGATTTTGAAACAAAAAAGTATGCGCACGAAATTTCGAGAGCGAACGTTTGATTGCAAACCAGAATTTTGGCCGAACTACTACGCGAGTTTTTCTTTTATAACGTTTATTGATCACGAATTATATCTTATGAGCAATAGGTAAAAAAAATTGGTGAAGTACATATGAATTTTTTTTCCTCAAATCAAATATCTTTTCGCTCAAAATTATTTCGCATCACTTGATTCCGTTTTGGGTTGCAAGTGCAAATAGTATTTTCATATATTTAAGGTCTCTACCACTCTAGAGTGATTCAAAACCATATATAATTCAAACCTAGGGTGGTATCATACACCATTCTCTCAGTTATATAAAAACGAAGAGAGTAGTTTCCAAATAAACGTTATTATTGCATGCAAGGGATATTTTATGGTAAAAGAGAAGAGGAAAGAGGCACCGTTTTCGACTCCGTTCTAGAGTTTACGTTCAGAAAAATGGATTGTTGGGGCTAGGGTTAATGAAAAAGTTATTTATTTAGGCACTATGCAAAAGTTTATTTATTGAATTACACTTTATTTTTGCATTATCACTCTTCTATCTAAAAGTCATTTTAACCAAAGGTTGAAAATAAAAATTACAGCCTTAAAAATAATAAAAAAATACATATTTGTTCAAGCACTGTTCGAAATATGATTGAAATGAATTGCACTTTATTATTTTCGCACTATCACTTTCTTATTATAATAAAAGTCACTGTAATCAAAAGTCGATCGAAACTAACCGCGATCTTTATAACCTCATGACTGTTCAAAAATATAGAACGGTTGTTGGTTAGCTGTCATATCCAGCGATCGTTTGAATATTACCAGAGTTTTACCAATATCACTAGTGTCACCAGACAGCGACTGCGAAAAAGACAGTTGCGCATCAAAATGTGTGCGAAAAAATGCTCAATTTTTCGGCACAACGAAAAAAAAACATTAATATTTTTAATACTATTTAAGCTATGAAGTTCTATTTAGTGGCGATCGAAAGAGAAAAAAAATAAAAAATATATGAACTTAAATGAACCTCCAAAATGCTGTAATTTAGTTTATATTAAAGAAACAATTTTCGAGAACAAGTAGAATCACGGTCCTTCTGGTAAAAGTGTCTTGTGCGACTCGCTTCGTAAATGTACTTGTCTCGAGTCGCTACCGCTACTCTTAATATGTCTAGAAAAATGATGATTTTTTTCAAAGAAATCAAAACGGTCCAAGTTTTGAAAAAAAAAATTTTGGATTAAAACTGAAAGAAACATATGAAACTGACTTTTGATAATTTTTTTGTATTTCTTTTATGAAACTACCATTCAAGGTGAAAAAAATCATCTTCTATTTTATTTTCATATCTCTGACGTTGAAAAAGTTATGAGCATTTCAAAAAATTTCTTGGGAAATTTTGAAAAATTCATTACTTTTAAACGGGTTGAGATAAGAATCTAAAAGAATTCCTAAAAACTCCTTTCAGTAGTTACTTGAAAACGAAAAGTTTTCGATTAAAGGTCGCGATCTCCCCAAACCGTCCTCGATTATCGTCTTCATGAATCAAGAAGATGCTCACGAACATACGTATGTGCAATGTCCGTATTTTCGACGACGCAAAGTGTAGTTGCCGATGCTCCGCAATCTCCTTGGGGACTGATTTCAGGCCACGATATGACCGAAGAAATGTTATGCGTGATGTTGGATCCTCGATATGAGCATATATCGAAAATGGCGGTAATATTCGCAATAGATTCGAATGAACACAAAAACTATGACACGATGTGATCCGACATATAGATATTACATAGTCTGATATACGAAGCCAATAACCGGTACTTATTGACAGTACGAAGGTCGAGCAAGAAATGTCGAGACGAAGGATTATTCACTGGAATTCTCCGTGAGCCTAAATTTCAAAAAGGGGAAATTCGATGATACATTATTATAATTATGATTTACGCACATTTCGAATACTACGTATACAAACACACCTATAGTACAATAGATAGACTGCGCAAAGACTATACGCTACAAACTTTTATTTTTTTGGCAATATCAAGCGTCTCCGAGAAAAGTACGAATCTGCTTTTCACCTATCGCTCTCGCACTAACGCAACTGATAGAACGCCTTAATTCGACCAGTTTCTTTTATTTTTATGTAGGGTCAGGCATAAATTTTCATCTGGGACATCAATTTGGATCAATCTTTTTTGTTTGAAAGATGGATCTCTCGAGGTGGTCCCATATTAATTTTGTCACCATCCGATGATGATGGTAAACTTTGATATTTTCATAAGATATATTTTTTAATGTCATTTAATCACAATCCTTTTTTTACAATCCAAAAATCTAGTATATTATTAAAAAAATCATTTCGTATACTACAAAGTCTATTTTAAAGAGTATGCCATAACTTTTTCGCGCGGAGACAACTGAAAAACGAAACACAATGAACCATTTTACGGAAAAAACCGACTTCGAAACAGCTCTAAAAAGGAAATAATAAATGTATTGAAACTCAATACTCAATACTCAATACAACTTTTTAGCGCTTTTCCGAAGTCAATTATTTTTTGCAATTGAAAAATAACACTGCTTTCCGTAATCACTTTTTGTAAATGCGCATAAATTTCGTAAACTTCTGTAAAAAACTGAGCTCAATCGCTCAATATTTAGAGGTGGCTATATCGACTTATTTAATTCATGTATTTTTTAATTTTCTAGATTTTCAATTGATTTAATTTCAAGTAAATGTGATCACGGCATCAAATTACAATGTGAATCTCGTTCGACTGCAGTGTCGCAGAAAAAGAGGTCACCGTGTATGAAAAAGAAGTCATCATACATATTGAATCACTAGAAACAATAAATAGAAAAATTGTTGGATTTTAAAAAAAACTGACACTCGAAAAGTGTATATGCAAAAACCCTTAAAACAAAAAAAAATTGTTAATTGTCAAAAAAAGTAGTGAACCTTGAACAGTATCGGGTAAAAACTTCATGAATAAAAAAAGAGAAAAGTCATTCAATCAGTAAGTCATTATGTTTTTCTGCTGTATATTAATTGACGGTAGGACAAGTACTTTGCATGCGAAAATTGAAAATCAAAAAGTAATAATGGAATGTTAAATGGACGTACGGAGAACAGAGGTAATGAAAAATACGTATAACTTAGATAAAATTAACAAATATTGTAATTATATTCGAATTTAGCTGTGTTCTAGAGCCATCCCCCTTATTTATTCAATGACTTGACCCATCAGCGAGTGCGCTGCTTACACCTTAAATGTTGGTGACACAATAAGAAATTTTCTTACATGTATAGTTTCAAGTATTTGGTTTAATAAATAAGACATTAAAAATTATTTTCCCACGGTAATTGTGTCTTTTAAACATTTTAAATTCTTGAAAACCCAAAGCATAAAGATGATTGATACTAAAAATTCTAAAATAAAATTTTTAATATTTTTTTTTCATTTTTTAACTTTTTCATCATACAGAAGATTCAATTTCAAGTTGATAGAAAAAAATTCAAACGCTTATACTATTTCAAGTTTTCGAGTAAATATCGTTTTAATGAAAGTGTGGGAAAAAATTTCACGGTGCGACCAATAATATTTAATAGTTCATTATTACTTTTCGATTTTTAAATTTCGCATGCAAACTACTTTTCCGAATGCCAATTTACATTGACCAGAAAAATTGAACGACTCCTTCTCTATTTGTATGCATCTGTTTCATTTTCGTTCAATTATTATGTCGCATTTTTCGGAATTTGCTACGATTTATGCAGAAAAAAAGTTGATTCAATAGCATTGATGTTATTGTTCAAAGATATTTCGTTGATTCAACCGCAGTATTCTCGGTCAGAAAAAATATGCAGTATGATCTAAATATTCTAATCATCATATTTTTACTGGAAACCCATAGTGAGACATCTTGTTCATTCGACAATATTTTTTCTTAGCGAAGGTCGTTACAATCTTTGCAGTAGGAAGTATTTCTGTTTTTCAAAAAAAAATTTTTAAACTATTTCAGAAAATTGTTTATTTCAAACTATTTCCAGTTCACCACCGTTTTTTTACAATCAGCTTTCTCATTTTTTATTTTTAGTATTCTCGTGTATACATTTTTCAAGTGTCAGGTTTATTTTTGAGTTAGGCAATTTTTCTATTTTGCATTTTTTTTTCTCGTCGTTGATAACCTCCTTCGTAGCAAAACAGCAGTCGAACAAGATTTACATTGTAATTTAACGGGTTACCCCCACTTGCGACTTTGAAAAAATCGATTTTTTTTTATTACATTTTTTTGAAGTATAAGTATCTGAGAATATGGCCTGAAAATTTCAAGTCGATCCGAACAAAATTGACTGAGATATGAGCGTTGAAAGAGAAGAATCCGTTGTGTAAACGACCGGCTAGTCTGCCGCCTGCCGCGTTCGACACTCTCTCCGGTTTCAGTCCATTGTTCTATGAAAAGGGTCGTATACCTGGCATTCACAACGTTCATATAATAGACTGGAATTTGTAGAAACGAATTGTCGATGCCTCTTATGGTTTAAATTTGTCAGTGTAGCTCGAAAGTTCGACTATATGAGACGTATTTATTTCCGCCGTTCACAATATTATAAGCGCAGTTTTTATTTATTTTACATTTAAAAATGGATCGAAAAAAAGGTTCGCGAGAAACAAGAAGCAGTGATAATTTACGGAAATCTCGACCAAAAAAAAGGAAGGGTATTTTTAACCCGAACCTGGCCGAATCGGAAACTGAAAGTTTCAGCACGTCTGCGAAGAAATCTGAAAGATAATATTGATATGACTGTGAATCAAAATCCTAATATTGAATATCGCATTTTAAACTTTTGTGTTGTGTTTGCTGCTATTTCAAGTTTAGTGACGTGCAAAACGTGTAATGGAAATATTAAATTTGAAACTGCAAATGCAAGAGGACTAGGCTTCAAAGTCGTTGTGAAATGTGACTCATGTGCAGATAATTTGATACCATCTTCTCCTTTTGTGGCAGATTCGTATCCCCGATAACCAAAGCTGATGTTCAAAAGGATCTAGCGTTAGACTAACGCTAGAATCGGGTCATACTCCAGCATTATGTGACGTATTAAACGTAGGTTTCTACTGCCGCATTTCGGTCTTTCTTTTGCGTTAGTAAATAACGTTACTGACTGATGTTCTACGAACGCAGACGTGACGATATTCAGTGCTGTTGTTTTAACGGCACTCTAGCGTTAGGTTGTAACCGCATTCTAGCGTTAGGTTATAACAGCATCCTAGTATTAGGTTTTAACTGCAGTCTAGCGTCAGCTTGTGAGGGTATTCTAACGTTAGATTATGGCAGCATTCTAGCGTTATGTTTCAACAGTATTCTAGCGTTCTATTTTGAAAGCATATCATACGTTTGAAATCTAACCGAACGGTGCTATCACATTATGCCATCTCAGGT
This sequence comes from Rhimphoctona megacephalus, assembly GCA_963989365.1. Lineage (NCBI taxonomy): Eukaryota > Metazoa > Arthropoda > Insecta > Hymenoptera > Ichneumonidae > Rhimphoctona > Rhimphoctona megacephalus. The sequence goes on along the minus strand of OZ022421.1, from coordinate 5,759,901 downwards.
AAACACAAGTATTCACTAATTAAATATTTCCAAATTATTCAATTAGCTAACTTTGGATTGTAACGAAAAATAATTCAACTAAGATAAGAAAATACTAATTTTGTATATTAAAATAGTATGGCAGTTGACTTATCATTTGAATGTAGAAAATGTGTAATTTAGTAAAATGTTCCTCATTTAATTAAATTTTTCATTACAATTCGAAGTTAACTATTTAAATTAACCTCATTTGGAGAAAAATAGAGAATTTTTTAAATTTCTGGAACATGTATTTTGTCGAGACACATTTTAGTATCCCCATTCAGTAGCTTGCAAATCGAAAGGTACGAAAAGTAGTACCTCTCACTTGCTTGAGAAACTGTATTCGCAACCCGGGGTATAACCCGCGGTATTTTAAAATTTGGTACATGACCGTCTTTTCAGGTGGCCGCGGTGTCTTTCGACTCTGGCAATATATGCTCGTCCGGGGGATTATGCGTACGCGGGTTGAGTCTCGACACTCTGCGCCACGCTGTGGCCGGAGCGAGAAGCTTCAATGCCCGTACTCACTGAAATAAAATTGTATCATCATGTTGTTACGTGGCGTTTGATTGATGCGTATCTAGCGTTCACGGTAACGTCACAGTGATGCAATATTTATGGCATTGTGATAACTATTCATAACACAAATGGGGTGTAGAGTATTTACTCCGCGTAATGTTACGTCAGAAGATCCCTAACTTATACTGTTTTACCGCTCCCTTTCCGGAAAAGAAATAGCTCACCAACTCATTGCAAATCTGGATCCTTTGAAACTTCGTTTTTTCAGCAAAGAAATAGAAATATCTATTAGCTGTTAAACGGCAACCGTTTAACTTCACTCAAGCGTTCTTTAAGACGGTCTACCAATCGTTCAGTTGGTAAAAATTCTGCTGCACAATTTTCTTTAAAAAAAAATAAAAGAAAAAAAAAGAGTTAAGTTTTTCGAGAAAAATTAAAGTTACACGTTGTTATCTATTCATTACGGAATAAGGTACAACTTGTAACAATTTATTGTTTTTCTTGATGTTATGTATGGATTGGAATGAGATACTTAAAATATTAATGAAACATAAATTTATAGACATATATATGTGGGGCATTCCATGCCAAACCGGCCAGTCCGTGACCTCGACCATTTTTGATTTTGTCGAAATTTTTTCATTTTCAAGTAACTACTGAATGGAGTTTTTAGGAATTTTTTTAGATTTTTATCTCAGCCCGTTTAAAAATAATGAATTTTTCAAAATTTCGGACGAAATTTTTTTAAATGCTCATAACTTTTTCAGCAACAGTGATATCAAAATAAAATAGAAGGCAATTTTTTTCGTTTTGAATTGTAGTTTTGTAAAAAAAATACAAAAAAATTATCAAAAGGCAATTTCATATGTTTCTTTTTTAGTTTTAATCCAAAAATATTTTTTTTTTTCAAAAGTTGGACCGTTTTGATTTTTTTTTAAATTCACCTTTTTTGTAGACATATTTTTACATGTCTCGAAAAATTCACAGCTTGTGATATCCATCCCTTTTATTTTTTTCTCATTTTTTACCACGTATAAACCAAAAATTATTAGTTGTCAATCCTGAATTATATTTTTTAATTGTTTTTTTTCCACGCATAATTCTATTCCTCAAGAAATTATGGATGAAAAAAATTAATAAATAAATATTGAAACTGATTTCCATGTTTTTTTCAGTTTTCAACTAAACATTCACTTTCACATCTTGTACCATTTTGATTTTTCTAAAAAAATTCACCATCTTTCACGACACATTTTTACACGTCCCACAAAATCCGCAGCGTATGATATTCATGAATAAGGATTAATAATTGATAATCATTCGTTTACACATGGCAGAGAATTGAAAAAAAAATAGAATTTATGGATATCACACGCTGCGGATTTTTTGGGACGTGTAAAAATGTGTCGTGAAAAATGTTGAATTTTTTCAGAAAAAATCGAAATGGCCTAAGTTGTAAAAAAAAATGTTTGGTGGAAAACTGAAAAAAACATGGAAATCAGTTCCAATATTTATTTATTAACTTTTTTCATTTATAATTTCTTGAGGAATGGAATTATGAGTGGAAAAAAAAACAATAAAAAAATATAATCCAGGTTTGACAACTCTTTATTACTGATTTATAGGTGATAAAAAATGAGAAAAAAATAGAAGGTATGGATATCACAAGCTGTAAATTTTTCGAGACATGTGAAAATATGTCTAGAAAAATGGTGAATTTTTTCAAAGAAATCAAAAGGGTCCAAGTTTTGAAAAAAAATATTTTTGGATTAAAACTGAAAGAAACATATGAAACTGACTTTTGATAATTTTTTTGTATTTTTTTATGAAACTACCATTCAAGGTGAAAAAAATCATCTTGTATTTTATTTTCATATCTCTGACGTTGAAAAAGTTATGAGCATTTCAAAAAATTTCTTGCGAAATTTTGAAAAATTCATTACTTTTAAATGGGTTGAGATAAAAATCTAAAAAAATTCCTAAAAACTCCTTTCAGTAGTTACTTGAAAATGAAAAATTTTCGATTAAAGGTCGCGATCACCCCAAACCGTATTTGTACGCATCTGTTTCATTTTCGTTCAATTATTATGTCGCATTTTTCGGAATTCGCTACTGTTTTTGCAGAAAAAAAAGTTGATTCAATAGCATTGATGTTATTGCTTAAAGATATTTCTTTGATTCAACCGCAGTATTCTCGGTCAGAAGAAATATGCAGTATAATCTAAATATTCTAATCATCATATTTTTATTGGAAATCCATAGTGAGACATCCTGTTCATTCGACAATATTTTTTCTTAGCGAAGGTCATTACAATCTTTGCAGTCGGGAGTATTTCTGTTTTTCAAAAAAAATTTTTTAAACTATTTCAGAAAATTGTTTATTTCAAACTATTTCCAGTTCACCACCGTTTTTTTACAATCAGCTTTCTCATTTTTTATTTTTAATATTCTCGTGTATACATTTTTCAAGTGTCAGGTTTATTTTTGAGTTAGGCAATTTTTCTATTGTGTATTTTTTTTTTCTCATCGTTGATAACCTCCTTCGTAGCAAAACAGCAGTCGAACAAGATTTACATTGTAATTTAATGCAGTGATCATATTTACTTGGAATGAAATCAATTTGAAAATTAAGATAATTAAAAAATACATAAAAGTCGATATAGCCACCTCTATAGATATTAGATAATTGAGCTCAGATGTTTACAGAAATTTTGTTTCATGAATGTCTAACAGTAGCATGTGAATCGCAAGAAAAAAAATTAAATTTTTTTTTGGCATCAGTCTATTGTGTATATCTGACGATCGTTCAGTCGATGATATACGTACTGGACACTTTTTTCGGACACAAGTAAATTTTCGAGAAAAATGAAATTAACACGTTGTTCTCTCTTCACCAGAGAATAAGGTGTAACTTCTTTTTCCCAAAATATCCAGCATCTCAGGGAGAATTTGATTTTTCGCTATTATTTCTCCCATACTCACGAATAACGTGAAGAAGTGATAGATCGCCTTAAAGGCAGTTCTTGACTGCTGAGCGTATCCTTTTTAACTGCCTTTAGCTGCTCATTCGAATTAAAAAATGTGAGTCAAAGCTGTTCAAAATTTTTTTTTTAAAGCCTCGATTCAATTTTTTGTATAATTTCGTAGCACTCCGTGAAAAAATACGAAACCATTTGAGTACTTATATTGTTTCGACTTCAAAGTATCGATAAAAAAAGTGCAAAACCTCCAGGCTTTTAGATGTTTTTCACTATAAGCCCATAATGGTCATGTATGATACCTCTGTTAAAATTACAAAAAAATGCCCTGTTCTACGTCTGCACAATATTTTTATCAAGTTTCAATCAATAAAGAAAACCGATTTTATTACTATCATTGATTTTTTTTTGAATTTTCTAATCGTTTCTGTTGTTCAACAAAATACAAAATAAAAAAATTCCAAGAATGAGAAAAAGGTTTAAGACGCAAAACAGGTGAGTTTCAATGATTTTAACAGAGGTGCCATATTTAACCGTTGAAGACCTATAATTTTGAGGTTTCGTACATTTTATATCTGTACTTTGAGCTTGAAAAAAACGTCGAGAAATGAATTTTGTTTCTGCGCATTACCATAAGGTTTTATAGATGATTACAAATAGGCAATTTTTTTTCTTTGCCGGATTGAAAATGTTCAAATTTTTTTTATCAAAGCAGGTGGAGACCACTAATAAGGAAATGATTAGCTTTGAAAACTGCCCTTGAGCTCCCTGTTTGCTCATCATTTGCTGAGTTACAGAAAATCGAACTAGAAAGTACATTTTCTTTCGCTTTGAATACGGAAAATGAGGATATGGTCTTCAAACAATATGGAACCAAATCATTGAAAAAAAAATTTGTGCTTGCCATGCACACTTCCAAAGTTAACCTTTAGTGGACGGGACTGGTCCCTTTAGGGACCACCTGTTTGGTCGGAGACTCGTCCTGAGTTGTACATTCGATTTATATATGAATTGCACGATTTGAAAGAGATCGATTTGCACTGAAAATTTCCCGTCTTCTAAAGGTTAATGAAAAAAAAATCCTTATTATTTGACACTCATCGTAGTTTTAATAAAGTTATGAAACAAAAATTAAATTCCCAACGGGGATTTATAAACTTGACGATTTACGATTTCAAAAAAGACCAACTTTAAACGAAAATTTTAGTGATCCTTGAATTTTGTGCTTTGACAGTCGTGGCTGTTTACCCGAGACATGCAAGATACGACACGCTCAGTAAGAACGCAGATATCGATATTCTTCACGTACAAAAATTACTCGGGAAGAGAGTAGATACTTTCAGCCTCATTTACAGCATGAGTGAATATCAAAGTGCCGTCAATATTGCATTAGTGTGATGTTATTGTGAATGCTGGATACGCATCAACCAAGCGCCACGTAACAACATGATGGTACAATTTTATTTCAGTGAGTACGGGCATTGAAGCTTCTCGCTCCGGCCACAACGTGGCGCAGAGCGTCGAGACTTAACCCGCGTACGCATAGTCCCCCGGACGAGCATATATTGCCGGAGTCGAAACACATTGCTGCCGTCTGAAAAGACGATCATGTACAGTTTTTGAGGTTCTATGGGTAACAACCTGTATTGCATACTGTCACCAGTATAGGTGAAAGGTTCACTTCCCTTGAAGCTTGCCAGTTACCCAATTGGACGTTTTCATGTATCTCGGAGAAAATTATTTGAAAGATCGATGCTCTATTTTTTTTAAATGAGATTACTCATTTAGCTCATTTTGAATTGTAAAAAAAATTTAATTAAGAAAATTTTGATATAAAAAAACCATTTTGCTACCTTGAAGTGAAATAATCGTCATTCTGCGGTCCTCGTATTTTAAATTTGAAAAAAATAACAATATTAATGTCGGATAAACATTTGATTGGTCGATAACTAAATCATTACTAATCTGCGAAGGCACAGTGTTGCCACCATCAGGTTAGGTTCTAATCGTATAAAGGTGTTAGAACAGAACGTTAGATTTCGTTAAAATCTAACGCTAGAATGCTGTTAGAAGGTAATGCTAGAATGCTGTTCAAACTTAACGTTAGAATGTTATTCAAACTTAACGCTAGAATCCCGTTCCAACCTAACACTAGAGTACAGTTCAAATCTAACGCTAGAATGATGCCACAACCTAACGCTAGGATACCGTTGGACACACACCACTGAATAACGCCACGTTTGCGTCAATAGTACGTCATTCAGTAACGTTATTTACTAACTCAAAATAAAGATGAAAATGCGGCAGTAGAAATCTACGTTATTTGCGTTACAGCGTGAACGACACACGGCGATGCTAGCACATTTCTGGCGTTGTTCTAGCGTCATTTGGTTATCGGGGTATGAAATAAATCGTCGATTTATATTCACTATGCGAGTTCTCGGCATAGGAATGGCTGGAGCACAAAAATTTTGCGGACTTATGGACATGCCAAGGTTTCTTACCGAGACTACATATTCAATAATTTTAAAAAGTATTTATGAGTATGTGAAAACATGTGCAGATGTAATATTTAAAAAAGCCGTACGAGAAGAAATTGAAAATACACCTAATGCAGCAGGCGATGCAACTTCTAAATTAACAGTTTCCGGAGATGGATCCTGGAGGAAGCGAGGATACACGTCGTTGTTCGGAGTTACATCAGTCATAGTCTACTACAGTGGAAAAGTACTTGATCTTGTGGTAAAAAGTGCGTTTTGTAAAATCTGTGAATCGTGGAAACATAAACTAAATGATGCGGAATACGAAGAATGGTACGAAACACACGAAGATAACTGCAGTGCAAATCACGAAGGCTCCTCGGGAAAAATGGAGGTGAACTCTATTATCGAAATCTTCAAGCGTTCAATAGCAAAATATAATGTCCTGTACCGTTACTATATTGGAGACGGAGATTCGAAGACATACACTGGGCTAGTAAATTTTCATCCTTATGACGACGTAGAAGTTATAAAAAAAGAATGCATCGGACACGTCCAAAAGCGTATGGGATCCCGCCTTCGTAATTTAGTAAAAAAAAACAAAAAGCTTGGTGGTAAAGGAAAGCTGACAGGAAAATTTATTGACAAGCTCACTGTGTACTATGGACTTGCTATTCGACGCCATTCTGCTTCTGTTCACGATATGCATGAGGCAATATGGGCGACCTTCGATCATTACAGTTCAACCGATACAAATCCACACCATAAGAGATGTCCAACCGGTGAAGAATCGTGGTGTTCATATCAACGAGCTCAGGCGAGAAACGAGGCTTTCCAACACGATTACAGACCACTTCCATCAAATGTATTGGATGCCATCAGACCTATATACAACGATCTGAGTAAAGAAACTTTACTCGAAAGATGCGTCGGTGGCTTCAATCAAAATAACAACGAAAGCTTCAATCAACTTATTTGGAAAATCAGCCCAAAAATCATCTCGAGTGGAGCAATCGTTGTAAATTTAGCAGCTTATATTGCCGTTGGACTATTCAACGAAGGTTCAAAATCATTATTATTTTATTTGAACTCAATCGGAGTGAGCTGTGTACACAACGCGCACAAATACGCTGATAAAATGGACGAAGCACGGATTGCACTGGCAGAGAGACGTGCGGCCGAGAGCACTCGTGAAGGAAGAATGTTACGAAGGCAACACCAAATTTCCGTTTTGCAAGCGGCATCATCGGCGGAAGAACTTCTGTATGGACCCGGAATAGATGACTCTATGTAAGTTTACAAAAAAATTATTTTCTTCGTGTAAACTGAAATTGAAACTTTAAACGCGTTTTTCTCGAAATGGCATTTCTGAAGTCGGTGACCAAGATTACTCGAACACTAATGAACCGATCTTCTTGAAATTTTGCAGGCTTATTTAATACATAAAAATGTAGTCTTTAATCGTTCGATTTTTTGTTTCGAAAAAAATGACCGTTTTATAGCCAAAAAACGGCCGTTTTTTTTCCGTTAAAATCGATCCATTAACTTTGACTGTCCGCCATTTTGTGAAAAATGAATATTTTTTTAAATCCTGCGATTAAAGACTAGTTTATACTTATATTTGATTAAATCCATCCACATTTTTTGTTTCAGATGATCCACTTCGCCGTAATGTTGGTCACCGCAAACCGTACAAATAAAAACATTATTTCATTGACGGCCATTTGCCACTTAACAATGTAATATTTTTCAATAAAAAAATTACTGAAAGTTCTGCAAGATGTGTTCTTTAAGGTGATATAGTGATCGATTAAAAAAGTTTTGTAGTTTTCTTTAAAAAAATTCATGAAAAAGGCCTTTTTTTGCGCTACAAGTGGGGGTAACCCCTTAAACCACGAGATTCTAATGAGTCGCGATCGAAAGGGGGAAAAAAATAAAAAATACGTGAATTTGAATGAAACTCTAAATTGCTGTCATTGAATTTATATTAAAGAAATCATTTTTGGATCGTACGCATACGATCCAAAATTATTTCGCGATCTGTGAATAAATTTATTCATAGATCGCGAAATAATTTTTTTCCCCGAATTGATCCACAACACGTCCCGCGTAAGCACTTCTCACTTCGAAAACTCCGTTCAGACTTTCCGCGGTATGGGTACTTCAAACTATTTATTTATTCACAGATCGCGAAATAATTTTTTTTCCCGAATTTATCCACAAACACATCTCGCGTATAAGCACTTATTCTCACTTCGAAAACTCCGTTCAGACTTTGTGTGGTTTAGGTAGAGAAACATGAAACGGAATGGCCAATCACAAGCTCGGAAGGCGTCAAGCGGCTTTTCATTGTGTCGTATACAGACATGCCAATTAATACTTCGATGTAGCATAATCTTGAGCCTGTGCAAAGTTTTTTATCAGCAAATACGGCATCAATCGTGCTGATTTAAGGCTCAATCGAAGTATTTTTTCTTAATAAATCTCCAGTTCAATTTTCAAATCATCATATGCCTCCTGAGCTTCGTAATTAAAGAAAATGAATTTCAGTTTTTACCCCCACCACGGCGAATCGTTTTATTCAGAGATAATATACTCGGGTGAGCCTCGGGCCAACAGACGACAGAGCTGTCAATGCACTTGTCCCGAGACTCTACCGAGTCTCTTGATCTGTAACCGAATGCGGCGTTAATGTCAGTATCACGCGAACTTGTTGACAGTCGTAATTTCTTGGCCGACGCGCTCACGCCTTCTACATCTTCCTCTGCTAAGAATCTATTTACCGGTCTACGCTTCGAAATATTGGTCTTATGCGAAGACCAAGTATTTGATTTTGACCCCTTCTTTGATAAATAAAGCTTTTTTTGGCCACTCACTTCGGCTGCTCACAAAAAAATGCTTGAACTCGCACAATACAAAATCACGCACAACAAGCAGAAGAGCAACAGAATGGCGTTCTTTCAACGGTCATATTGGCATTATATGATGCTCTATAGGTATGTTTGCCTACAGGTAGATAACCAGTGCCCTCTAATGGTATAGCTCCGAAAATCCGAGGGCGTCACGCGGCGCGCTCGGGTACCTACGGCCGCGCCACAGATAGGTTTACGTTACACGCTCAAAGTCGGTAAAAAAAATTTTTTGCGCTATAAGTCGAATGCTAACTTATTCTTATGATATTAAAGCTTCGTAAAAAAAAAAAAATCGTTTTTTTGAACTTTCTACCGTGGTCATACCCCTTAAAGCACGGTTATATGCAAAATTTGTAAAAACGATGGTCTGATATGGGGTGAACATGTTTTTTAAGGATACCATCGTGTTCGCGAGAAAAAATCACGTAAAATTAAAAAAAATAAATTGTTCTACGACCATTTTTAAGTAAGTTATCAAATTTGTTAACTAAGCCGCTCGCGCGAAGCTGCCGAGCGAGAGGAGGTACTCCCACCACACCGCCCGACCGAGCGGCCGACGCCGCGCGGGCTCAGCCGCGCGCCGTCGTCGATCGGAATACGTTAATAACTGTGATGGCATAATTCCTCCTAAAGGTCAGTATTTTATTGAATCCCGTAGCCGGAAGCGTAGGGAAGGCTAACGAATTTGAATTATGCAAAAATCTTAATTACAACAAAAGAAAATTGAAAAAACGTAAAAATATCCTTATCTCGGGCTGTAATCAAGATATTGCAACTTTTTTTTTAAATTGTTCACTTTTCAAAAACGCATCAGGTGGTCCAAGAATTTTCCGGATATCTTTGTAACTTTGGTCAGAATTGCTATTTGTTTATAAGCAAAAATCGAAAATCGTCAAAAAACAGTATTTATTTTCAACGAACACAATTTTTTTTCTCCATATCGCTTATGCACGATGAGACAAAGCTCCTCGATTTTTTTCTACGCTGCGGGCCTTCGTCGGGAAATTCTATTGAATGCCAAAGTTTTTTCGATGATCGCAGATTGTTACTAAACTATATCTCGCAGATCAATAAATCTTGCACGATTCTCTTGGGGTTCGGCTCCCCTACATCATGTATGAACTTCAAACCGATATGTTGATAAACAATCGATTGCGGTTGCAAAAATTAAATTGATAATTTTTTTTTCATTTGCAATTAACCGCTTAATTAACAATTCTAGCTCATTATTGCTGAAATGCAACTCGGATTTTTATGAAAACTAAAGGCTATATTCCTATAGGTCCAAACAACTTATAAAAAAATTGGCCAGAGCCTGGGTCTCTTAAATAGAACTTCGTAAAATATGGCCTAAGGTCACTGGACTAAGCCTCGACAGTGCGAACGCAATAGTGCAGACAGCATTGAGAAGGGGTAACACAAAGTTAGTGCGCATCGTGAGCTATTCAAAAAAATTGAACAATTTATCAATTTTTATCGAGATTTTAGTGACTGAATAAATGGTTTCAAATTTTTGTTGCTGAAAATTAGAATCTTAGCCATCATTAAATCTCTTCATATTAGAATTCTCTTCGAAATCACGCGATTTAGATATATATCTTCATTTTTCAGGTTTTCGATTGCATTTTTTTGCTCTTAAGTAATAAACGAAATAGCGAAAAATTACAAAGTCTTAGTCCTATCATGTATCATAAGTTTTCTAAGTGTAAAAGATTCACTGAAATGTGTTCAGTATATTGTTTTTGGAGCATATAAAGTTAAACAAATAAACAGCCAGGATTCATAGACCCCTTTATTCCGCCTTTACTGATTCAATGAGTCATTTCACTTCACTTTTTCATTCGTAAACCTAGACCCCTTTTGATTTGTATGAATTTTCAATGTGTTTTTTCATACAAAAAATAAGTGGGCATGTATTTTCGATTTGGCTATTTCTTTCGATTTTCACAGCCAGTTGAATTGTTGACCTTACTTTCTGAACTTCTGAAAATTATGAGTATCGTAACGAAAACGGCTGATAACAATTGTATTAACATAGCACAAATCTCTTAAAAACATATTTCCTTTTTTTCATTTTTTTGTAAAAAAATGGGTTTTTATCACTGACTCATTTCCATTTTTTATTTTAATTTTTATCCAAAACTAGTTAAATTTACAAAATTTCTGTGCTCAAGACATGGGCCTATTTTTTTTAAGAGTTGCAAAAACTAACTTTTTCTAATAAGTTCGAAAGAGCGCTTACAGAATTTGGAAATTAATTTCCTTTTTGGAGGAAATGAGAACGCAAAATGAAAATGATTTTTCATAAGAATTTGATGTTTTTAAAGGAAACGTAAGAGGAAAAATTAAAAAAATCAGGTGTGAACATTTTTTTTTCTAAAAAAACTTTGAAATTTGATTGTGAGTACAAACGTTGTTAACCCATGGAGTACACTTTGGTTCTAGTATCAAGAGACTCGGTAGAGTCTCGGGACAAGTACATTGACAGCTCTGTCGTCTGCTGGCCCGATGCCCGCCGAGTCTATACTTTCTCTGAATAAAACGATTCGCGGCGGTGGGGGTCAAATTCGCATGTCTTTTCGTTTAATTACAAAGCTCAGGAGTCGTTTGATATAACGAAAATAGGACTGGAGACTAATTGTCAAAAATGCTTTCGATTGAGCCCAAAATCAGCATGATCGGTGGCGTAATTGCTGAGAAAAAACTTTGCACAGGTCAAAATTATCAATTTTTCTATCATTGTGTGAAGGATTTCGACGTGTCTGTATATAACACCATCAAAGGCCTCTTGAAGCCTCTCGAGTTTCTGATTGGTTAGTGTCTGTATCTATGATAACACCATCAAAGACCTCTTGAAGCCTCTCGAGTTTCTGATTGGTTGGTGTCTGTATCTGTGATAATACCATTAAAGGTGTGTGATCTGTGGTTGTGTTCGTTGGGTCTCATTTTGATGTGAACAAGTGCGCATGCGCCTAATGATGCGCAACACGTAACTGCGCAATGAAACGAGTCACGCGCAATGTGTGAATCTGTGTGAAACGGAATTCAAAAAATAAATGATGAAAACAGTGCAGGACGTGTGGAACAGTTTGGTTATAAACAGTAATAAATAACCGTTTTATAACCGTTTTAACGCGCATTCGTCGTAAAATTGGGAATCAGTGACAAAATTCGGAAAAATCAATCGGGATAAGTGATAAGTGACAATAGTATTTATTAAATTGTTTTTTGAGGTTTGAAAGTTTGATCGAAGTTTCGTAAAAACAGTGTGGGATGTGTGAGTTTGGTTAAATAATACTTATAATCGTTGAAACGTTTTTACGTGTTTAATCGCCACTTGTCTATTATTCTTCGTTTGTGTCAGGCTAGAAAAAATGTGTGATATCCATTATAAATTTGGAACTTTGGTTGAAGAAAGATACATTTTTTTCCCCCTTTCGATCGCGACTAATTGGAATCTCGTGGCTTAAACAGTATTGAAAATATTAATGTTTTTTCACAAACAGTTGTGAGGTTATAAATATCGTGGTTAGGTTCGATCGACTCTTGGTTACAGTAATAATAAGAAAGTGATGGTGTGAAAGTAGTGAAGTGCTTTTAATCAACTTTCGAACAGTGCCGAAATGAATGTGTATTTTTTAATATTGTTAACCCTGCAGCTTTTATTTTCCACACTTAACTCTACGACGGAAACGAAAGCGATCTCTTTTCTCTTTCGTGATTAAATGTTCCTCGTATAAGATTTCTTGAGAAATTATTCTTTTCGTTTCTTTGATAACTATGAAATGGTGTACATTGAACTGTTAATCATGATTGGTGTGAATTGATATAAATTTGGAAAAGAAACTCTATAAAACTAATAATGAGTGTCAAAATAATGTATATGGCAAAGTTTGTTCTTATCATGCCGAGTTTTGAGCAGTATCTAATAAATATTTTTTTTAAATTCTACACCGTTGACAATTTATTTTATTGGTTCCTTTCCTCTTTATTATAAAAGGTTCCTCGCTTGCCATAATAAGATTTGTACATCATAAAATGTTCCTTCCATGATAATTGTTGGTCCATTTCAAAAGATTTTCGATGTCGTTTTTCTATCCAAAATATGGTCTAGAATCATCTCGCGTTTGATGAATTAATAGACAAATACACTGTCAACCTGCATCTGGATATATATGGATGCATCTGGATGATAACCGTAGTAAGTAACGATATGTCTTTATGTCAAAATGGCTCGTATAATATATCTTTATGTCAAAAGACTATGGCGGTATATACTCCATATCCTGGTATTATCAAAATTTGTATCTTTGGAATGTAACGAATACCTATAGACTCTGGAAATTCTGTGAAGCGACAAATGTACCAAGTATTTCCACTTTTTGGCTCCAATTGTAGCATTATGAATTGAACATTTTGTTATGAAAATTCTTCAGTTGCTCATTTGTCAATGGGATCAAAAATATTGTCTTCGGAACACCATGGATATATGCAAAATTTCAGACCTTTGTTTGGCTCAATATGCTCTATATTTTTTCACATCCCCGGTTTAGTTGTAGCATAATGTATTTTAAAAAATTATTTCAGAAAGTCTTCCGATGTGTTTTTTCTGACATTATCAAAATTTATATCTTTGGATTGCAACGAATGCCTACAGACTTTGGAAATTGTGTGAAGCGACAAATGTACCAAGTATTTCTACTTTTTGCCTCCGATTTTAGCATTGTGAATTGAAAATTTTGTTATGAAAATTCTTCGGTTGCTCATTTGTCAATGGGATCAAAAATATTGTCTTCGGAACACCATGGATATATGCAAACTTTCAGAATTTTGTTTGGCTCAATATGCTCTATATTTTCTCACATCCCCACTTTAGTTGTAGCATAATGAATTTTAAACAATTGTTTCAGGAAGCCTTCCGATGTGTTTTCAAATTTTGATGTATTATCAAAATTTGTATAACTGAATTGCAATGGATACCTATAGACTTCGAAAATTCTGTGAAGCGACAGATGTGCTAAGTATTTTCTCTTTTTGGATTTGATTATGGCATTAGGAATTGAAAATTTTGTTATGAAAATTCTTCGATTGCTCATTTGTCGTTGGGTTAAGAATTGCTGGCTTCAGAATGCCATGCATACATATAAAATTTCAGAATTTTGTTGGACCCAATGTGCGCTACATTTTTTCAATTCCCTAATTTAGTTGTAGCATAATGAATTTTGAAAAATTGTTTCAGGAAGTCTTCTTATGTTTTTTTACTGATATCAAAATTTGTATCAATTGATTGCAACGGATACCTACAGACTTTGGAAATTCTGTAAAGCAACAAATGTACCAAGTATTTCCACTTTTTGGCTTCGATTGTGGCATTATGAATTAAAAATTTTGTTATGAAAATTCTGCGGTTGCTCATTTGTCAATGGGATCAAAATTATTGTCTTCGGAACGCAATGAATATATGCAAAATTTTAGAATTTCATTCGGCTCTATTGAGCTATATTTTTTCACTTCCCCACTTTAGTTGTAGCATAATAAATTTTGAAAAATTGTTTCAGAAAGTCTTCTGATGTGTTTTTACTGATATTATCAACATTTGTATCATTGAATTGCAACAGATACGTACAGACTTTGAAATATCTGTGAAGTGACAAGTGTGCCCAATATTTCCACTTTTTGGCTCGAATAGTGGCATTATTAGGACTTGAAAATTTTATTATGAAAATTCTTCAGTTGCTCATTTTTGGATGGGCTTAAAATTTGGCTTCGAAAAGTAATGGCTACATGCAAAATTCATAAACTTTATTGAGCCTAATGCTTGAGTTGTAGCATGATTAATCCAAAAAATTGTCAGAAAGTCTTTGATTCCTTTTTTCTGGAAGTATAAAAATTTATTTCATTGGAACGCAACGTATTCTTACAAACTTTGGAAATTTCCTGGAGCAACATGTGTGCTCAGTATTTCTACTTTTTGGCTTCTATTGTGGCATAACGAATTGAAAAATATTTTCAAAAAGATTTGCTCTACGGATGCAACAGGTACAACTCAACTCGATCCATTTTTTTGGGCATAGTACTGATATAAGTTTGCCTTCTTTGTTGAATTTATTGTTTTAAAATATCCATAACATACTTTCTGAACTTTTCAAAATTCAAAGATAATATTAAAATATCTGTAAGTTCTAGTTTTGAAGTTTTCACGGCCATTATTGTTAGAAATATCAAAATTTGTATCATGGGAATGTAGCCGATACCTACAAACTTTTAACATTTTGTGAAGCGACATGTGCAAAACCACTTTCTGTCTCTGATTGTGCATTATGAATTGAAAAATTTATTACAAAAAGTCTTCGGCTGTTCATTTTTGGATGGGATTAAAATTTCTGTCCTCGGAACGCAATAGATACATCCAAATTTTCTGAACTTTATTGGGCTTAAAGTGCAGTATGTTTTTTCACATTTCCACTTTAGTTGTGGCATAATAAATTTAAAAAGTTGTTTTAGAAAGTCTTCGGGTGCTCTTCTTCTTTTGATAGTATCAAAATTTGTATCATTGGAATGTAGCCGATATCTACAAACTTTGAACATTTTGTGAAGAGGAGACATGTGTGCTAAGTATTTCCACTTCCTAGCTCCAATTATGGCATAATAAATTGAAAAAAATTTATTCCAAAGGCTTTCTTCTACAGTCGCTCTGGTTTTGATGGTATCAAAATTTGCTCAAAGCTTCAATTCATTCTTTTGGGTACGATCCTGGTCTGAGTTTGTCGGCTTTGTTCAATATATTGTTTTGGAGTTCCCATAACATACTATTTGAACTTTTCTATGTTCAATGAGAATATTGATTCCACCTTGATAATAAAAATAAGAATGAAAAAATGCGTGAATTTTTTTCACAATAGATTCAATATGTTTTCTCTAAACATACATCAAACTGGTTTCTTATTTTATCATTAATCAAAAATGAAAAATTTCAAAAAAAGTCGCTCCATTTTTATCAACAAGCTGAAATAAGCGTAATATTTTTTACCACAAATCTACAAATATAACAAGGAGATACTGCTATTTAATATGTTTCTTTGATAAACACAAATTCAACTAGCTACAAATTGTATGGAAAAGTTCTGACTGCTCTAATCTAGCCCTCAAAAGCTTTGTAAATTTTTGTATCAGACCCCAAGTTCCCGACTTATTTTAGCCTGATTCCAGAAAGGTAAAGCGAAATGTCAAAAAAATTTGACTGGCTCGAGAATAAAAAAAATGCCAAATTGAAAATTCCAAAACACGTGTCCCTTTATTTCGTGGGGAAAAAACCTGACTCAAAGTAGAAGGGGTCAGGGTTTGGAAATGAAAAAGCGATAATTTCCCCATTCTTTTTCTTTTCCTTTGTCTAATCTATGTAAAGCGAGATGTTTGAAAAGAACGAGAAAAAACGAATCATATCATGCATAAAAATCCCTCTCGCGGAAAAAACCTGGACAAGTACATTTGTTGACCGCCGTTCCCATATTTTTCCACAAATATACATACACTGCAACAACATTTCTCGCAAAAATCCCTGAGAAAATCAAATCCTATCAAAAAGTAAGAAAAGTAACCACTCTCAAAAAATGTATCAAATAAATTCAAATCACACAAAACAAAATGAGTTAATCTTCGCGAAAAGCTAAGGTTGGGTTTCGCAAAAAGTAATAAAATAAATTGAGCTATACTAAAATATATGTGGCCAAGTACGGGAGGCTTTATCGTGTGACATAAAATCTTCAAATAATGTTGAATGTTGATAGAGAAAAGAATCAAGTTCGAAAATGCAGTTGTTTTACCAACCAGAATGAAAATAAAAACTCTGTCCGAAGAAAAAAAAGATTGCAAACGAAAAAAAATTAGATGAAAAAGAATTTCGGCCGAAGTACTTGGCGAGGTTGTCACCATGACCGATACAGTATGTAAATTAAGTGAAAAAACATTCGTCAGGTACTTCGGCCAAATTTTTTTTTAATCTAATTTGTTTCTATGTTTTATAAAACAATTTGTAAGTCAAGGATGATGCATCATATTCTTCCGTCATTTCATCTTTGAAAGAATAATAATTCTGAGGCTCCTGATAGTAAAGTTAAATATAATTATCTATTTATAGCTTAGATCGAAATTGCTAATATCCTCGCTGCCATTTCGCCCCTGAATGCTTTATTCTAATACACAACTTGAAAGCTAATGGTAAAGTATTTAATTTTCTGAATTTTTGCCTTGGGGAAAAACTTGTACTTGAGGTCTCTTCTATAACACCTTCCTGCCAAGCTACAATCGAATAATAACCTATCAACGAATTACTAACATCTCGAAAATACTTCGAATCTGTAGTTAACTCTTTTGAAAACATTTTAACTTTTTTTCTTATCAGAGAAACGGAGCGCTCCTGTATTTAAACAACCTCAATGACAATGAATTTATGATAGAAAATCTGTCTCATTCTCTTATGTCGAATTAGCAGTATGAGCAGTACTGATTCCTGACATTGAATTAAATCGATGATGTAATGAGGCAAACACGTTGTAAGTTTTTTTGTTATATACAGACTCTATTGGAGTCTATATAAAGCGAAATATATGAAAATATTATAGAAAAAAGAAGTGATATCAAATAGCAAAAGTCCCCTCCCGGGAAAAGAAAACCGGGACAAGTACATTGGTGGTCCCTCATTTCCCTATGACATCACAAAAAATCCAAAAAACCACTTAATTTTTTTTTTTTAATGTTTACTAATTTTATTCATATCCCGGAGAGAAACCAACTATATAGATCAGGAATTATCCGGCCAAGAAACTAGACTTCACATTAAATATTACGTTGAATTTATTTTCACAGAACAAAACAAGAATCAAAACATTAAAAAATCAGCGTTATCAAGATGAGAAAAATACCTCTTATAATTGGTGTGTAAGAAGTATCAATAGTCTAGAAAAAAATGAAAAAAGGTCGACATCTAAGTTACGTGCAGCAGTAAAATTTATGATATCAGTATTAGGACAAGTATTTCTTTGGGGACTGAGAAGATATCAATATGGACGTAACGGCAACGTAGGGCATGCAGTTGGTGCATTGCTTCTGGGATCTCCGAAGTTGAGTAGCTACTTTTGTTTTGGCTATGGCGCGACCAATGTTGCCAAATAGTATTTACTTATATGACCTAATGAAACAACATTGCCTGTGCCGTGGCTAAAATAACGAAAAACAAGCAGGAACAGGAAGTTTCGCATAAGATCCCGTGCTTTTGTAATGTTAAAAAAAAAAACTTTAATTTATGTCTGTACATGATAGCACAGTTTTGTTTGATTGGTAATAATTTGATGAACGTTTACCACCGTACGTTGAGCGTATACGCACAGAGTACTTGTCCGGCCCATAATTTTTTATTAATTGCTCATTCAAGTGAAAATCAAATCAGAGGTGCTTTTCGTTGCATGCGTTGCTTTTCGTCGTTAGAAATTTATAATAATATAATAAAATATTTATAATATATAATAAAAAGTTATGGGCCGGACAAGTACTCTGTGCGTATACGCTCAACGTACGGTGGTGAACGTTCATCAAATTATTATCAATCAAACAAAACTGTGCTATCATGTATAGACATAAATTAAAGTTTTTTTTTTTTAACATTACAAAAGCACGGGATCTTATGCGAAACTTCCTGTTCCTGCTTGTTTTTCGTTATTTTAGCCACGGCACAGACAATGTTGTTTCATTAGGTCATATAAGTAAATACTATTTGGCAACATTGGTCGCGCCATAGCCAAAACAAAAGTAGCTACTCAACTTCGGAGATCCCAGAAGCAATGCACCAACTGCATGCCCTACGTTGCCGTTACGTCCATATTGATATCTTCTCAGTCCCCAAAGAAATACTTGTCCTAATACTGATATCATAAATTTTACTGCTGCACGTAACTTAGATGTCGACCTTTTTTCATTTTTTTCTAGACTATTGATACTTCTTACACACCAATTATAAGAGGTATTTTTCTCATCTTGATAACGCTGATTTTTTAATGTTTTGATTCTTGTTTTGTTCTGTGAAAATAAATTCAACGTAATATTTAATGTGAAGTCTAGTTTCTTGGCCGGATAATTCCTGATCTATATAGTTGGTTTCTCTCCGGGATATGAATAAAATTAGTAAACATTAAAAAAAAAAAATTAAGTGGTTTTTTGGATTTTTTGTGATGTCATAGGGAAATGAGGGACCACCAATGTACTTGTCCCGGTTTTCTTTTCCCGGGAGGGGACTTTTGCTATTTGATATCACTTCTTTTTTCTATAATATTTTCATATATTTCGCTTTATATAGACTCCAATAGAGTCTGTATATAACAAAAAAACTTACAACGTGTTTGCATCATTACATCATCGATTTAATTCAATGTCAGGAATCAGTACTACTCACACTGCTAATTCGACATAAGAGAATGAGACAGATTTTCTATCATAAATTCATTGTCATTGAGGTTGTTTAAATACAGGAGCGCTCCGTTTCTCTGATAAGAAAAAAAGTTATAATGTTTTCAAAAGAGTTAACTACAGATTCGAAGTATTTTCGAGATGTTAGTAATTCGTTGATAGGTTATTATTCGATTGTAGCTTGGCAGGAAGGTGTTATAGAAGGGACCTCAAGTACCAGTTTTTCCCCAAGGCAAAAATTCAGAAAATTAAATACTTTACCATTAGCCTTCAAGTTGTGTATTAGAATAAAGCATTCAGGGGCGAAATGGCAGCGAGGATATTAGCAATTTCGATCTAAGCTATAAATAGATAATTATATTTAACTTTACTATCAGGAGCCTCAGAATTATTATTCTTTCAAAGATGAAATGACGGAAGAATATGATGCATCATCCTTGACTTACAAATTGTTTTATAAAACATAGAAACAAATTAGATTTAAAAAAAATTTGGCCGAAGTACCTGACGAATGTTTTTTCACTTAATTTACATACTGTATCGGTCATGGTGACAACCTCGCCAAGTACTTCGGCCGAAATTCTTTTTCATCTAATTTTTTTTCGTTTGCAATCTTTTTTTGCTTCGGACTCTTATTGATACAGAGTTTTAATTTTCATTCTGGTTGGTAAAACAACTGCATTTTCGAACTTGATTCTTTTCTCTATCAGCATTCAACGTTATTTGAAGATTTTATATTACACGATAATGCCTCTCGTACTTGGCCACATATATTTTAGTATAGCTCAATTTATTTTATAACTTTTTGCGAAACCGAAACTTAGCTTTTCGCGAGGATTAACTCATTTTGTTTTGTGTGATTTCAATTTATCTGATACATTTTTTGAGAGTGGTCACTTTTCTTACTTTTTGATAGGATTTGATTTTCTCAGGGATTTTTGCGAGAAAAGGTTTTCGCAGTGTATGTATGTTCGTGGAAAAATATGGGAACGGCGGTCAACAAATGTACTTGTCCAGGTTTCTTCCGCGAGGGGGATTTTTATGCATGATATGATTCGTTTTTTCTCGTTCTTTTCAAACATCTCGCTTTATATAGATTAGACAAAGGAAAAGAAAAAGAATGGGGAAATTATCGCTTTTTCATTTCCAAACCCTGACCCCTTCTACTTCGAGTTAGGTTTTCTCCCCATGAAATAAAGGGGCACGTGTTTTGGAATTTTCAATTTGGCATTTTTTTTAATTCTCGAACCAGTCAAATTTTTTTGACATTTCGATTTACCTGTCTGGAATCAGGCTAAAATAAGTCGGGAACTGGGAGTCTGATACAAAAATTTACAAAGCTTTTGAGGGCCAAATCAGAGCAGTCAGAACTTTTCCATACAATTTGTAGCTATTTGAATTTGTGGTTATCAAAGGAACATATTAAATAGCAGTATCTCCTTGTTATATTTATAGATTTGTGGTACAAAATATTACCCTTATTGCAGCTTGTTGATAAAAATGGAGCAATTTTTTTCGAAATTTTTCGTTTTTGATTAATGATAAAATAAAAAACCAGTTCCACATATGTTTAGAGAAAACATATCGAATCTATTGAGAAAAAAATTTACGCATTTTTTCATTCTTATTTTTATTAACAAGGTGGAATCATGATTCTTTTTCAATACCATTGAAGAATTTACTACCATGAAAATAAAAAGTTACAATTATTTCAATATTCTCATTGAATATAGAAAAGTTCAAATAGTATGTTATGGGAACTCCAAAACAATATATTGAACAAAGCGGACAAACTCAGACCAGGATCGTACCCAAGAGAATGAAATGAATTTAGTTGTATTAGTGACATTAGCTTTGAGCAAATTTTGATACCATCAAAACCAGCGCGACTGTAGAGAAAAGCCTTTGGAATACAACTTTTTCAATTTATTATACCATAATCAGAGCTAAAAAGTGGAAATACTTAGTACACATGTCTCCTCTTCACAAAATGTTCAAAATTTGTAGATATCGGCTACATTCCAATGATACAAATTTTGATACTATTAGAAGAAGAAGAGCACCCGAAGACTTTCTGAAACAACTTTTTAAATTTATTATGCCACAACTAAAGTGGAAATGTGAAAAAACATAGTGCACTTTAAGCCCAAGAAAGTTCAGAAAATTTGGATGTATCTATTGCGTTCCGAGGACAGAAATTTTAATCCCATCCAAAAATGACCAGCCGAAGACTTTTTGTAATAAATTTTTCAATTCATAATGCACAATCAGAGACGGAAAGTGGAAATACTTGGCGCACATGTCGCTTCACAAAATGTTAAAAGTTTGTAGGTATCGGCTACATTCCCATGATACAAATTTTGATATTTCTAACAATAATGGCCGTGAAAGCCTCAAAACTAGAACTCACAGGTATTTGAATATTATCTTTGAATTTTGAAAAGTTTAGAAAGTATGTTATGGATATTTTAAAACAATAAATTCAACAAAGCGGGCAAACTTAGATCAGTACTATGCCCAAGAAAATGGATCGAGTTGAGTTGTACCAGTAGCATTATCTTCGTGCAACTTTTCGTACCATCATAATCAGAGCATCCGTAGAGCAAATCTTTTTGAAAATATTTTTCAATTCGTTATGCCATAATAGGAGCCAAAAAGTAGAAATACTGAGCACACATGTGGCTCCAGGGAATTTCCAAAGTTTGTAAGTATACGTTGCGTTTCAATGAAACAAGTTTTTATACTTCCAGAAAAAAAGAAACCAAATACTTTCTGACAATTTTTTGAATTAATCATGCCACAACTCAAGCATACCACACATTGGGCTCAATAAAGTTTATGAGCTTTGAAGGGCCTACAATGTTTTGAATTAATTACAGGAGATAAAAGCAACTATCGTGAACGTAATTCCGGCAATCGACCATAAAATGTGATGTGAATAAATATTCGTCCACATTGGTTTCATCTCGATACGTAAAAAATCATTCATTTTATACGTATTTATCTGGGTTATTGAGAACCAAATATCGCATCTTTTTGTCGGGATAATTTTTTCGTTAAGATTTTAATGAATCCAAGTAGAACAACTCGCAGTACTACTTGGATTCATGTGAATATCAACGAAAAAATTATCCCGACGATAGAAATGGAAGGCAGATTTTTTTCCGAAATTTTTCGCTTTAGATAAATGAAATATCAAAGAACCAGTTTTATGTAATTGGACAGAAAACATATCGAATCCATTGTAAGAAAAAAGTTTATGCATTTCTTCATTCTTATTTTTATCAACAAGGTGAAATTATGTTATTTGCAAATACCATTTATAATAATAATGGCCGTGAAAGCCTCAAAACTAGAACTTACAGATATTATACTATTATCTTTGAATTTTGAAAAGTTCAGAAAGTATGTTATGCATATTTTAAAACAATAAATTCAACAAAGCGGGCAAACTTAGATCAGTACTATGCCCAAGAAAATAGATCGAGTTGAGTTGTACAAGTTGCATTATCTTCGTGCAAATTTTCCAAAGTTTGTAAGTATACGTTGCGTTCCAATGAAACAAATTTTTATACTTCCAGAAAAAAGGAACCAAAGACTTTCTGACAATTTTTTGAATTAATCATGCTCCAACTCAAGCATACCACACATTTGGCTCAATAAAGTTTATGAATTTGGCATGTAGCCATTACTTTTCGAAGCCAAATTTTAATCCCATCCAAAAATGAGCAACTGAGGAATTTTCATAATAAAATTTTCAAGTCCTAATAATGCCACTATTCGAGCCAAAAAGTAGAAATATTGGGCACACTTGTCACTTCACAGATATTTCAAAGTTTGTACGTATCTGTTGCAATTCAATGATACAAATTTTGATAATATCAATAAAAACACATCAGAAGACTTTCTGAAACAATTTTTCAAAATTTATTATGCTACAACTAAAGTGGGGAAGTGAAAATATATAGCTCAATAGAGCCGAATGAAATTCTGAAATTTTGCATATATTCATGGCATTCCGAAGACAATAATTTTGATCCCATTGACAAATGAGCAACCACACAATTTTCATAACAAAATTTTTAATTCATAATGCCACAATCGGAGCCAAAAAGTGGAAATACTTGGTACATTTGTTGCTTTACAGAATTTCCAAAGTCTGTAGGTATCCGTTGTAATCCAATGATACAAATTTTGATAATATCAGTAAAAAAATATAAGAAGACTTCCTGAAACAATTTTTCAAAATTCATTATGCTACAACTAAATTAGGGAATTGAAAAAATGTAGCGCACATTGGGTCCAACAAAATTCTGAAATTTTATATGTATGCATGGCATTCTGAAGCCAGCAATTCTTAACCCATCGACAAATGAGCAATCAAAGAATTTTCATAACAAAATTTTCAATTCCTAATGCCATAATCGAAACCAAAAAGGGAAAATAATTGGCACATCTGTCGCTTCACAGAATTTTCAAAGTCTGTAGGTATCCGTTGCAATTCAATTATACAAATTTTGATAATATCAGTAAAAACACATCGGAAGACTTCCTGAAACAATTGTTTAAAATTCATTATGCTACAACTAAAGCGGGGATGTGAGAAAATATAGAGCATATTGAGCCAAACAAAATTCTGAAAGTTTGCAAATATATCCATGGTGTTCCGAAGACAATATTTTTGATCCCATTGACAAATGAGCAACCGAAGAATTTTCATAACAAAATTTTCAATTCATAATGCTAAAATATC
Source organism: Rhimphoctona megacephalus (assembly GCA_963989365.1). Classification (NCBI taxonomy): domain Eukaryota; kingdom Metazoa; phylum Arthropoda; class Insecta; order Hymenoptera; family Ichneumonidae; genus Rhimphoctona; species Rhimphoctona megacephalus. Next base: position 5,735,780 of record OZ022421.1, on the reverse strand, counting down.
GGAGGCAAAAAGTAGAAATACTTGGTACATTTGTCGCTTCACACAATTTCCAAAGTCTATAGGCATTCGTTGCAATCCAAAGATATAAATTTTGATAATGTCAGAAAAAACACATCGGAAGACTTTGTGAAATAATTTTTTAAAATACATTATGCTACAACTAAAGCGGGGATGTGAAAAAATATAGAGCATATTGAGCCAAACAAAGGTCTGAAATTTTGCATATAACCATGGTGTTCTGAAGACAATATTTTTAATCCCATTGACAAATGAGGAACCGAAGAATTTTCATAACAAAATGTTCAATTCATAATGCTACAATCGGAGCCAAAAAGTGGAAATACTTGGTACATTTGTCGCTTCACAGAATTTCCAGAGTTTATAGGTATTCATGCAATCCAAAGATATAAATTTTGATAATACCAGGATATGGAGTATATACCGCCATAGTCTTTTGACATAAAGATATATTATACGAGCCATTTTCACATAAAGATATATCATTACTTACTACGGTTATCATCCAGATGCATCCATATATATCCAGATGCAGGTTGACAGTGTATTTGTCTATTAATTCATCAAATGCGACATGATTCTACACCCTATTTTGGATAGAAAAACGACGTCGAAAATCTTTTGAAATGGACCAACAATTATCATGCAAGGAACATTTTATGATGTACAAATCTAATTATGGCAAGCGAGGAACATTTTATAATAAAGAGGAAAGGGACCAATAAAATAAATTGTCAACGGTGTAGAGTTAAAAAAAAATATTTATTAGACACTGCTCAAAACTCGGCATGATAATAACAACGAAGTGTCTGCTAGTCCGGCAGCCGGACGAATTTTTAAAAATATATTCGTCCGGAAAATTATATATAGGTTACGTATATTTCTAATAGACGTATCTACCATTTTGTTGCGAGGCGCTGAGAAGCAATTCGCGCATGCGCATTATATTCTTCTTTCGGCACCTTCGCGTTGAAACACGAGTTTTCAGCGCGTCGCGGTTCGCTCGTGGTTCGTGGTTCAGGTTACAGTTCCGTACAATAAATACAATTAATAGGCAGTGAAAGGTGCAGTTTTCGTGTTTTAGCGATATGTGAGTATGTTCTTTATTAATTTTCAATGTAACGTTGAAAAGTTCGATTGAAACGTACTTTTTCGTTTTCGTACAGGCGTTTAACCTCTAAATTTTCTCTGTAGTCTGTAAACGTGTCGCCCGCTTTTTTTGGCTATTGGACGAAAAAAAAAATCAGAAAATTACACCGGGTGTATGATCATTTTTATCGGTAGTGATGGGTAAGTACTCGTCATGTTTTTAATCAATTAAAGAAAAAACAGAAAAAGTTTTATTCGATTTACCGGTTTTTCGTTCCGGTATCGTCTTGGTCTGTTAGATTTCTTTGTAATATTTTTTTTTTATTACATCATACATTTGTAAAATTTGACAAAAATTCATTAATGTTTTCATTAACGGGTAAATTGGACAAAAATAGTTATGAATATTTTGAAATAATTTTTATTGACGATTGTCTCATTTTTTGAAACAATTTTGTTGAAGTGCGAAAATGAATATTTTTGATAATTTTTATATTAGCTTCGCCGTCAAGTGTAGATCTATCGGGAGATGAGGAGGACGGCTTTTCCGGTAGCGATATTGATGGTTCATCGATAAACCAACGGAATAGTAAGAAGCGCGTTGAAGATTCCTGTGCACCGGCGAGCAACATGCCAGAACCGATTGTTCCGCTTCAAGTTAATGCTAAATATCATTCACTCACTCAACTTGAAGCATCGATTGCAGATTATGAGAAAGCAAATTTCTGCGTTTTCTACAAACGTGACTGCATCACGATTGCACAAGCATCAAAAAAATGCGTTTCAAGAAAAATATCTGCGCATTTGAAATATTGTTGGATAAAATATTGCTGCATCCATGGAGGAAAAAAGTTTAAATCTCTTGCAAAAGGGTTACGGAAATCATCGTAAGTAAAATTAGTGCTTGATGCCAAAGTTCAAATAATAACTACGAATATGAATTGATTTTGATATTTTATTTTTCAATGACATTCCAAAAGCAGTGTTCCGCTTTGCTTTATTTTACTGCCAGCAAAGATGGCAAAACGTTGGTGCTGACAAAGATGGAGAGTTCACACAATCACCGTTGCTGAAAGGTATTGTAAATTTGATTTTTGTTTTATTTTATTGATTTGTATAGATTTGTTTAGGCTTGCATGATATTTTAATTTGAAGTCATGTATGATTTTTTTTTTTTTTAGAAATTATACGATTTTTTACCTCAAGTACGAGGTATGACGGCGATTGAGAAGGAAAAAGCGAAATCTCTTCTCGATATAAGAGCCAATAAAAAACTTGTGAGGCAGAAATGCGAGGATGATTTCGGCAAAAAAATCCTGCTGAAAGATCTATCAAACATTACGACGAAGGACGAAAATCAAAATAATTTGAAGATGGTTATCGAAAAATTGGAAAAACAATTCGGTAAGTGCGACTGTTTTTATATTATATACAGGGATACACACACACGCTCATATTTACGTCTTTATACACATATATCTCGTATATTCCACAATTTTATGCAAAAACTTCGAATGTATACATTTTTGAATTTTCTTGTATTTTTGGCCATTTTGTTTTACCAGAGATATTAATGATGAACGATCGTGCTGAAATTATAATGAATCGCTTTTTTCTGTGTTTTTTAGGAGCTGAATGTCACATTTACGAGGAAGACAACGAAATGAAAGGTTTATTTTTTGCTACTAAGGAAATGAAGGATGCAATGGCAGCGTTTCCGGAGTTTGTCTGCATTGACGGCACATACAAGTTGCTCAACATTCGTGCTCTAATTTATTTAATGATTGTGGCAGACTCCGAAGGTAGCACCGAAATTATCGCAGTTTGCATACTCGTCAGCGAGGATGAAGACAGCATGTTTTGGTTCCTGCAAACGTTCAAGCAAGTTCATCCGTCATGGTCAAATATAAAAACAGTTATGGCAGACAAGGATTTGCTCGAAAGACGAGTCATCAAGCGTGAATTTCGATTCGCCAAAATTGTTATCTGCTCCTATCATTCGTTGAGAACTTTCAATAGGGAGATTAGTTGCGAGAAGCTCTTAGTTACATCAGAACAGCGAGATGCTGCAAAAAACTTTTTCAACAAATGCTCTACTCAGCAACGGAGTCGGAGTACATGAAATATTATGAAGAATGCAAGAAACTACCGGACGCAATCATGGAATATTTCAACAACAATTGGCACAATATTCGCAACGAATGGACATTGTCACAGGACTACATGCAACATTCGTTTTTGAACATGACGAATAATAGGCTTGAGTCATTGAATGCGAAAATTAAGAGCATTGTAAAAGTGTATAGCACATTGGAAGAGTTCGTCGAAAAATTTTTCGTTCTCGTTGCGTGTTTGAATTCTGAACGCAACTTTAAAGCTGCCTACAATTATCAGAAATCTCTGGTTATTTCGTTCGACGAAGACAGTGCGGAATCGTTGTATTGTCAATATTTAACGAGATTTGCCTACAACTTTGTGCAGAAGGAGTTAGCTAGTTTCAGGCGCGGGAAGCTCATAATTACTCGAGAGGACGATGGTCGAATTGAGTTTCAATTAGGCGGGTCAAGAGTAGTTGCAACTTCGAAGTCTTGTGATTGTCCTAAGTTTGCTTCGATGATGTTGCCGTGCCGGTTGATGCCAATGATTAATATTCTGTATAAGTTCTACAGCGCTTTTTTTCTCAAAATTCTTTTTATTTGTGGGTGTTTTAATTTTTTTAGCCATATATTTGTTGTCAAACAACAATTGGGAGAAGACCTGTACGATAAAATGATTTGCAACGAACGATGGACCAAGCAATATTTTCGTAGTAGGCAGCGTGTTTTTGAAGATGGACCGAACGAGTTGGAGACTGAGGACCCTCCAAATTTAACAATTTCTTCAAGGCCTCGAAGATGTGTGATATCATCGGAAAATCAGCGTTTCAGGATCATTCGTCCCGTCCTTTCTCTAATGGGTACTCTTGCGTGTGAAGTCGTTGGTCAGAAATTTCTTAATCGTTTAAAGTTTCTGAATGATGCGAAACAAGCTTGGATCGAAAATCGCGACGTTCATGTTTCTCCGGGATCGTCACCAATACGGCCGTCTGCAGTCACAAGCACGCCGAAACCGACAAATTTTCCACAAGACGTCAATTTTGATCAGTTCATTGCTGAAATCTCAGACGGTGAACCATCGTGGGTCGTGTTTGATACTCCAAATTTGGTGGAAGAGAAAATAAATAACGAAATTTCCGAGAAAGCTGATGGAGAAACATTACCGCATTCAACAAATTCGATAACGATGGCAACAAACGATGCGAATAGTTCACAATTTATACAAATTGAGACTAACAATGGAGATGCTTGCCGGGATCAAAATCTTGATCTGGACAAAATTACAGTTCCTTGCGCTTTGAAGCGGAGAGGACGTCCGAAAGGATCGGAAAAAACGGTCATCGGATTACCCAAAAAACGCAAGAGATTGCCGAAAAAAAAAATATTCCTTTTAAAAAATTGACATCCAAAGAAAAAGCTACACTGATACTTCGTTGGTTGGTCGATGAGCAAAAGGCTTTGGCAGCGATTTATGATGGCAAAATAATTGAAGAACAAATCGTTGAAACCGTACCAGATCAAGTTTCCGATTCAATCATGGATAAAATGGTCAATATTCATTCAATGAAAAAATATTTTACTCCAGAGGCTTGGCGGGTTGTGGAGCAAGTACTTGATCACAAAAAATCGAATCCGCAATTTTTATGTGCCAAGTGCAAAATTGATTTGGACGACACAGTTGATAATACTGATTCCACGTCACAAAATAAATATTCGGTAGGGTGCGATTATTGCTTAGAGTGGTATCATTTGCCGTGCGTGTCTTTGAAAGAACCACCCCAATCTGATGTCATTTGGAAATGCCCCCAATGCTAATTTACTTCGAGATTTCAGTCACAAGATGTTATTTCTTTTGCGTATGTTTCCGATGGAGAAATTTTATATCCTCAATTCTTGTTCCTATTTTTTTTCGTTTTTTTTTTAAATACTTTGTTGTAAGTTGCACATGAATCTATGGAAAATGATTTTTGTCGTTGGTGTATTATTTTTTAATATCTCTTGCCAAGTTATCATTTCGCGTTTTACAATGTGAACTGAGTATTTTCGTATCATAAGTAGCTACGATGCCATTTTTTTTTTTTTAGTTCAATGCCTATCCCAACGATCCATAACTTTAGTTATTGGAAAAAATGCCATTGATGTATTATTTTTTTAGTTTCTTTTCCCAAGATATCATTTCGCGTTTTACAATGTGAATTTACTATTTTCATATAATTAGCATCTAGAATGCCAAAATCTTTAAGTTAAATATCTATCTCCACGATTCAAAAGTTTGCTTATTGGAAAAAAATGTTATTCAATTAAGAAACTATGAATTCGTCGCTACAAAATGTTTTATGAAGAAACAAGTTTAATAAAACGTTGTTAATAATTTGATAAAAATTCTAGTTATTTTTTGATTTCCCGTTTCCTAATGCATTTACGCCTTATGTATTTTACGTTTTATATGTGTACGGAATATATATGCGTTACACCATTGAAAATGTTTTCCGAACGAATTACTTGCGATTATTGATCCGGATATGCATTAAAGTATTGAAAATCGTTTACCTGGACGAATTATGAGCGGTTATTCGTTCAGCATAAGAGCATTAAAAAATGTTTGCCCGGACGAAGAATGAGTGATTATTCGTCCGGATATGCATAAGAGCATTGAAAAATGTTTGCCAGGACGAATTATGTTTGATTATTTATCCGGATATGCATAAAAGTATTGAAAAACGTTTATTTGGGCGAATTGTTTGCGACTATTCGTCTGAATGAATCGAAAAACCATGAAAAACGTTTACCCGGACGAATTGCATACAAGTATTCGTCCGGATACGCACTACACCATTGAAAACGTTTTCCGAACGAATTACTTGCGATTATTCATCTGGATATACATCAAAGTATTGAAAAACGTTTACCTGGACGAATCATGAGCGATTATTCGTTCAGATATGCATAAGAGCATTAAAAAATGTTTGCCCGGACGAATTATGGGCGATTATTCGTCCGGATATGCATAAGAGCATTGAAAAATGTTTGCCAGGATGAATTATGTGCGATTATTTATCCGCATATGCATAAAAGTATTGAAAAACGTTTATTTGGGTGAATTATTTGCGACTATTCGTCTGGATGTATCGAAAAACCATGAAAAACGTTTACCCGGGCGAATTGCATACAATTATTCGTCCGGATACGTATTACACCATTGAAAATGTTTTCCGAACGAATTAGTTGCGATTATTCATCCGGATATGCATTAAAGTATTAAAAAACGTTTACCCGGATGAATTATAAGCGATTATTCGTCCGGATATGCATAAGAGCATTAAAAAATGTTTACCCGGACGATTTATGAGCGATTATTTGTCCGGATATGCATAAGAGCATTGAAAAATGTTTGCCCAGACGAATTATGTGCGATTATTCATCCGGATATGCATAAAAGTATTGAAAAACTTTTATTTGGGCGAATTATTTGCAACTATTCGTCTGAATGTATCGAAAAACCATGAGAAACGTTTACCCGGACGAATTGCATACAATTATTCGTCCGGATACGCATTACACCATTGAAAACGTTTTCCGAACGAATTAGTTGCGATTATTCATCCGGATATGCATTAAAGTATTAAAAAACGTTTACCCGGACGAATTATGAGCGATTATTCATCCGGATATGCGTAAGAGCATTAAAAATATTCACCCGGACGATTTATGAGCGATTATTTATCCGGATATGCATAAGAACATTGAAAAATGTTTGCCCGGGCAAATTTTGTGCGATTATTCATCCGGATGTGCATAAACGTTTATGAAAAACGTTTATGCATCCGGATATGAAAAACGTTTATTTGGGCGAATTATTTGCGATTATTCGTCTGAATGTATCGAAAAACCATGAAAAACGTTTACCCGGACGAATTGCGTACAATTATTCGTCCGGATACGCACTACACCATTGAAAACGTTTTCCGAACGAATTACTTGCGATTATTCATCTGGATATACATCAAAGTATTGAAAAACGTTTACCTGGACGAATTATGAGCGATTATTCATTCAGATATGCATAAGAGCATTAAAAAATGTTTGCCCGGACGAATTATGAGCGATTATTCGTCCGAATATGCATAAGAGCATTGAAAAATGTTTGCCAGGATGAATTATGTGCGATTATTTATACGGATATGCATAAAAGTATTGAAAAACGTTTATTTGGGCGAATTATTTGCGACTATTCGTCTGAATGTATCGAAAAACCATGAAAAACGTTTACCCGGACGAATTGCATACAATTATTCGTCCGGATACGCATTACACCATTGAAAACGTTTTCCGAACGAATTAGTTGCGATTATTCATCCGGATATGCATTAAAGTATTAAAAAACGTTTACCCGGATGAATTATGTGCGATTATTTATACGGATATGCATAAAAGTATTGAAAAACGTTTATTTGGGCGAATTATTTGCGACTATTCGTCTGAATGTATCGAAAAATCATGAAAAACGTTTACTCGGACGAATTGTATACAAATATTCGTCCGGATACGCATTACACCATTGAAAACATTTTCCGAACGAATTAGTTGCGATTATTCATCCGGATATGCATTAAAGTATTAAAAAACGTTTACCCGGAAGAATTATGAGCGATAATGCGTCCGGATATGCATAAGAGCATTGAAAAATGTTTACACGGACGATTTATGAGTGATTATTCGTCCGGATATGCATAAGAGCATTGAAAAATGTTTGCCCGGACGAATTATGTGCGATTATTCATCCGGATATGCATAAAAGTACTGAAAAACGTTTATTTGAGCGAATTATTTGCGATTATTTATCTGAATGTATCGAAAAACAATGAAAAACGTTTACCCGGACGAATTGCGTACAATTATTCGTCCGGATACGCACTACACCATTGAAAACGTTTTCCGAACGAATTACTTGCGATTATTCATCCGGATATGCATTAAAGTATTGAAAAACGTTTACCCGGACGAATTATAAGCGATTATTCGTCCGGATATGCATAAGAGCATTACAAAATGTTTATCCGGACGAATTATGAGCGATTATTCATCCGGATATGCATAAGAGCATTGAAAAATGTTTGCCCGGACGAATTGTGTGCCATTATTCATCCAGATATGCATAAAAGTATTAAAAAATGTTTACTTGGGTGAATTATGGATATAGTTCCGAAAAGCCCATAGATTCGATTAATCTGAATTTTTGTATACTTATGTATTTTGACTCGCTGATCACGAATATAACATTGAAGGTATCCGGAAATTTCGTTTTCAAGGTCAAAACTCGAAGAAATCTCTTTTTTGGGAAGGTTGTGATAAACATTGATCTTCGTGTGTATGTGTCTGTGTATGCGTGCGAGCGCGCGCGCGTGTGTGTGTGTGTGTCTGCTCCAGACCCGCCCAACCATTCTACACACATCCAAAAGTGCTCCAGATCCGCCCAACGATTCCACACACATCCAAAAGTGCTCCAGACACGCCCAACGATTCCACACACATTGAAAAGTGCTTCAGACCCGCCCAACGATTCCACACACATCCAAAAGTTCTCCAGACCCGCCCAACGATTCCACACACATTCGAACGTGCTTCAGACCCGCCCAACGATTCCACACACATCCAAAAGTGCTCCAGACCCGCCCAACGATTCCACAGACATTCAAAAGTGCTTCAGACCCGCCCAACGATTCCACACACATCCAAAAGTGCTCCAGACACGCCCAACGATTCCATACACATTCAAAAGTGCTTCAGACCCGCTCAACGATTCCACACATATCCAAAAGTGCTCCAGACCCGCCCAACGATTCCACACACATCCAAAAGTGCTCCAGACCCGCCCAACGATTCCACACACATTCAAAAGTGCTTCAGACCCGCCCAACGATTTCACACACATTCAAAAGTGCTCCAGACACGCCCAACGATTCCACACACATCCAAAAGTGCTCCAGACCCGCCCAACGATGGGTAGCTACAGCCTAATGGAAAAACTTCCAAAATAAGGGTTTTTTTCGAGTTCTTACCTTGAAAATGGAATTTCCTGGTTTTTTCATTGCCATATTCGTGATCAGCGAGTCAACATACATAAATATACAAAAACTCAGATTAATCGTAGGTGAATGGAAAAACTTCCAAAAATGGTTTTTTTTTTGAGTTTTGACCTTGAAAATGAAGATTCTGGGTATTTCCAAGGGTGTACTTCTGTTTAGTACATACCTCAGATTGATCTGAAATTTGGTATACATATGTATTTCGACGCGCTGATAACGAATATGACCTTCAAAATACCCACAAATTATGTGTTCAAGGTCAAATCGATGAAAAATCGATTTTTCCAGTGATTTTCGCGTTTATTGCTATAAATATTGGCGTTCGAGAAAAATGTTTCGAATAAAATTTATAGGCCAAACAAAAATGAATATTTTTTGTTTAATAAATTTTTCGTGCAGAACCAGTGGTTTCGGAGATAAATGCGAAAATTTTTGGAAATTTGTATATGTTGGGAAAACTACACTAGTTACATTAGCTATAACTATAATTTACTTCGCGCGCAGGAATACTGTTCAAACGCGTGGTGCTTCGAACCCGGTGGGTTTTTAACTGTTCTGCACCCGGAAATACTATTCAAACGCGGGGTGCTTCAAACCCGGGGGGTTTTTAACCGTTTTGCACTCGGAAATACCATTCAAATGCGGGGTGGTTCAAATCCGGGGGGTTTTTAAGTGTTTTGCACGCGCAAATACTATTCAAACGCGGGGTGGTTCAAACTCGGGGGGTTTTAACCGTTTTGCACCCGGAAAAACTCTTCAAACGTGGGGTGGTTCAAACTCGGGGAGTTTTTAATCGTTTTGCACTCGGAAATACTATTCAAACGCAGGGTGGTACAAACCCGGGGGGTTTTTAACCGTTTTGCACTTGGAAATACTATTCAAACGCGGGGTGGTTCAAACCCGGGCGGTTTTTAACCGTTTTGCACGCGTAAATACTATTCAAACGCGGGGTGTTTCAAACCCAGGGGGTTTTCAACCGTTCTGCACCCGGAAATACTATTTAAACGTGGGGTCGTTCAAACCCGGGTGGTTATTAACCGTTTTGCACCCGGAAAAACTCTTCAAACGTGGGGTGGCTCAAACTCGGGGGGTTTTAACCGTTTTGCACCCGGACATACTATACAAACGCGGGGTGGTTTAAATCCGGGGGGTTTTTAACGGGTTTGCACGCGGAAATACTATTGAAACGCGGGGTAGTTCAAACCCAGGGGGTTTTAACCGTTTTGTACGCGGAAATATTATTCAAACTTGGGATGGTTTAAACCCGGGGGGTTTTCAACCGTTTTACACGCGGAAATAGTATTCAAACGCGGGGTGGTTCAAATCCGGGGGATTTTTAACCGTCTTGCACGCGGAAATACTATTCAAACGCGGGGTGGTTCAAACCCGGGGGGGTTTCAACCGTTCTGCACCCGGAAATACTATTTAAACGTGGGGTGGTTCAAACTCGGGGGGTTTTAACCGTTTTGTACCCGGATATACTATTCAAACGCGGGGTGGTTTAAACCCGGGGGTTTTTTAACGGTTTTGCAAGTGGAAATACTATTGAAACGCGGGATCGTTCAAACCCGGGGGGTTTTTAACCGTTTTGCACGCGGAAATATTATTTAAACACGGCGTGGTTTAAACCCGGGGGGGTTTTTAACGGTTTTGCAAGCGGAAATACTATTCAAACGCGGGGTGGTTTAAACTCGGGGGGGGGGGGGGGTTTAACCGTTTTGCACGCGGAAGTACTATTCAAACGCGGGGTGGTTCAAACCCGGGGGGTTTTCAACCGTTTTGCACCCGGAAATACTATTTAAACGCGGGATGGTTCAAACCCGGGGGGTTTTAACCGTTTTGCACCCGGAAGTACCATTCAAACGCGGGGTGGTTCAAATTCGGACGGTTTTTAACCGTTTTGCACCCGGAAATACCATTCAAATGCGGGGCGGTTCAAATCCGAGGGTTTTTAACTGTTTTGCACGCGCAAATACTATTCAAACGCGGGGTGGTTCAAACCCGGGGGGTTTTTAACGGTTTTGCAAGCGGAAATACTATTCAAACGCGGGGTGGTTTAAACTCGGGGGGGGGGGGGGGTTTAACCGTTTTGCACGCGGAAGTACTATTCAAACGCGGGGTGGTTCAAACCCGGGGGGTTTTCAACCGTTTTGCACCCGGAAATACTATTTAAACGCGGGGTGGTTCAAACCCGGGGGTTTTAACCGTTTTGCACCCGGAAGTACCATTCAAACGCGGGGTGGTTCAAATTCGGGCGGTTTTTAACCGTTTTGCACCCGGAAATACCATTCAAATGCGGGGTTGTTCAAATCCGAGAGTTTTTAACTGTTTTGCACGCGCAAATACTATTCAATCGCGGGGTGGTTCAAACCCGGGGGGTTTTTAACCGTTTTGCACCCGGAAATACTCTTCAAACGTGGGGTGGCTCAAACTCGGGGAGTTTTTAATCGTTTTACACTCGGAAATACTATTCAAACGCAGGGTGGTTCAAACCCGGGGGGTTTTTAACCGTTTTGCACTTGGAAATACTATTCAAACGCGGGGTGGTTCAAACCCGGGCGGTTTTTAACCGTTTTGCACGCGGAAATACTATTCAAACGCGGGGTGCTTCAAACCCGGGGGGTTTTCAACCTTTTTGCACCTGGAAATACCATTTAATCGCGGGGTGGTTCAATCCTGGGGGGGTTTCAATCGTATGCACCCGGAAATACTCTTCAAACGCGGAGTGGTTCAAACTCGGGGGGGGGGGGGGTTTAACCGTTTTGCACGCGGAAATACTATTCAAACGCGGGGTGGTTCAAACCCGGGAGGTTTTTAACGGTTTTGCACGCGGAAATACCATTCAAACGCTGGGTGATTCAAACCCGCGGGGTTTTTAACCGTATTGCACGCGGAAATACTATTCAAATGCGGGATGGTTCAAACCCGGGGGCTTTTCAACCGTTTTGCACCCGGAAATACTATTTAAACGTGGGGTGGTTCAAACCCGATGGGTTTTTATCCGTTTTGCACCCGGAATTACTCTTCAAACGTGGGGTGGTTCAAACTCGGGGGGTTTTTAACCGTTTTGCACCCGGATATACTATCTCAACGTGGGGTGGCTTAAACCCGGGGAGTTTTCAACCGTTTTGCACCCGGAAATACCATTCAAATGCGGGGTGGTTCAAATCCGGGGGTTTTTAACTGTTTTGCACGCGGAAATGCTATTCAAACGCGGGGTGGTTCAAACCCGGGGGGTTTTCAATCGTTTTGCACCCGGAAATACTATTTAAACGCGGGGTGGTTCAAACCTGGGGGGTTTTTAACCGTTTTGCATTCGGAAATACTATTTAACCCATTAACGCCGAGGTGATCAGAATTTTTACTAACTTTTCAACGTGTTTATTTATTATGTTATCGGACCAAAAAAATAATGCAATACCTCTATTCCTACACGGAATTCGATGCTCTTTCAGAATCTGAGCTCAAAATTTCGATTAGACACCGAGAAAAAAAAATATGGCCGATTTAAACGTGAAAAACGTGAAAATTTTCGAAAAAAAATTTTTTTCGCATTTTTTTCACAATGATACCGCAAAGCTATCAACTTTTTACAATGATCAGAGGTGATCATGGCACTCGAACATTAAGAGGAATTTTTTTCAGAAAAATTCATCGACGCGTTTTTTCAAAATGGCGGCGAGAATGAAAAAATTTTATAAAAATGTTAATCTATCGGTTTCTTCAAAACTATAAACTTGAGAAAAAAATTTCTAAGAACAAAAATGGCTTAGAATTAGTCGAAGAATACTCTTAAATTTTTTCAGAATTTTTGAAAACAATTTTTAATTTTCGAAAATTTCAAAAAATCCAATTTTTCAAAAATACCTGAAAAATTTTTGGAAAAATTTCCTTCAAGTGTTCCTTGACTACTTCTTTTCTGATTCTGTGTATATACATTGTTTTTTTCTACTCTTAGCATTACCCAGAGACAACGGCGTGGACGTGGTAGAACTTTGTCTCCTTTGGGGTGCTTTTTTTTCGTGAGTCCCCTTGCCTCTCACGTTTCGGGGTGCTTTTTTTTCGTGAGTCCCCTTGCCTCTCACGTTTCGGGGTGCTTTTTTTCGTGAGTCCTCTTGCCTCTCACGTTTCGGGGTGCTTTTTTTTCGTGAGTCCCCTTGCCTCTCACGTTTCGGGGTGCTTTTTTTTCGTGAGTCCCCTTGCCTCTCACGTTTCGGGGTACTTTTTTTCGTGAGTCCCCTTGCCTCTCACGTTTCGGGGTGCTTTTTTTTCGTGAGTCCCCTTGCCTCTCACGTTTCAGGGTGCTTTTTTTCGTGAGTCCCCTTGCCTCTCACGTTTCGGGGTGCTTTTTTCGTGAGTCCCCTTGCCTCTCTCGTTTCGGGGTGCTTTTTTTCGTGAGTCCCCTTGCCTCTCACGTTTCGGAGTGCTTCTTTTCGTGAGTCTTCTTGTCTTTCATTTTAACATTTCTTTTATCAGTGCTTTTTTGCCCAACATTTATTGCATACATATAGATTGCATTTTTCACAATAGATCCTTGTTCTTATTGGACATTTTTCATTTGAACAATTTTTTAATTTGTCCCTATTAGATCGTGTATGAAGTGTTTTACTTGTTTGACCTTTTTGAATATAATATTTAGCAATTGAAGTAGTTAACTCTTTTATTCCACTTTTTTCTTTCCATCACGTGTAGCATTGAAAATTACGTGGGCATTTGTAATGGATGCCTGTATAAATCTTATAAAAACAACCCATGTCCATTTTTTGGAACGTATACTTGGAAGTACATTATTGCAGTGTCCATCATGCACGTCAACACCACCCATAAATTTGTTGTACAAATGAAAAGCTTGCGGAAAAGGTATATCAGTTTTGGATCGAGCCTCTGAACTATATCTTCTCGAAGTTGATAGTGGACTTACACCTGCAGCAGTTGAAGCTATTGAAACGGGCTTCGAATCCATAATAGTGATGAAATTTATGCCACTATTTCGATTATGTTTTACAATATAAGTACCTCGTGGAGCTTTCTTTTCAAGTATATTCTTTTCTTTGACTCGATTGTCTCTGATAGTGCCAGTGCATTTCAAACGTAATTTTTGCAAGTGTAAAATTAAATCCATATTTGTAAAAAAATTATCAAAGTACAAATGAAATGCAGGGATTTTATTATAATTTATTAGCCGAAAAAAAGATTCTAATAAATGCAATATTACACGAGTACCTGAAGCACATTTTACTAATTTGTTTCCGGTTTGGGAATTTTTACCGCAATATAGATCTAAATTTAGTAGATAGCCGTCTGAAGTGCATAAACCCCAAAATTTCAAACCAAACCTTATTGGTTTCCCTCGAATAAATTGTTTCAAAACAGTTTTTGCATAAGACTTGGCCATCATTTCATCAATAGATATAGAAGTTTTCCATATTCCGAACTTTAGGAGGTTGTTTTGGAAAAGTTTCAACATCGAACGAACCCGCCACCCTCTATCGTTTGGATCCTTGTCTTCAGCTTTTGAATATTTTATTTTAGACTTGATTTCTTCAAACTTATCGCGAGTCATTGCAGAAGAAACAATTTCACTAGATAAGAATGGATCAGATGACCAATAATCTCTCTGAGACTTTCTTTTATTGAATGAACTGAAAATAACTATACCTATAAAAGTGTCAAGATCTTGTAATTTCAGATCATAATTATTCTCTTTAGACGCATCAATTATATATTGTTTCATTTCGGCGGAAAAAAAGGTTTCAAACAATTGGAAAGGCTCGCACGCCTGTATATTCTTTTTTGTAGCTTCAGATAATAATATTGTTTCTTCACAAGTATTTGGATATGATTTCTCGCCATCGATCCAAATGAATTCGTGATTTTTTTCAAGTTTATCTAAGTTTTCAGAATAAGTAGCACAAGCTTTTTTATAAGTAATATTTGGTATTGTGAATTCATGTTCAGAATCTGAATCAGATATCGAATCACAATCGGAATCAGAATCATCGAAGCCTGAATTGTCTGCATTCGGAATCAAAATGTTTTCGTCGGAATCACTATCCGAATAATCTGATTCATACTCTGCATGCAATGAAGCAGAAGATTTTGAACGTTTTCGTGACATAACAAATGTATTGAAAAAGTGAAAACTAATATTTTTTTTTATATGCTTTACCTATAATTCATGTAAAAATTGTATACAACATATGTGTCCATGCACAAGTGAAAGGATATACGAGTTTGTTCGTGAATTTTGTAGTGGTAGATAAAAACAAAATTTTATGTACCATTCAAGAAAATTTTTTTTCTCTAAACCTATAGACTTTACGAAAGAATTTTTAACAACAAAAAAGTCTTAAAATTAGTCAAGGAACACTCTCAAATTTTTCCAAAAATTTTTCAGGTATTTTTGAAAAATTGGATTTTTTGAAATTTTCGAAAATTAAAAATTGTTTTCAAAAATTCTGAAAAAATTTAAGAGTATTCTTCGACTAATTTTAAGCCATTTTTGTTCTTAGAAATTTTTTTCTCAAGTTTATAGTTTTGAAGAAACCGATAGATTAAGATTTTTATAAAATTTTTTCATTCTCGCCGCCATTTTGAAAAAACGCGTCGATGAATTTTTCTGAAAAAAATTCCTCTTAATGTTCGAGTGCCATGATCACCTCTGATCATTGTAAAAAGTTGATAGCTTTGCGGTATCATTGTGAAAAAAAATGCGAAAAAAATTTTTTTTCGAAAATTTTCACGTTTTTCACGTTTAAATCGGCCATATTTTTTTTTCTCGGTGTCTAATCGAAATTTTGAGCTCAGATTCTGAAAGAGCATCGAATTCCGTGTAGGAATAGAGGTATTGCATTATTTTTTTGGTCCGATAACATAATAAATAAACACGTTGAAAAGTTAGTAAAAATTCTGATCACCTCGGCGTTAATGGGTTAAACGCGGGGTGGTTCAAACCTGGGGGTTTTCAACCGTTTTGCACGCGGAAATACTATTCAAACGCGGGGTGGTTCAAACCCGAGGGGTTTTCAACCGTTTTGCACCCGGAAATACTATTTAAACGTAAAATATACAAATTTTCAAGAATTTTCGCATTTATCTCCGAACCCACTGGTTCTACACGAAAAATATATTAAACAAAAAATGTTCATTTTTATTTGGCCTACAACTTTTATCCGAAATATTTTTATCTAACGCCATTATTTATTGTAATAAACGCGAAAAACACTGAGAAAATCGATTTTTCATCGATTTGACCTTGAAAAAATTTGCGGGTATTTTTAAGGTCACATTCGTTATCAGTGCATCGAAATACATACGTATACCAAATTTCAGATCAATCGGAGGTATGGGCTAAACGGAAGTTTATCCATTTCCAATGTTATATTCGTGATCAGCGAGTAAAAATACATAAGTATACAAAAATGCAGATTAATCGGAGGTATGGGCTTTTCGGAACTTTATCCCGAATTATTTGCGATTATTCGTCTGGATGTATCGAAAAACCATGAAAAACGTTTACCCGGACGAATTGCCTACGATTATTCATCCGGATACGCATTACACCATTGAAAACGTTTTCTGAACGAATTACTTGCGATTATTCATCCGGATATGCATTAAAGTATTGACAAACGTTTACCCGGGCGAATTATGAGCGATTATTCGTCCGGATATGCATAAGAGCATTAAAAAATGTTTACCCGGACGATTTATGAGCGATTATTCGTCCGGATATGCATAACAGCATTGAAAAATGTTTCCCCGGATTAATTATGTGCGATTATTCATCCGGATGTGCATAAAAGTATTGAAAAACCTTTACTTGGGCGAATTATTTGTGATTATTCGACAGGATGTACCGAAAAACTATGAAAAACCATTACTCGGACGAATTGCGTACAATTATTCGTCCGGATACGCATTACACCATTGAAAACGTTTTCCGAATGAATTACTTGCGATTATTCATCCGGATATGCATTAAAGTATTGACAAACGTTTACCCGGACGAATTATGAGCGATTATTCGTCTGCATATGCATAAGAACATTAAAAAATGTTTACCCGGACGATTTATGAGCGATTATTCGTCTGGATATGCATAAGAGCATTGAAAAATGTTTGCCCGGATGAATTATGTGCGATTATTCATCCGGATATGCATAAAAGTTTTGAAAATCCTTTACTTGGGCGAATATTTGCAACTATTCGTCTGAATGTATCGAAAAACCATGAGAAACGTTTACCCGGACGAATTGCATACAATTATTCGTCCGGATATGCATTACACCATTGAAAACGTTTTCCGAACGAATTAGTTGCGATTATTCATCCGGATATGCATTAAAGTATTAAAAAACGTTTACCCGGACGAATTATGAGCGATTATTCGTCCGGATATGCATAAGAGCATTGAAAAATGTTTGACCGGATGAATTATGTGCGATTATTCATCCGGATACGCATAAAAGTATTGAAAAACGTTTACTTGGGCGAATTATTTGCGATTATTCTACTGGATGTATCGATAAACCATGAAAAACGTTTACCCGGAGGAATTGCGTACAATTATTCGTCCGGATACGCATTACACTATTGAAAACGTTTTCCGAACGAATTACTTGCGATTATTCATCCGGATATGCATTAAAGTATTAAAAAACGTTTACCCGGATGAATTATGAGCGATTATTCGTCCGGATATGCATGAGAGTATCAAACAATGTTTGCCTGATCGAATTATGTACGATTATCCATCCGGATATGCATAAAAGTATTGAAAAACGTTTACTCGGACGAAATACGTGAGATTATTCGTCCGGATATATTGAAAAACCATGACAAATTGTACATTCGGATGAATTACGTATCATTATCCGTCCGGGGACATTTTAAAATTATGCAGTGTATGTGTGTGTCTGAGGTGAGAAGTTGAAATATACCAATATTTTGTGTAAAATATAAATACATGAAATATAACCTCTTTTATACAAATTTCCGGACGAATAGTAGTGACGTTTTCGTCCGTCTGCCGGACGAGCAGACACAGCCTAATAACAAACTTTGCCATATACATTTTTTTGACACTCATTATTAGTTTTATAGAGTTTCTTTTCCAAATTTACATCGATTCACACCAATCATGATTAACAGTTCAACGTACACCATTTCATAGTTATCAAAGAAACGAAAAGAATGACTTCCCAAGAAATCTTATACGAGGAACATTTAATTGCGAAAGAGAAAAGAGATCGCTTTCGTTTCCGCCGTAGAGCTAGTTAAGTGTGGAAAATAAAAATTGCAGGGTTAACAATAATAAAAAATACATATTCATTTCAGCAGTGTTCGAAAGTTGATTAAAAGCACTTCGCTATTTTCACGATTCTTTTTATTACTGTAACCAAGAGTCGATCGAACCTAACCACGATATTTATAACCTCACAACTGTTCGTGAAAAAACATTAATATTTTCAATACTGTTTAAGCCACGAGATTCTAATTAGTCGCGATCGAAAGGGGGAAAAAAATAAAAAATACGTTAATTTGAAAGAAAATCTAAATTGCAGTCATTGAATTTATATTAAAGAAATCATTTTTGGATCATACGTCTCGCACTCTTCCGCGGTAAAAGTATTAGCCAAGTGCCCGTCAAATGGTTATTGTTTAACTCAACTCACACATCCCGCACTGTTTTTACGAAACTTCGATCAAATTTTCAAACCTCAAAAAACACTTTGATAAATACTATTGTCGCTTATCACTTATATCCCGATTGATTTTTCCGAATTTTGTCACTGATTCCCGATTTTACGACGAATACGCGTTAAAACGGTTATAAAACGGTTATTACTGTTTATAACCAAACTCTTCCACACGTCCTGCACTGTTTTCATCATTTATTTTTTGAATTCCGTTTCACACAGATTCAAACAGATTCACACAGATCACCAGACGATGAATGAATTTACTGGTATTTATTATTGGTAGTCTTAAAACAACCAATCAGAAACTCGAGAGGCTTCAAGAGGCCTTTGATGGTATTATCACAGATACAGACACCAACCAATCAGAAACTCAAGAGGCTTCGAGAAGCCTTTGATGGTGTTATCACAGATACAGACACCAACCAATCAGAAACTCGAGAGACTTCAAGAGGCCTTTGATGGTGTTGTATACAGACACGTCGGAATCCTTCACACAATGATAGAAAAATTGATAATTTTGACCTGTGCAAAGTTTTATCTCAGCAATTACGGCACCGATCATGCTGATTTTGGGCTCAATCGAAAGCATTTTTGATAATTAGTGTCCAGTCCAATTTTCGTTATATCAAACGACTCCTGAGCTTCGTAATTAAACGAAAAGACATTGCAATTTTACCCCCGAGACTCTACCGAGTCTCTTGATACTTTTCACATCGGTAGAAAGAATATTAAAAGACAATTTATGTCTGGTGTCCAAGCTCGGCGAATACGTTCCTCATTCGTTGTCGCTTTCCAAGAAGGAAAAGCAAGTTGATATGGCACGTATGAACTTGTCGTGGCTTACAAAGAAACCTTCCCAGCTGTACCCCGCCGATTTTGTTCCGCTTGGAGTATGTTATTCTACATTGAAATCTAAGAGATACCTATTTTTTTTTTTTTGCGGAAACTCATATTTAAGGGGTGAAACACACCCCTAAAGTTGAGGTCTCCCAGGGGAGGTTGTTCAGTTCCATATATATGCAGACAAGGGGGCAAAATCAAACCAATTGCATTCAATGCTTCATAAAAAGTTATGACTACTCGATTTTTTTCAGCCCTGAGGGGGTGAATAAGCCGAAGTTATAGGGGTTGAAAATTAAAAAAACGTTATAACAAATAGAATATGCTCGATATGAAAGTGAAAAAAATTGCATAATTAACAGTTTCAAAAGTTGAGAGATACATGTTTTTGCATTTTTCGAAAAAATGCATCCTTAAGGGTGTACTACCCTTACATCTGAGTACCTTTAATTTCTGTAGATACGCATTTTTTTAAGTATCTATCTGCTAAAAAATATTCTTTTGGATATAGAACATATCGTAAAATTGTTTAAAAAGATTGTTATCAACATAAAAAAAATCCCTTGAAAATAATCGATAGATTATAATAATCGATAGAACATATGATTCAGGCATTGCAGATAACGAAAATTCTTTTCTTGAGAGATCGGAAAGTAGCTTTTTTCGCGATTTTGTTTCAACCGAGTTTTTGATGTTTCATTAAATCACTCTTAAAGAATAGAGGATGAACTCTTAACGTTATTTTCATTTTGTACACTGTTTTTTTTCTATCATTGAAATTTCTATTATTGAAAATGTCCTATAAAAAAACGATGTGCATGATTCTAGCCGTAATTATTATCTGAAATAAAATTTTAAAAAGATTATTAATTTGCATGTGTGTCACTATTTTGCTATGGAGGGTTTATTTTTATTTTTATTTCTTTATTTTTTATTATCAAAAAACTGTTTAAAAAATCGGGTAAATTCGTTCTCGTTTTGTTAGAGAAAAAGAAGTTTGTTATACACGTGATGTTTGTTGTTACAATCACGTAGCAGTAAATGAACTGATATCTTTTATCATTTCGAACCTTACTTTGTATATGTTCGTTAGCCTTGCTTATTAGCTATCTGATTCTCCGAGTTGATATTCTACTTCACCTATCATTGAAAGAAGTTTCAAAATACGTTGATAAGAAATATATAACTGTTATCTGCCTCTGCCTCTCTTATTTGACATATGATGGCCTGTGCTACGCTTATAAGTCACGTTCTTCAGAAATTGCTTCAATTCGATAAGTGCGAGTTAGAAGGAATTTATCTCGTGATAAAATAATATCAACAATCAAAGGCGTGTATAACTCTGTGTTTTGTTTGCAATCAGAAATTGTTAAAAGTTCCATAAGTTAATAAATCGAGTGTATTTATTATCAAGAATGAAAGTGAATCCGCTTAATGTGATACGATTAGTTTTGGCACATTTTCAAGCCCTAAATATACCCGAAAGCCCTATAAATAATGATGAAATACAATTAAAAGAAAGCATTGAAAATATATTAACGAATGCTATGCAAGATTACACGGGCGTCGAAACAATCGTAGAAGATTCATTATATTTCCAAGAACCTTACAAAGATTGGGATATGAAAATAGTAGAAGACGAAGAATGGGGATCGGCAATCAATGATCCGGTACTACCTCCGGATATTTGTACTACTGATGATGAATCTGTTTCGTACGAGTATAAATCGAGGGCAGTCAACTATTGGAGAAGTGGCAAAACTAAAAATTTGAGCCTATCAAGCGTTAAACAAAAATTTAGAAAAGTACAATCAGTGACTCAATTAAAAAGATGGGCTAAATATTTAAATAAAGGTGGAACTTATAAAGAAAAAATAGCTAGAATTTGCGAGTACACTTTAGCCAATTTTAAAGCTGCCGTTGATGCTGGTCTTATGGTACATGACATCGACTTAAAAAAATGGGCAATGCAAGCACAAAAAGAAATCGGTCATGAAGATGTCCGTTTTAAGGTGTCAGACAAGTGGGTACACTCATTTAAGAAAGCATATAGGATTGTTTCCAGAAAAATTAGTAAATTTATCACAAAAAAAAGTATTGAAAATGCAGACAATCTGCGAAAGCTTGCTGAACAATTTGTTTCTGAAGTGAAGAACGATATAGAAGAATATGGGTTATCGAACGTCTACAATTCGGACCAAAGTGGTTTCCAATTAGAAATGCATTCTGGAAGAACATTAGCGGTTGAAGGAGAGAAACAAGTTGAATGCCTTGTACAATCAATTGCTTCTACAACACATAGTTATACGATTCAGCCCACTATAGCAGGTGACGGAAGGCTTCTTTCTCCGCTATTCCTGGTTTCGAAAGAACCAAGTGGTAAATTTGGTCCAATAGTGGAATCGTCACTATTCAGACCAGAAAACGTTTACATAGAAGTATCGAAATCTGGGAAACTCACTTCAGGCAATAATAAAAATTATTTTTTTAGAGAATTCCTTATATTGACACATAAGATACTGTTTATTTCTTGCAATGAAGCAAATTGAAAAATTAATTCATACTTTCAGAACATTTTAAAACTTGGCTACAAAATATCTTCTTCCCCCAAGTTGGTTCAAACAGTATTTTATTAATTGACTCCTGGACTGGACATTGCCCTCGAGCTGTTGACGAAGCGAAACCTCGGGATAAAAATATAAAATTAAGAAAAATACCGCAGGGTACAACGGGAAAGATTCAACCTTTGGATGTTTTTGGCTTTAGGATATGGAAAAATTATGTGAAACATTTTTCTGACAATGTCATATTAATGGATTATGATTTAAATTTGCATTTACGAAATAATATAATTAAGCTTCAGTCACTTGTTCACAACCAATTATCATCTCCACGATATGTAAACTTATTTAGGTATTCATGGTTTAAAAGCGGTTATAATGAATGGCGACCGGAGAATTTTGAAAATCCTGTAGATTTTAGTTTTAAAACTTGCAAAGCGCATTGTGATATACCCGGATGTCAAAATATTGCTGTTGTTAGGTGGTCATGGTGTAAAAAATCATTATGTTTCCAACACTTTTTTGACGATTTCCACTATTGTAAAGAATATAATGAATAATTTCATTTGTCAATCAAAAATACATCTGTACAAAATACAGCATATAAAATATAATAAAAACAATGATACAATAATTAGAAATATTAATATGGTAACAAAGTGATTGAAAAGAATTTTCATTATCTGCGATGCCTAAATCATATGTTGTAACGATTATTATATATAACGAAGACGAAATCGCAATTTTTTTATTAAAACAATTTTTTTCAAGGGATTTTTTTTTATGTTAATAACAATCTTATACCCATTAATATATCCAAAATATATTAATATATCCAAAAGAATATTTTCTAGCAGATAGATACTTAAAAAAATACGTATCTACAGAAATTAAAGGTATTCGGATGTAAGGGTAGTACACCCTTAAGGATGCATTTTTTCAAAAAATGCAAAAACATGTATCTCTTAACTTTTGAAACTGTTAATTATGCAATTTTTTTCACTTCCATATCGAGCATATTCTGTTTGTTATAACGTTTTTTTAATTTTCAACCCCTATAACTTCGGCTTATTCACCCTCTCAGGGCTGAAAAAAATCGAGTAGTCATAACTTTTTATGAAGTATTGAATGCAATTGGTTTGATTTTGCCCTCTTGTCTGCATATATATGGAAGTGAACAACCTCCCCTAGGAGACCTCAATTTTAGGGGTGTGTTTCACTCCTTAAATATGAGTTTCCGCAAAAAAAAAAATAGGTATCTCTTAGATTTCAATGTAGAATAACATACTCCAAGCGGAACAAAATCGACGGGGTACACCTGGGAAGGTTTCCTTGTTAGTCATCGTAACGATGACCTAAGAAGATTCATTTGCCTGGATGAAAGATGGATCGAATTTTTCACCCCCCTGCAAAGACATCAGGCGCGCTCCTGGGTCAAACTAGGCACATCAACTGAGCCCATATCACGCGCAGAGTTACACGAGTGGGTATGGATATTCACGGCGTGACGTTTTGGAAGACTTATGAGGAAAATATCACAATGACGGCCGAGCGCTATAAAATGTTTTTGAAGGAATATATCCCAAGATGGGCGGTACATTGCAACATTAGAGCACCAGTGCTATTTCACGACAACGCCCCACAAAGCCTACGTAGTTTAGGAGTTAATCAAAGACAGGGGTTGTATTGAGTTGCCTCATCCACCATATTCACCTGATATGAACCCGTGCGATTTCAACTGCTTTGGCCATCTGAAGCGTCAATTGTCTGGCCATCGATATAACAACAAACAAGAATTGGATTCCGCCATTAACACCGCAATTACTAGCCTCAATGAAAATGGAACATTGTCTTGGGTCAATGATCTCCCATCAGTCTGGCAGCGTGTCATTGATAGCGGAGGGGACTACTAATTATTACACAAGAATATTGTTTATTATTGAATAAAAAATAAAAGAATTTTTGAAAAATAAAAGTGTTCACCGAATTATGATAGGACCTAATACTTTGAGAAAATGCAACAAAAAAAATACATTTTCTCAACCCAAACAACTAGATATAACCCCTTAAGCGATTGCCTTTTTGACGATACTTTGCCATGGGATATATTCCTTAAATAATGGAGGGGGGTATGAGACGCTCACCTCTCATACTTAAGAAGATGGATCAGTCACCTAATCTCACCTCAAATTTTCGAAGTTGAAATTCTTCGATACGGTTTGACCGATTACAAAAAAGCTCTGTCAGCCCACGCAGGACGATGGCAAAAATGGGCTGACAGGGCCTTTTTGTAATCGGTCAAACCATGTCGAAGAATTTCACTTTCGAAATTTGCAGCTATCTCTCTCGCACTCATAGCGGCTCAGTCGGTATGACTCCTAGCCTTGAGGGTATGGATCAGTCGGTATCTCGCCACCGTGAGTGCGAGAGGGATAGCTGCAAATTTCGAAAATGAAATTCTTCGATACGGTTTGACCGATTACAAAAAGGCCCTGTCAGCCCATTTTTGCCATCGTCCTACGTGGGCTGACAGAGCTTTTTTGTAATCGCTCAAACCGTATTGAAAAATTTCAAATTCGAAAATTCGAGATGAGGTTATGTGACTGACCCATCCCCTTAAAGAATACTATTTACACAAAAATAATTTTCATTATATACGGTGAGATCTGGATCGGTAAGACAAAAACTCCAAAACGTAAATTAGGAGAGCATAGGAGCCTTAAGTCGTACCTGCATAAGCCTATATACGACCACAGCATGCATAACGTGCTGTGGAAACAGGTCTTAGCGTGGAAAATCCACAAATTTGTAGTCAACTTCCGACTGTTCTGAATGAGTAATGGGACTCGGGTGTCTTTCCCCCATCATTGCTCATGCAAGTGAGTACATTTTTTACAATTAGCAAGTCAATGACTAACCAACAAACGATTTTATGAATTAAAACAAGCCCAACAAACAATTATGCATCGATTGAGATGGTTATTGATAGAAAATAATTATTGTCTGGATAACTTGATGATAAAATTTCTTTTCCAATTTTCGAAAAAACCTTTATCCATCAAATTTTCTAATTAAGCCCACAATCCTTAACAAACGATTAACAAGCTATATATGAAATAAAAAATGATAAGCCACTGAACGATCTCAATGTGATACCGTATACCACTGAACGGCCACCGAGTGATTTGTAAAAAAGAAATCCATACGGTCTCAGAGGTATTCCTAGTTGGTGCTTAAGTATTACTTACGTGCTTTCGTAAAGGCAAATTGGCGTGGAGGGGGGACTATGAATACTAGCCTCCGTGAGACCTCCACTGAGTTAGCCCCCCAAAATTGATTAAATTGATTTGTTTCCTTATAAATGGAGGTCGTACAGTGGCGTACGGTATCATATTTAGCTTGTTGAATGGTTTATCATTTTTCCGAAAAATGAAATTCAAAAATTACCTCCTGAGTTAGCCCCCTCCCCAAATATCTATATTGACTTTTTTTTTTGCAAATCGCTTGGTGGTCGTTCAGTGGTATACGGTATCACATTTAGAACGTTGAGTGGTCTATTATCTAAAAAATAGAAACAATTTAAAAAATAACCCCGGAGTTAGCCCCCCCGTATTGACTATAATAATATTTTTTTTTTTACAAACCGCTCGGGGATCGTTCAGTGGTATATGGTATTGCATTCAGATCGTTCAGTGATATATCGTTTTTTTGAAAAATAAATTTGAATAATTGGATCTGAGCGATAACCTCTAGACATCATCGATCTATCGAATCGAATCGAATTTTGCATATTTACGAATGATGAACTATAGTTTACGCTATGACTGCCCCTATGCCCTATGCCCGAGCGCCCGCCACCGAATTTCATAATATTTCGCGAATAAATGGTAAAAGTAATTGTTATTCGTGTTCGCTCGAGTTCCATTCGGTTGCAGTTGTGTTTATTTACCGCAAAAAACAGTATAAATGCTGTAAACAAAATTGAGACAAGTACATTTGCTCCCCTCAAATAGATGTCCCGGTAAAAAATCTCCTCAACACAAAATCCCCACAAAACGTTATAAGAGAGCCTCACAAAAATTTACCAATCAAATTATAAGCTCACAAAAGTTACCAATTCAAACCTGCTCAGAAATTAACTCTAAACTTTACAAAAAGTCATTAAATAAATTAAAACTATAAAGGCATTAATAGTCAAATACATTTAAACCTATTAACCGTTAATAAAAAATCTTGGTAATTATTTAGAGTCGCGACTCACCCTAGAATCGACGTGTCAATTTTTTTAAGGTTTGTTATGCTTTCTAAAAATCATAACTACTTATTATATATTAGCGCATGACCTTTTTTTGACTTAAAAAAAATTGAGGTAAACAAAATTTTTTTTTGAGGTAAAAAATGATTTCCCTTGTAAATTTTTTGGTAACAAGAAAATTGATCCAAGGCAAATTTGCCCCCCAGAATTTCACGAATCGGGATTCCATCGCAGATGTGAAATAGTGGGATGGGTTTGTATCATCTCGGTGTGCGTATGTGGAATAGTGGGGTTTATCGCAGGTTGCATGAAATGGCACGATGTGATTCCATGCATACTGCAATAAACTCCACTAAATTCTAAAAACCCCACTATTCCACGCACACACACCGAGATTATACCAATCCACCCCACTATTCCACACACAACGCAATTCCACGCTCCCTGCGATTCTACATACAAACCTCACTATTCTACGTACATACACCGAGGTGATACAAACCCACCCTACTATTCCACACACAGCGCGATTCCACGCACCCTGCGATACTACAAACCCCACTATTCCACGCACACACACCGAGATGATACTGTCATAACCGACGTAAAATTTTATTTCTTTTAAATACTCTTTCAATTAGGAAACTCGACCGCTTTAGAATTTTCATAAAACCAAATAACTTCTTACATCTAAGTCATTCATCCCGACACGCGCCGTATACACAGATATCCCGAATACTCGAGTTCTCATAAACACAACTAAATATGCAAGCGAGTGTGCCTTCCGATCCAAAGCGCCTCGGCAATAGATCTGGGCCCTAGCAATAGCCTACATACCAACAATAGATGACGACCACATCGGTTTCCCCTACGCTAGCTTTTAAGAAACAAAGGCTTAAAAACACAAATCTCTACCATTTGCCCTAAATCTAGCCCTATAAAAAGGCAAGATTTTCCACGGGGCATCGCATTTCGTTCCGTACCTAGAGTCGCGTTTATACTGTTAGCAGTAGTTCGGTCTGTCATTCGGTTAGCCGTCTTATATATTTTATCTCTGGTCAATTCCGGGTCTTCTGTAGAAGAGAGCGATTCGAGTCCAGAAGTCAAAGTTTTAAAGTGTAAAATTCAAGATTCGGACTTAGAATATTTTCCGATTTATTTCATTTAATTCAGATTTGGACTTAGAATATTTACAATCATTTTGCGTAACTCAACGAAGAAACAAGTAAGCTACGACCAATCAAAGATTTTCAAAGACACCTCGCCGGTAAAGTACTTAATATTTTATACACCAAGTCTGTATTCATCAATTGAATTTTACTAACATTATTTAATACAAAGAATACATAGAGAATCCTAGATCCCTCTATCTATTCTTATTGTATTTTTATTAACATTTTATTTTCATTAAAGAGCATATAAATAATCCGAGATCTCTTTATTCGCAACTGTATTTTACTACCATTATTTCATACAAAGAATGCATAGAGAATCCTAAATCTCTCTATCTATTCTTATTGTGTTTTTACTAACATTTTACTTTCATTAAAGATTGTATAAAGAATTCTAGTGTCGCCGAGCGCAGCGCCTCTAGCGAGGAAAAAAGAAAAGTAGTGTAAAGCCAAGATGGCGAGAAGGAGGATGTGAAAAATAAAGCTCTTAATTTTTGCAAGAAAAATTGGTGGTTTTTTCATATTCCCAAACACCTAGATCTCTTTATTCACAACCTTTAACATCGTTTCCTCAGTCGCAACCAGATAAAGCAAGATTTCTCGAGATTTATCAGTGCGCGCCCACCATACTCTTAGGAGTATATCTATACCTAGCCAAAAACAGCATAAATGCTGTGAAAAAAGCTGAGACAAGTACATTTATGTCCCCCAAATAGTCGTTCCAGTTAATCTCCCCCACCGCACAGCGCCAAAATACCGATCCCCACAAAAATTTACAAAAACCCGTTTAAGTCGTTCATGCAAAGATCTCCGCACAAAAAGCCTTTCTAAAAACCAACTCATCATACAAAGTTTTATGGGTTACCGCTCTCATTATCTTATTAAATTAAGTCAAATTGTACAGAGGTAATAATTTCATTCTCGTAAATGTTGTGGGTTCACAAAAAGTTGATAAATAAATAAAGATCTACTAAAGTATATGTGGCCAAGTACGTGGGATTTTATTATGTTTATAAAATCTCCAATTATGATCATATACCATTTCTCTAATTAATGCTTTATTACAGCGAATTATTATCCTATGACTTGGAACTACAAGGGCTTTAAAAAAAAATACAGAATTGCATTAGTCTGCGTGAGCTTGAACGCTGCCACACTCTCATTTGTAATATTTGTAGTATAGTTTTATTGGTAACAAATTGATAAAAGTTTACTCTCGTACGTAGAGCGGATACGCACAGAGTACTTGTCCGACTTGAAAATTTTTCGAATAGTCAGCTAAAAATATCCTTTTTTGTTCACGGCAAATTTTTCAACCACTCCGAACATTCGGATCTCCTGACGCAGATTTGAATCTTACCCGCCTTGGAATGTAATCAATTGATGACCGCTCTTACATGGCAGGCTTATTCCGTTTTATAAAACCTGTTGTAGTAAAAACCGGTGTAAAAGTGCGTGTAAATTGTACCGGATTACTTATTTCGGGTGTACAGTACCGTTTAGACGCTCTGTAACTCCAGTTTTCCCCCGGATGTTACAAAACCGGAATAAACGTGCCGTGTAATAACTTGAGATATGCTCCACCGAGCATCAATTCATCGATAACAATTGGTTAAAGGAAAGGAGGATAATTTGGGATACAAAATAATCCGCATGTTGTGATTCCAAATTAGCTGTGCTTACTTTACTAGTTAAGGCCAAAATGTATGATAGATTAATGTTGACTTATGTGACAAATTTTATGAAAAATTTTTCTAATTAAATATTAAATAATTCTTCTAATTAATTTTTCTAATTAAATATTATATAATTAAATATAATAAATAATTAATTTTTCTAATTAAATATTAAATAGCGAGAGTTAATAAAAAAAATTATTTATTAAGGTACTGTTCAAAAGTTTATTTATTAAATTACCCTTTATTTTTTCACTATCACTCTTCTATCTATATGTGGGGCGTTCCACGCCAAATCGGACGGTCTGAAAAATTTTGATTTTTGATTTCCTCAATTTTTTGATATTTTTTAGTACCCCTCAAAAGAGCCTTTCTGGTAAATTTTCAGATTTTTTTGATTACTTGTTAAAAAAATATAAAATTGTCAAAAAAATTGCTCTTTTTTTGGTTTGTTGTTCATAACTTTCTTAATAATGGTCCAAATTAAAGCTTTAAAAAAAAATCTTTGTTTTTAGATGGCCTTTACAGAAAAAAATACAAAAAAAATATTGAAAGTGTTTTTGATTAAGATTTTTGAGTTTGAAATTTTAAATCGTGTTTTTGAAAGTGAGTGTATCTTTCGATATTGTTAAAATTTTTTTATTTCAGACTACTATTCTTTTAACAACTTTTAAGACCGGTCCGGTCGTGGATTCCCTCCATAATTATTATTTTTTTTCGATTTTTGAAAATTTGAAATTTTTTTTTCTCTATAAATCATTATAAGTACCGATTTTTGTCACTGTATACTCTTTTTTACTTATTTTAAATTAATTGTAATACTTTTTAATTGTTAATAGGTGTTTAAAACTAATAAGTAAAAGTTAAGTCTATTTATAAACAATTATAACAAACGTTTTCATTTAGTTTCGTGTTCTTTTAAAAATTGTTTTATAAATTATATTATCAATGATATTTTTTGTTGCAAAGTATTTTTTTTAAATTTAAATAATAGTATCTTTATGAATTTTTATTCAATTTACAAAGAGTGGCACATCTTAATGAATGACTTTCTCACGTGGTGGCGCTGGTGACTATTTCCAAGAAGCAACGGAAATATATTAGCTAAGGAGTATTTTAGTTCACAAAATAATCGTTTATGTAAAATTTTTAAAAGAACACGAAAATAAATAAAAACGTTTATTATAATTGTTTATAAATAGACTTAACGTTTACTTATTGATTTTAAACACCAATTAACAATTAAAAAGTATTAAAATTATTTTAAAATAAGTAAAAAAAGAGTATACAGTGACAAAAATCGGTAATTATAGTGATTTATAGAGAAAAAAAATTTCAAATTTTAAAAAATCGAAAAAAATAGTAGTTATGGAGGGCCCATGACCGGACCGGTCTTAAAAGTTGTTAAAAAGTAGTAGTTTGAAATAAAAAATTTTGAAATAAACAAAGTGCACATTACCTTTACACTGCGGAAAGATGACTGCCCATCGGTATTATTGAATAATAAGCTTTTTCCAACAACAAACGAGATTAAATATCTAGGCATATACTTAGATAGAAGGCTAACCTGGCAAAAATACATAAAAACTAAACGAAAGGAACTAGACATCAAGTTGAAAAAATTATACTGGCTTATCGGAAGAAACTCCCAACTATCTTTGGAAAATAAACTACTAATATACAAAACAATACTCAAGTCCGTCTGGGCATATGGTGTGCAACTGTCGGGAGCAGCCAGCAAATCTAACATAAATATACTACAAAGATACCAATCAAAATTATTAAGATTCGTCGCCAGTGCTCCCTGGTATATCTCCAATAAACACCTACACAACGACTTAAGAGGATGGATCAGTCGACGAAACACTCCCCCGCTGTCCTGCGTTCTTGGCGGTACTGCAGAGCTCGCAAGGAGCTACCGCAGACTATCGCTAGATCTCGCGGCGCGCGTCTTCCATCAGGTTTCAATGCATTGGGCGCGCACGAGAAATCTGATGCGAGACGGTTGCCGCGCGCGTGTGTTTGTGCGTATGCATTAGCACCACTGTCACACTCGAGAGGAAGGGTTCTCTCGAAAATCGTATGTGAGGCAATGCCTGTATATGCACACATGAAAAAAAAACGCATATACATATACATGTGTAAATTGATATTGCTTTTTCAATCTTTTCGACGATTTCCCTCGTCGGATAGTTCAATGAAAATTGAATACCCTAGTAATAATTGTTAGGATTTCGCGGTAAAAGCGATATGAATAATTAATAATTTGTTGTTTTTATTATTCAAACGAAAGATTCGTTTCTACGTATCCGACAATTTTTCTCGGTGTAAGTTCAGTGTGCTATGAACTCTCTAGTAGTGAAAACCACTGGGTTCTCGCTTGGAAAAGCAGTGCAAATAAATAAACAAATTATATTGTTTATACGAAGGAACGGTAGTTCTCTCACATCTCCAACGATTTTTATCGCTGGGTAGTTCAATGTGAATTGAGCTTACCAGCGGTAAAAACCAATGGGTTCTCGCTCAAAAAAGCGGTGAAAATCAATAAACATATTGTTTATACGAAAGAACGATAGTTCTTTCGCACGTCTTCAACGATTTTTATCGCTGGGTAGTTCAATGTGAATTGAGCTTACGAGCGGTAAAAACCACTGGGTTCTCGCTCAAAAAAGCGGTGAAAATCAATAAACAATTTATATTGTTTATATACGAAAAAAACGATAGTTCTTTCGCACGTCTCCAACAAATTTTACCGCTGGGTAGTTCAATGTGAATCAAACTCTCCAGTGGTAAAGACCGCTGGGTTCTCGCTTGAAAAAGAGGTGAAAATAAACAAACAATTTTTATTGTTTACGCGAC
Source organism: Rhimphoctona megacephalus (assembly GCA_963989365.1). Taxonomy (NCBI): domain Eukaryota; kingdom Metazoa; phylum Arthropoda; class Insecta; order Hymenoptera; family Ichneumonidae; genus Rhimphoctona; species Rhimphoctona megacephalus. Next base: position 5,703,424 of record OZ022421.1, on the reverse strand, counting down.
GAGACGATAGTTATTTCGTACGTCCCCAACAATTTTTATCGCTAGGTAGTTCAATGTGAATTGAACTCTCCAGCGGCAAAAACCGCTGGGTTCTCGCTTGAAAAAGCGATAGAAATTAATAAACAATTTATATTGTTTATACGAAGGAACGATCGTTCGTTCGTTCTTCTCCAACGATTTCATCATTGAGAAACTCAATTCACGCTGAACTCTCCAACAGTGAAGACTGTTGGGTTCTTGCTTGAAAAAGCGATGAAAATAAATCAAAAATTGATTTTGTTTATACGAAGGACTAATGTCCTTGGGCACTTCTTCAACGATTTTCATCGTTGAGTAGTTCAATGTTAATCGAACTGTCAGCGGTAGAAACCGCTGGGTTCTCGCTTGAAAAAGCGGTGAAAATCAATAAACAATTTATAATGTTTATACGAAGGAACGATAGTTCTTTCGCACGTCTCCAACGATTTTTATTGCTGAGTAGTTCAATGTGAATTGAACTGCCCAGCGGTAAAAACCGCTGGGTTCTCGCTTGAAAAAGCGTTGGAAATTAATAAACAATTTATATTGTTTGTACGGAGGAACGATTGTTCGTTCGTTCGTCTCCAACGACTTTTATCGCTGGGCAGTTGAATGTGAATTGAACTCTCCAGTGGTCAAAACCACTGAGTTCTTGCTCAAAAAAGTGGTGAAAATCAATAAACAATTTATATTGTTTATACGAAGGAACAATAGTTCTTTCGCACGTCTCCAACGATTTTTATCGCTGGGTAGTTCAATGTGAATTGAATTCGCCAGCGGTAAAGTTGAAGTCACAAGAGCTCCGATTTTTCGCGAATTGGCAAATTATTAAACAATTAAATCCTAGTGGCAACGGGAACAATCTACCCACACACCAATACAGAGCCACATCGAAAAACAATCCGCTCATAACCCACAAACTTGTCCCACAATCGAGCCGAAACTTCACCACTTTGTTCACGACACTTACACAAACAAACGCGAAGCCACGAGAATACTATTTTCATTAAATTAATTATCCACGAAAGAAAAACCGACATGAACGCGAGCGCACACACTCATGGGGGCAGCCATGTTATAAACCCCGTCTCGAAAACATTATCGAGCGAGATCATCGAGCCGCGGCGCCACCAGTGAAGCGGAGAAAACTATAACTCCTAGCACGTCGGTCCGTAGCGACAATGTCGCGAGCGACCGGCCGTAGCGACAACGAATTACGATTTTTTGCTTATAACCTCCATTTCTACGAAAAATGACGCATTTTTCGTAAAAATTAATGCGAAAAAACGTGGTGTTAGATCAACTCTTGGACAATGACAATTCTTCTTCTAGTACTTATGTTTGTTGTGCAACGTAAGACCGTGAGACCATGGAAGAATCTCGATTCCCCGCTGAGATACGATTTTTCACTTGTAACAACCATTCCTATGAAAAATGGAGAATTTTTCGAAAAAATTGATTCGAAAAAGCATAGAAAGTTATTGCAAAAGTTTATTTCCCCGAAAGTTTATTTCACAGCAATCGACAATTGGGAAATTGATGATCGCGCCATGAAACGGCATTTCGGTGAACTAAAATCTGACGAAGTCGGTATCGTGTCGATAATTTTTTTGAGAAAATTTCGAAATGGAAATTTATCGTCAATTTAGCATAGATTTTGATGCAACCGGGCTCAAAATGTTGGTTGCGATATTACGCTTCCGCTGACAGGCCAAAAAATTGATCCGTCAATTATTTTCGGAGTAATTGTAAGATTACTCCGATGGTAACAAAAAATCGAAATTTTTTTGAGATTTTCGCAAAATCGCTCTGTCAGCGGATTTCTGCCATACCACTGTATACACAGTTCAATTTTCATCGCAATCGGTTGAACGGTGTGAACAAATTTTCCATTCAAAAATTCGAAGCCGACTGATCCATCCTCTTAAAAGTAGAATATATTACCGAAACCATTCAAAAACACAGCAAGAGATATCAGAAAAGACTGGACAACCACCCGAATGAACTGGCGAGATGAATCCCAAACCGTCATAATGAAACAAACAGGCTTAAACGTGCGTAACCACTCGATTTAATCAATAACCGCTTCATTAATTGAAAAACAAACAAATAAAGAAATAGGAAAAATAGATATCGATATCGATGGATATCGTGTCTAATATAACAACATTTTATATTCAGACTAATTATTGAATATCCCTTGGGATAGATTGTAATGAAAAATATTGTCAATAAAAAATTAAAAAAAATAAAAATAAAAAATCGAAAAAATAGTAATTATGGAGGGCCCACGACCGGACTGGTCTTAAAAGTTGTTAAAAGAATAGTAGTTTGAAATAAAAAATTTTCAAAAAAATCGAAAGATACACTCATTTTCAAAAACACGATTTAAAATTTCGAACTCAAAAATCTTAATCAAAAACGCTTTAAATATTTTTTTGTATTTTTTTCTGTAAAGGCCATCTAAAGACAAAGATTAAAAAAAAAAATTTTAATTTGGACCATTATCAAGAAAGTTATGAACAAAAAACCAAAAAAGAGCGATTTTTTTGAAAATTTGATATTTTTTTAACAAGTAATCAAAAAAATCTCAAAATTTACCAGAAAGGCTCTTTTGAGGGGTACTAAAAAATATCAACAGATTGAGGAAATTAAAAATCAAAATTTTTCAGACCGTCCGATTTGGCGTGGAACGCCCCATATATAAAAGTTACTTTAACCAAAACTGAAACTGACCGTGATCGTTATAACCTCACGACTGTTCAAAGATATCAAATATTCACCGAATACGAGTTTATCATACATCATTCTCTTAGTTATCAAAAAAAAAAAGAGAATGGTTTCTAAATAAACTTTATTATTGTATTGAAGGAACATTTTATGGTAAAAGAGAAGAGGCACCGTTTTCAACTCCGTTCTAGAGTTTACGTTCGGAAAAATGGATTGTTGGGGCTAGGGTTAATAAAAAAAATTAATTATTTAGGCACTGTTCAAAAGTTTATTTTTGCACTATCACTCTTTTACCGATAATATAATAAAAGTCACTTTATTCAAAAGATGAAACTGACCGCGATCTTCATAACCTTACAACAAAGATATTAAATGTTCACCGAATACGCGTTTAAAGTCCTAGGGGCCTATTACGGTTCTCACAAGGAAAGGTACTTTGGTGTCCCCCTCCGATTTTGATAATTTTTATATATGTTATAGTCCATCGAAAATTAAGAGACACGTAATTTTTTTTATCGGCTTAAAGTTATTTTTAAGGGGTGAAATCGACCCCCAAAGTTGAGCATGTTTTGCATCTGGTAGAGTGTTTCATATAGAAGCACTTAACCGATCGTAACGAAACCAATTGCAAAACGTTTTTCACGTCAAATAACCTGTATATAATGTTCAACTTCTTATGCACCCCTATTACATGGGGATGATTCACCCCCGAATATCCAGAATTCTTTTGTATAAAAAAAACTTGCAATCCGATTTCAATAAAACAAACGCCATTTTGCAGAGCAAAAAAAATAAAATTGACGTATTTTTGGGTTTTTCTCAGATTAAAAAAATTAAGGGGGTAAAACACCCTTAAAATATCAAATTTCATTTTGAGCACTGTCCCCTTCCGATTTCAATATTTTTTTTATAAAATGTAGCTTATCGAAAAATAAGACCACCTATTATTTTTATTGGCTCAAAATTATTTTTAAGGCGTGAAATCAACCCCCAAAGTTGGGCATGTTTTGCATCTGGTAGAGTGTTTCATATAGAAGCACTCAACCGATCGTAACGAAACCAATTGCAAAACGTTTTTCACGTCAAATAACCTGTATATAATGTTCAACTTCTTATGCACCCTTACTTACTGCAGGGGGGTGAACCACCCCCTGACATTCATAATTTTTTGTATAAAAGAAAAATTGTCATTCGATTTCAATGGAAAAACCAACATTTTGAAAAGCAAAAAAAAATTATAGTGAATGTGTCTAGATTTTTCCAATAAAAAAAATTAAGCGGGTAAAACACCCCTAAAATCTCAAATTTCATTTTACGCACTTAAATGATAAAATTCAATTCAATTGGTCTCATTATCATTGCGTATCGACTTATATGCTAAATAATATTTATTTCGCATGTACATCGGCTTTTTAATTATATGAAAAATTGAGTACTCCTACATCTTCGGTGGTCGTGAGCTTCACGATTTTTTATTTTTGTATACACATGGTCTGTACACAAATATATATATATAGGTTATACATAGGCGCTAAAATCTTTCATGTAGTAAAAATAGATTCCAATTCAAATTTTCGTTTCAATTATCATTCCTGAACTTAATGATTATATTTTGAACAGTAATGATGTTCTTCGAAGAAATGTTTGAAACAAAGTGACTTTTTACACCATGAACATCTTACTACAGCCACATTTGTGCAGCCTTCAATTTCACATTGTGTTTGAGATGACATACCAAAAGCGAATTCAACGGGATTTTCGAAATGCTCAGGTCGTTCTTCTATGTACCCACTTTTGAACCAGGCATATCGAAATAAATTTTCGTACCTCGGAGATGATAATTGATTATGTACTAGAGATTGCAGCTTGATTATATTATTTCGTAAATGTAGACTTAAATCATAATCAAGTAACATGACACTGTCTGAAAAATGTCTGACATAATTTTTCCAAATTCTAAATCCGAAGACATCAAGTGGCTGGATATTCCCTGTTGTTCCTTTCGGTATGATCATTGTAACAATTTCTTTGTTATGTGGTGTAACTTCCGTGACAACACTAGGGCAATGTCCACTCCATGAGTCTATTAAAAGCACACTTTTCTCACCGACATTTGGGAAGAACACTTCTTGAAGCCATACTTTGAAATGTTCTATAAATCAATATGTAAAAATTAATAGCACATCTATTTTTTATATTTGAATATTACATACCAACGTACCTGATGTAGCCTTGCCAGATTTTGAAACACTTATAAAAACATTGGGAGGTCGAAAAATGGTTCGTTCTACGATTGGCCCCAACCGCCCGGATGGCTCTTTTAAAATTATCAGAAGAGGTGACAACAATTTTCCTGCTGCTGATATTGTCGGCTGGATGGTGTAGCTATGGGTTGTCGCTGAAACGGATTGTACAAGGCATTCTACTTGTTTTGTACCTTCTTCTGTTAACGTTCGCCCTGAATGGACTTCTAATTGGAAACCACTTTGATCAGAATTATAAATATTTTCCAAGCCATATTCCTCAATTTTCAATTGAACTGCGGAGACAAATTTATTAGCATCGTTTTGTAATATGTCCTTTGATTCGAGAGTCTTTCTTGTCACGAATTTATTTATTTTTCTACTTGTTATTCGATGAACTTTTTTAAACTTTTTTATCCATGTTGGCGAAGCCCTGAAACGCAAATTCTCATGCCCAATCAATTTTTGGGCTTGTAATGCCCATCTCCGAAGATCGATATCGTGTACAATGAGACCTGCTTCTATGGCGCTTTTTAAATTATCGATTGTATATTCAGAAATGCGCGACAATTTTTCCTTGTAAGTTCCGCCTTTATTAATTTGTTGAGCCCAGCGCCTTAATTGGCGCACAGATTTAACGAGTTTAAATCGGTTTTGGACTGTTTCTATTTTCCTATTTTGTTTCGTTTTTGCACTTCTCCAGTACTCAACAGCTCTTTGTTTGTAGTCGTAGCTCAAATCTTCTTCATCGTCAGTACACGTTTCAGGGCTTAATGGAGATTCTCCAAGACCCCATTCGATGTCATTATCTTCGACAGGTTCTACTATGACATCTCTAAACGGTTCTTGAAAATCTAATGTCGTATCTTCGACGATTTCTAACTGATTGAACTCTGCCATAGAGGCCTTCAGAATTTCCGCGAAACTCTCTTTCAATTCCACTTCATTATTGTTAACAGGACTGTCAGGAATGTTCATTACCTCGAATGTAAGAAACAACAGTCTTATTACGTTCATTGGATTGATGGACATGTTAATAACAATACGGTATTCACGATAGCGGACACGATAATGACTGATCAACAGTCGAACAGCAACTTAACTTCTGGAATAATATAAAGTCAGTTTTACCTTTTTCATCTTGAGTGGGCGGTTTGATCTGACATCACCACGAAAACAGCATTTTTATTTGGTTTTCGGATATACCTCAAACATTAGCCTGAGCGAACTGGCTTTTTCAAGAATACTTGGGGTCGAGCCACTATAGCGGTTCTTGATATGAATAAGAATATGGCAAGGCATGAGCCAGCTTTGTTTACATTCTGGGCGGTGAATTGCTGATGCGACTCTTTTGATATTTGAGTTTTTTTTTTATTTTCGTAAATCGTTCAAAATAGAAACTTATATAAATAGAACGGATACCAACACTTCTTTATAAACGTGAAGCATGTCAGAAGGGCAGCGGATGTACATGCGAAATAAATATTATTTAGCATATAAGTCGATACGCAATGATAATGAGACCAATTGAATTGAATTTTATCATTTAAGTGCGTAAAATGAAATTTGAGATTTTAGGGGTGTTTTACCCGCTTAATTTTTTTTATTGGAAAAATCTAGACACATTCACTATAATTTTTTTTTGCTTTTCAAAATGTTGGTTTTTCCATTGAAATCGAATGACAATTTTTCTTTTATACAAAAAATTATGAATGTCAGGGGGTGGTTCACCCCCCTGCAGTAAGTAAGGGTGCATAAGAAGTTGAACATTATATACAGGTTATTTGACGTGAAAAACGTTTTGCAATTGGTTTCGTTACGATCGGTTGAGTGCTTCTATATGAAACACTCTACCAGATGCAAAACATGCCCAACTTTGGGGGTTGATTTCACGCCTTAAAAATAATTTTGAGCCAATAAAAATAATAGGTGGTCTTATTTTTCGATAAGCTACATTTTATAAAAAAAATATTGAAATCGGAAGGGGACAGTGCTCAAAATGAAATTTGACATTTTAAGGGTGTTTTACCCCCTTAATTTTTTTAATCTGAGAAAAACCCAAAAATACGTCAATTTTATTTTTTTTGCTCTGCAAAATGGCGTTTGTTTTATTGAAATCGGATTGCAAGTTTTTTTTATACAAAAGAATTCTGGATATTCGGGGGTGAATCATCCCCATGTAATAGGGGTGCATAAGAAGTTGAACATTATATACAGGTTATTTGACGTGAAAAACGTTTTGCAATTGGTTTCGTTACGATCGGTTAAGTGCTTCTATATGAAACACTCTACCAGATGCAAAACATGCTCAACTTTGGGGGTCGATTTCACCCCTTAAAAATAACTTTAAGCCGATAAAAAAAATTACGTGTCTCTTAATTTTCGATGGACTATAACATATATAAAAATTATCAAAATCGGAGGGGGACACCAAAGTACCTTTCCTTGTCAGATTGGGTGAAAATGACGAAAGTGAGCTGCTCACCCAATTACGGTGAATCTCGCTTGTCGAAAATGCGAGATTATGCGCGTGAGTTGACTCGACACAAAATTCCGTGTCGAAAACAGCTCTACGCATGCGTTGCTTAGTTGAAGTGTCGTTCGGGGGTTCGGGCTGCTGTGCCTGATGCGAAGTGCAGCGATTGATGGCACATACTGATCGAAAAGATCGAAGAGGTTATAAAGTAAAAGTAAAAGTAAATCGTCGTAACTAATTCATATAAAATGGACGGGTTAATGGTTGTAGTGTTTTTTCGTGAACGTGAAAACACAATGTTAAGATTGCGACGAGCATTACGCGATGCTTCGAACCCTTTCAATATAACGGACAACGAATTTTGCAGTTTTTACCGGTAAGTGACAATATAAAAAGATTGATTTTCCAACATTTATGGTTCTGCATAAATGGAATCCTACTAGCTAACATTCAAGGAGTAAATTTAAATGTCATATTATCCCAAAAAAATTGATTTATTGAAAAGGTTATCCAAAGAAGCCGTCAGAAGTTTGACTGAAGAATTGCGTCCTCTGCTACCTAACCCAAAAAGGAGACATGGAGTAGCTGTGGAAATACAGGTATATACACCTGGCAATTCGACTGAAAGTAATTGAAATTGGAAACGAAACATTGAATGGAGCCATTATTTTTTGATACAGATTTTAATTGCATTAAATTTCATAGCCTCTGGTTCTTATCAAGCACGAATTGGACAAAGCTATTTATCGTGCGTGAGTCAACCGACAGTGAGTAAGACTTTGACAAATGTTGTTAATGCATTGAATGTTTTGATACGAGAATGGATTCAATTTCCAGTCACCGATGCAGAAGTTCAGTCTGTTAAGGGGTTATATACAGTTGGAAATTTCAGAAAATCGATTTTTTTTATGGCATTTTCAGAATGTACATACATTTGAGTACATTCTCTGAAAATTTCAAATTAATCCAGTAAGTAATGTCGGAGTTATATGCTATTTTATGATTAATTTCAAATTTCAAAAAATCGATTTTTTTGTTGCATTTTTGGAGTCTACATATATTCAAATAGATTCTCTGAAATTTTCAAAGCGATACGGCAAATATTCGTAGAGATACATGCGTACTTGAAAGGACGCTTGGAGCATTACAAAGTAAGCGCGCTCCGAACGGCCCGAGCGGCAGCGGTTGTTGTGGCCCGCGTGCCTGAGGTGACCCTTTTCATTGTTTTTGCATACATGGTATATGCGAGAGCTAAGCGTGGTCATTTCTTATACCGAAGAAAGGAATTTTGTCAGTCGAACCAGCTCTGCCACAGTGTAAAGTCGCGCGTTCAAATTTTACTCCGTTTTCGTAGTTTTGCGAATAAAAATGCCTTACAAGTGTGCCAGACAACGGAGACTATCCGACAAGACGCAAATTTCAAGAGGGAAAAAGCGAAAACAATCGTACAATCCAAAAACAGTCGAGGCCGATGAAAGTAGCTTCAGTACATCCGCGAAAAAATTGAAAAATCAGAAGGAGATCTTAGTTCCTCGTGATTCCTCCATTGAATATCGCATTTTCAATTTTATAATGGTCTTCGCAGCGATAAGTGAATACGTCCAGTGTAAAACTTGCAAAGGAAAAGTGCAATTTCAAACGGCTGCACAACGAGGACTCGGTTTTAAAATCGTCATTCTGTGTGATAAGTGCGATCCTCGAGCCATAAACTCTTGTCCTTTCATCAAACATTCTTACGCGATAAACAGACGATTTTTATTTGTGATGAGAACTCTCGGAATAGGATTGAAAGGTGCAGCGAAATTTTGTGGATTGATGGACATGCCACCTTTTGTGATGCAAGCTACGTACGATTTGATCGTCAAAAATATTCATTCATGCACGCAAATGGCCACCGAAAAACTTTTCGAAAAAGCTTGTGCTGAAGAAAAAGAAGCGTCTGCTCAAAATCGAGGCGATGGAAACTGTGAAGAATTGACAATATCTGGCGATGGAACCTGGAAAAAACGAGGGTTTACTTCTTTATACGGAGTAACATCACTGATCGGTTATTATACGGGGAAAATTATCGATATCGTCGTGAAAAGTTCGTACTGCAAACAATGCGAGGTTTGGAAAAAAAAAATCGACACTGAAGAGTACAACGAATGGTATGACGATCACAAAGATATTTGTGCTGCGAATCATAACGGTTCTTCAGGAAAAATGGAAGTCGATGCGGTCGTAGAAATGTTCAAGCGTTCAATGGAAAAATTTAACGTCCAATACAAAAATTACATCGGCGACGGTGACTCGAAAACCTACTCGGGGATTTTGAAAGCTGTGCCTTACGGAAACAACGAAGTGGTAAAAAAAGAATGTATTGGACACGTTCAAAAAAGAATGGGTTCACGACTCCGAGACTGTGTCAAAAAAATACCGAGATGACTGTAAATAAAAGTGGGAAAAAAATGCAAAAAAAAGTACTTGGTGGAAAAGGAAAGCTCACAGCCAAACTGATCGATAAATTGACTGTTTATTATGGCTTGGCAATCAGGAGGCACTGTGATTCCGTTGACAATATGTATAATGCAATATGGGCAACATATTACCATTATTGTTCAACAGATGAAAATCCTCAACACGAAAGATGCCCGGTCGGAACTGAGTCATGGTGTTGTTGGCAGCGAGCGCGAGCTTCGAATAAATTATCGGATTATAAACACGATTATTCTCCATTTCCACAAGATGTTGCTGACGCTCTGTTTCCGATCTACACGGATCTGAGCAATGAAAAGTTGCTTGAAAAATGTGTTGGTGGTTTCACACAAAATAACAACGAAAGCTATAATCAGTTGATTTGGAAAATCACACCGAAAATAATTCCTAGTGGTTCAAAAATAGTGGAAATAGCAGCTCACATGGCAGCCGGCACCTTTAATGAAGGTACGGCATCACTATTATATTATATGAGTGCACTGGGTCTATCGATTGGGCCCAATGCCCATGCCTATGCCGAAAAACAGGATGCAGAGCGTGTCGCGATCTCTATTTTAAGAGCGCATGAGCGCACGCGCGAAGGAAGAATGGTTCGCCGACGACTGCAATTCGACAATTTGGAAGCTGCTGATGATGCAGAGGGAACTTCTTATGGCCCTGGAATAGATGACTCCTTGTAAGTTGTAAAAAAAAATTTTTATCCATGTGTTCACCACTTATGAAACTTTGAACGCGTTTATCTCGAAACGATGTTTTCAAAGTCGGTGAGCACGATTTCTCAAAGATGGCTCAACCGATCGGTCTGCAATTTTAACACAACTTTCTCAGATATATTCTACTGGGATTGGACGAAGGAGTAAGATTTCCGAAAATTATTTCTATTTTTTTTGAACCATTGAACGACCAAAATTCGGTTAAAAATTGAAATTTCGTCTTTGAGGAGCCGTCATTTCATCAAAATTGGAAATTCCAACTATTCCTTCGTCCAATCCCAGCATTTATCTGTCTACTAAACAAATCTCTTTGGTTTTTTAATTTCAGCTGATCCAAACGGGAGATCAATCACAGGAGCTATCTGAAGCAATATTTTGTTAAATAAAAAATTGCGATAAAGAGTTAAAAGATGACACTCCATTTACTTCCTTATGCTTTTCCTCGTCAAATGAAATCCCTATCCGGAAAAAATTCGTAAAAAAACGAGTTTTTTTGGCCTTCCAACTGTATATAACCCCTTAAAGAAAAGTAAGTAGAAAACTTTGTTCTGTCTGAAATAACGTTTTCACTGTTTGATGTAAAATTGTTACAATCGTATTAAAATTTGACTGTACTCTTCGCAGCTTTTGGATTAACACACAGTTTTCAGGTGTCATTGGGGCAATAGATGGCACACACGTAGCAATCGTACCCCCGATTGTGGAGAGGGAACACATTTATATCAACAGGAAATTATATCATTCATTAAACGTCCTTATAGGGAGTGTAACAATATAGTTTCCATACTCCTCATTGCATAACTGATAGAATACATGCAGAAAATGTAATCATTTCAAGTTCACCTATTAGCAGTACGTTTTCGTGATTAACATATGTAACATACTTTGTATTCTAATGTTAAGGTCTGCGATTATGACGGAAAAATTTTAAGCGTCAACGTTGCACATGGTGGGAGAACGCATGATGCTAGAGTTTGGCGAGCGTCTGGTGTATGCAATCATCTGGAAGAGATGTACGCTGCAGGCAGGACCGATGCATGGCTCTTGGGTAAAATTGAATCGAATTATCATCAATTTCTCTGCTCAGTTTTTCAGAATTTTAGTGTAGTTCATCCAACTTTGTTGTATCCATAGGTGACAGTGGTTACCCATTGTTGCCATATTTGATGACACCGAAACTCAATAAACGTGAAGTATCACCAGCAGCAAGGTATACACGTTGTCATATTCGAGTTCGTTCTTGCGTAGAGCGGTGTATAGGAGTATTAAAAGGACGCTGGAGATGTCTTAGAAAAGACAGGATTCTACATTATGCACCAGCAATAGCAGGTCTGTTTCAAATAATCAAAACATAATTATTCTTGAAAATGTTGTAAAGACCATTTCTTTTGTAGCTCGGATAGTGAATGCTGCTTGTGTATTGCACAATTTCGCTTTACGATGGAGACTCCCAGAGCCAGAATTATTTTATGACGTCATTGATGAAGACCGACTAGAAGAACATGAAATGCCACCAGTAGAAAATGGAGTTGAAGTTCGCCAACGGATTATCAACACATATTATTAAAATAAATGCATCGACAAGGCTTTCCACTGTTTTCCTGCATCTTCACACTTGTCAAAAATGAGAGACTTTGAACAAAATTGCTACGAATAATATAAACAATTTTTTTCAAAATTTTGAGTTATAAAATTTAATAACTCTTGGAAAGTACATACTATTGTGAAAAAGTAAACATTACAATATGTAATAATTATTAATCAAAATAATGCGGTTTTCTAGTTGAGTCGAAAGGAAATCAAAATTCCTTTAACACTTGCAATAGTTCACTCATTATTGTTACTTTTTTTTCTCCAACTCTCTTGCTTCGGCCTTCAACTTCGTATTTTCTTGCATCAGTTTCAATTTTCCTTCTTCTATTTTCAATTGAGCCCGACAAATTTCTAATTTCTCGCGCATTATCTGGACAGCCTCACTGTTGAAATTCCTTTTGGTATTGGTCAAAACTCCTAATAAATGAAAATCAAAATCACAATGTTAATCTGCAGTTATTTTTAATCTTATAATCATAAACATGAATACAAACAATGCATAAAAATATGGATTGCTACCTTTTTGAGGATGTACCAAAAAACTTCTGTCTGCACAATCATTCTTTTCCAGTACGCTTCCTTTGGCGCTTGATAAAGATTCCTCATCTAGATCTTTCAGACTCTGAAAACAATTGCATTTAACATATTTTTCTCATATTATACGAGAACATAATTTTCTGTGAGAGGAAAGTACGTATACTTACATCCATGTCAGTTTCCGGAATATCATTTTCATTATTTCGAGAGGATGATGGTGCTTCTGGGTCGTAAGCAGCGTGATACTTCTGAAAATGTTATATTACATTGTCTTAGAATTTTTTCCCATAAACGTGTTCATAAATGGAAAGATACCAAAAGTGATATTTTAACTTTTTTATATATCTCATTAAAAATGGTCGCAGTTCTATTAAAAAAAAAACAACTTTGTAGCTCATAGTGACTCGTTTCATAATCGTGTTTCAAAAAATATAGTCTTCGACTTTTCTGATTTTTATTTATCAGGGGAGAGATCGCATCGCTTTTCGTTTCTTCCAGCATAATTAGGTTGTAAAAATAACTGAAAGTAATGCTTACTCTTTTCAATGTGAAATCCTTAGAATTCTTATGAGATGGGAAGCTCCTTTCTTCGGGAACATTTCGAGAGTCCTTTATGAGGGAAAATCGCTCGAAGCTACCTCCTTTAACAATTGCTTCCAATCCAGCTGATTCTGGACCGATTACCTCTAGCAACTCTTCTTCTATTTCCGTCAGCATCAAACGTTTTGGTGGTCCACCTCCTGTGCCACTGGCGTAACTTTTATTGCCAGCACATTTTTTTAATACATTTGATTTCCAGTCACGCCATGTCTATATTCAAATAGATGATATAATTTTTAATACTTATCATTAAGTTATTTGCATTATTTAAATAACTAGTCGATAGCTTTATTTTTTTTTTAATTTTCATTATAGTTGAGATAAAATATGAAAATAAATGCCTGAAACATGCTGCCTAGAAAATATATAATACCAATCCTTGTATATACGTACCTTTTGCCACTCTTTATTTTGTTTTTGAGGTCCACTTCCTATACTATTTAAAGATTTCGTGATTTCTATCCACATATGGTCCTGTATAAAAAATTGATGAACTATTCAACTCTTTGATAAAATATTTTATTATCAATCTGGAAATTTGTCGTATATCAACTTGCCAATATTTTTTTATTACTGCTATTGTAGCGTAGTCTTCCTCGCGCTAGCTCTTCATTCTCTTTCATGAAATTTAAAAGCATTCTTTTTTGTTTGTCTGTAACATTCATCGTGAAAACTTGAGAACACTGTTTCTTTAAAACGCACAAAACAACTAATAAGCAGTTCAAAATTTGACTTCTTTTCTTGAGATGTTTCAGTTTTGATTGGACGCGATATACTAAAGTATCTTCCGAAAAAGTTGCTGGCAGTGAATAACTTTTGGAAGGGATGCGAAACATTCTTTAAAAAAGGGTGTCTTCTTGAATTATTCTGCAGGCTCGTGGAAATTGAAAACCAAAAAAGTAGTTGGAAAGTGGAACCTAAGAAAAATGGTGAGAAAACGATGGGTAAAACGCAGTGACGCCATAAAAGCATATGGTCATAGATGCCTGGCTCATTTTTTTTGTGATACAAACTTTCCAGGACGGTACTTTTTGCGGAAAATGTTACATTAAATCATAGTTCAGATTCGAGAGTAACCCCGACGCAGGGAGGAAAGGAAAATAACAAAAAATTTAGGCATTTGAGTTCCGTGACTTTTCCCGTTATAGCAAATGTGCTGGGCATATGTTGTATAGGCAAGTTGCGTAGGAGGAAAAAGCGTTATAATTTTTCCTATAAACCTCTCGAAATTCAATCCCAAGGGTTACGTACATCTTAAGAGACTAGGAAGTTGTTTTCAGAATATTTTTCCATACAAATGTTCGAAATTCTGAAATGAATCAATTTTATATATTAAGGGTACGAATCAGTGGCATATCGTAAGTGTAAGAGAGATAGTTGCAAATTCAAAAGTGAATTTTGTTGAGACGATTTAACCAATAACAAAAAATGTTCAATCAGCAAATTCTTGCCCTCCTCTTGCGTTTGTTAACAAAACTTTTTTATAATCGGTCCAACTGTTTTGAAAAATTTCAACTTTTAAATTTTAAAGTGAGGTTAGGTGACTGATTCAACAAACCCTCAAAGCTGTGATGATTTCAATTGTATATCAGTTCAATCTTCATAAAATATAGAGATATTAAAGTTTCGGTGTCATGTAAGGATTCCTTTTTTTTTGAATGTCTGATTCTTTTTATATCGAAAAACACCTATATACCGTCGAACAGCCGCCTTTTTTCAAAACATCAAACAGCGTGAAAATGTGATATCCCTAGACCGGAAATACCTAGTGATCTCGCTTTTTCACTTAGGAGATCCACAATAGGGTGAGAATATTCACGTGACATGAAAATGCGAGAAGTGAGCATGCTCACCCGAGAACCGTAATAGGCCCCCTGCCCTTATGGAAAAATACTTATGAGCACTAATCGCAAAACACTAATGATACTAATGACGACGTAATTTCGCGCACCAATGGACTAGTACCATTAGTACTTCTAGTGATTTCATTAGTGATAACTCTAGTAATGTCATTAGTGATTTCATTAGTGATGTCACTAGTGTTTCATTAGTGATGTCACTAGTGTTTCATTAGTGATGCCACTAGTGTTTCATTAGTGATGTCATAAGTAATGTCAGTGTTGTCACTAGTGAATTTCAATAGTGATGTCACTAGTGATTTCTTCAGTAATCTCACTAGTGATTTCATTGCAAGTACTGCTGAACTTGCCTTCGTGTTATGATATTGTGAATAAATCAGATTAAGGTGATCTATCTGTCGTACGGTTGGTAAAAATCCTGCTGCGCGTTTTTATTGGAGAGGCTTGATATTTCAAGAAAAATATACTCGTTATATTCTCCTTTAGTCAGAGAATAAGGTATAATTTATAGCTTTCTCGAAATGTCAAGAACGTCCGAGGAAAACGCATATCTGCTTTTTATAGTTATGTCTCTCGCACTCACGCAACTGATTGATCACCTTAATAGAATAATTAAAAAATAGCAGGCATATAAGTGAACAACAGATTTATTCGAATTTCTTCATTTTTTCATAATTTTTTTCTTATTCCAATGAGGCGACTATTACAAAAACTTTGTCAGAATCGACCAAGTTTAAAAATGTTAATAAAAAACATGAAACTAACAGAAATGAAATGAAAATAATGAAAAATATATTTAAAATAAATAAAAGGTGAAGCCTTTTCCACATTCTTCGGAAAGAAAACATTCCGATGTTTTAGAAGGAAGATCGAAATATTTCTAGAATTCGATTTAAAAAAAATCTTAATAATTTCGATTCTTTTGACAAGAGTTGCGTTGACGCGTTGAAAAAGAAATAGAAATAATATAAAATATAAAAAATAAAATAAAAAGAAGATTCGACATAACTATTTTTATTCTTTTGACGATTTGTTTTGACGGCTTGGTCGGGGAGTCGCGTTGTTGCATTTTTGTTGAATTTTTTGTTTTATTGTAACGTCGGTGTTCACTTCATTTGGAAAATGTTTCTTGACGTAATCTGAAATTGAATATTTAGAAATGTTGAATTCATCACGATTACGATGATGTATAAACGATTCAAGATATTAATTACTTACCAAAAATGAATTGAATTTTTTTTGGATTCAATTTTTTTTTCGGTTGTCCATTTTTATTAACGTGCAAATTGGAAACTTCCCCTGTTAACGTCGAAGTTTTTAATTCATCCCGTGTGAACAAAACGTTCATTAGATCACCCGTTAACACAATGGAATTGCTGTGACGACATTTCGACAATTGTTTTTCGCAAATATTGAATTCTTCGTCTTCTCTTGCTGACAGCGCATCTTTTTTCTGTAAAAAACGTAAAAGTTGAAAATAATCTTCTATGCAAATAAAAGAATTGGGTATAAACTTTTACAAAATAATATTTTGCAAATAGAATTGAGACTAAATAGTATGAACTTATTTTTGACATATTTACCTCTTCTTTAATTTCATTTATTTCCGCTGAATCCGAACATGGAAAAGATTTATCAACGATATCATCCGCACCATTGACCGATGACATCGCGGCTTGATGTCTCGACGATTCCACTATGCCCTTCAATTTTGACGTCTGATCAATTGCTGCATTATCATAATTACGATGAACCTGTAGAATATAGTACAATGAAATGCGTCAGAATCAATTCAAATATATATTTAAGGTATAATATTACAAGACGCTGCGGTGTCTCTAGATATTGGTTCATTGTATAATCCATGCCCAAGCTTTATTGAGTGAGATTATAAACATTTTACATTTTTAATTTAAAACATACGATTTTTTTCTTTTGTAGTAAAGAAACCAAATATATGTATTAACAGATAGAAGCATTGTATTCATTTAAACAGTTCCATTAAAAAAAAAATTGACTAAACAGATTATTCTTTTATGAATATGTAAAAGTTAATACAATAATAACTGTCGGATATATGACTTTATTGAGAAAAAAAATTGTGATTTTTTACTCCGTGATCGGTATTGACTTACGTGCGATTCCCAAAAATCCGGGATGATAGAATCTTTATCATCGTCTTTTGCAGGACAATACAGAAAACTCCCTTTCTTAAGTGCGACTTCAGATGATTGTTTTTCTTTTTGCATTTGGTTTGGCACTGCGTTTACACTGCATTGCTTAATATTTTGTAAAGTTTTAACGATATCTGTGCTCAACTGTTTCATTTCCAGCAAATCTATGAATAAAAAAGATTCGAATCTCAATAAAAATAACTTGGAAAAATGAAGTTCTTTTTTTAGTGAAAATATAGCATAACATTTTATTCTGTTTATTGTTAATAATCCATTTATATCCAACTAAGTATAATTAATATTTTAAAAAATTATTCGAGTTGATATCCTTATTGTAAGAGTGCTTTAACAGTATTCTGATTTTTGATATATAAAGTTCCAACTTCTGCCCTTACAATTAAATGTTAATTACCTTTATAAATATCAGTCGTTGAAACAAGTGCTGTATTCGCATTTTTTAATTCTTCAATTTCTCGTTGTAACATCGAAATTTTCTTAATGAGTGTTGGTTTGTCTGAATACATCAACTGTGAATCACTATCTGAATCTTGAGATTCATCTGCAATCTAGTACAGATAGTATATGATCATAAAGTTACTATTTTGCTTTAAAAATAGCTGTTCATATTTACTATGGTCACAAGTCTTACTTTCGGCTTTTTTCGCATTGTTCCCAATTTTGCAGCGAAATCTTTCTTCAATTTCTTTTGTTTTAAATCGTCCACTTGTTTGAGTCGTTTCGAATTTTTTTTCCCCTGTTCAAGTCAATTTTTTTATTTTTATTTGTACTGACAGTTATAGTATGTATTAAAAAAATCGAGGCTCGTGATTATAATAGGAAATACAATCTAAGTTCTGAAACTTTAATGAGTTGAAATTCATAAAGAATAATATCACGTGCAATCTCTATGATATTTTCGTAAACTTACTTTAGTTTTTGGTTGCTCAGTATTATCGTTGCTCTTTCCAGAGTCAGAATCTGAATTCAGCAGTCGTTTTGTCATATTACGACGAGATTCTCGAGATACGTTGCATACACCATATTTTTCAATATTCTTGCGAACGTCACACATCTCGGTCCATTCTGAAAGTGTCGTTAGTTTTATAATTATATAGCTGCATGGATGAAAATTCAGAATCAAACCATTCAGTCAAAACTTCAATTTGCATGCCCAATTTTCAAAGTTTCAATAGTTTTCTAAATCACGAATAATAAGATGTCATCAATAACATTTTTTAATTATATTGAATAATTCAAATATTTCTATCAAACTAATCAGAATGAAAGCTTTCATTGACTCAAAAAATAAACATACAGAAAATCCAACGAAAAGATATTCGTGGGTTGCCGACTAAAATGTCATAATGAATCTCATCATTTCTAGAAATCTATTTATTATGGAAGTGCGTTTAAAAACAATAGCTGAAGTCTAATGATATTAGCTATTAAATTATAAGAGAAAGAAAACTGTAGATATTTTTTATGTTTCGCTGCGGAGGATTTCTGAGAAATAATTTTTACAAGTCAATTTTCATTTCAGATAACGTCATTGTTAATATTTAATATGTCATGCATAACAGCTTGTATTAATTTTTTACCTTCTTAAAAAAGCTAGCAGGGCCAAAAAAAGTTATTTTTATAAGTTAATGGAAAAATAGTAAGCGCGAAGTTTTTACTTACTGCCGAAAGCCATCAATTTAACAACATATTCTTCCCATTCGCATCCTAAGAGTCTCTTCTTCATTTTATTACTTGGTCCTATCTCGCAATTAGGCCAGGTAATTTTTATTTCTTCTTCGCTATCTATTTTTTTCTGCAATTCTGCATCGGTCAAATTTTTTGAAAGAAGCCAATCTCGATATCCGACACCAATTTCATTGTCTTCATTCACAAACTCAATAACGACGCACTTGTTATCATCCATGATTGTTCTAGAAAGTATAAACATTTCAAATTAGTTTTTAATCAACAAAGAATATAAAATAAAAATCATGCGACAAAACGTTGAATTTTATCATTGCATGGAAAAAGAATTATTTTTGACTAGGAATAGCTAAGAGAATCAGCCAGCTTGTTATATGCCTCCGAAAAATTAGTTTCTTATGCTTCGAAAATTTGGATAATAAAAAAAATTAAGAGATTGACAAATAAGTTCAACGATTTTTATAGTGTTCTCACGATGCCAAGTTCAATACCATATCAACAGTCTATTATTCTCAGATTTGAACAAACAATTTAATTATAGGTTAATTTACCCATTATTTTAAATGATAGCTTATTTTATGTTTTGTATATATTTTGATTATTAGAATCAATATTTTATTCCTGAAACAATTTTTTTTATCCCACAAAATTGTGAAAATACAGTACTGTATAAACTACGAATACTAACCTTAAAATATTGTTGATAACTTTTCTTCACGCTGCACAAAAATACACTGATGCGTCTTTCTTTGTTTTTTTTTATGAATTAAAAACTTCTCCTCAATGACACAGTTGAAAACACATCGAAAATCACATTGAAAATACGAGAATAATCAAGAAAAAAAAATTTCGCAATAGCGTGGCTTCGCACACACTGCCTTTTTCGCGCGCTAAAGTAACTTTACCAGTGTTGTAAACCGGGGTTCCCCGGGACAACGAAGAGTTGTCGTCGCAGGTTATATGGTAGGGGGAAGAGAGTATCGCGAGCAGACCGATTTTTTATTATGAGTCGTATATATGTATATGAAAGTCAAACAAGGTTAAAACACAACGTATACTCCATATACTTTTCTTTGTATTAAGTTATATTATATTCAGAAATTATTAAAATTGAACCAAGAAATCCTTAATGTAATTGTGAGTGCTATAGTTATATGCAACAACTTTTTCATATTGCTACTGTGAATCTAATAACCCAAAAAAATGAAAAGAGGCCCTTATAAACAATGGTTAATGGAAGACGGACCAATTCCCGAATCAACCACCCGCTCTCGAAAAAAATTAACTCAAGACCAAGTTGCCGTTGAGGTAAGTAAATAAACCCAAGTATTATTTGTACAAATTTTTCAATCTACGTTGAAAGGCAAATGGAATTTGTTAACAATCAATGCTGCTCTATTTCTTCACTGTTCTATTCAATATCGAAAACATTGACAACATGAAAAAATTCGAAACCTTTTGTTTTGCATTGCGTAGTTTTTCTCATTTCTATTTACGAAAAAATATTTGGTGTGTATAGCTCATCTCAGTTCTTTCACTTTGAAAATATGTCAATAATATGAAAAATTATGTTTGTGTGCAATCTACATGTTCGTTATCGTATGCTCGTAATACAAAAGTCCAATGAAAAAATCCTTTTTTTTCAGAATTCTCCGGAAAATATCCGGAATTCTGAAGATGGCATTTTGCCTTCCTCAAGTATTGAATTCAGTTCAGTCACTGATAATATTCGAAATGACATTGCAAATGAAAGTGATCGATCGGACTTCAGCGATGAAGAGAACGAAGACCTTCCCTATCACGATGTGATTGTTCACAACGATTCCATAGATTTTGGAATTAACGAGGGAAATAACAATGTCGTGGAGATTGAAGAAAACTTACGACTGGCTGATGTGCAATACAATGGTGATGACATGAGAAGAGATGTATGTAACCAACGACAGCAGGATCAAGTATTCAATTTTGAATAATTTGTCTCGTAGACATGAAAATTCAATTTTTAATAGAGTTTTCTAACATAATATAATTATTTTTTAGGAGAGGCTGCTTTTGTACAATGGCTGTGATATTACAAAGAGAGAAAGTGAACTTTTGATTTTAAATTATACCATCCGGCATTCTATAAGCGATTTGGCATTAGAAGATTTATTGGAATTGATTAACTGTCATTTACCAAATGCTGTATATTCCTCAAAGTATATGTTTTTGAAGCAATTTGAATCACAAATTCCCATTGAAACACATTATATTTGCCCAGAATGCAAATCGCTATTGGTATTTGTTAACCCATTAAGGGGACCGTATGGTCTAGAAATTTGAAAAAATCGATTTTTTTTTTTTTCGATATGTCGAAAGTATAGTATCTCAAGAATATACTGTGAAATTTTCATGCGGAAATTCTCAATATTACAGCTTCTACAGCCCATAACGCAGGTAGAGAGCGGTCCGCGACACGAAAACGTTCAAAGCCTTATTGGACACAAAGCCTTACGGGGATGATTTTTTAGTTTGCAAAAAAGAATGTGTTTTGCATGTTAAAAAACGTTTGTACAAACGTGCTGTTGATGCGAAAAAAAAACATGCACAAATAAAGAAAGCAACAAAGAAATTGACAGAAAAAGAAGAGGGAAAAAAGACACAGCGGAAATCGATAAATAAAACACCGAAGCGTCAACAATTGACGAATAAATTATTGCAAGAGCTGTCAACTTATTACGGTCTAGCAATTAGACGTAATTCAGATTCGACTGAAGGGATGAGAAGTGAAATATGGGCAGCATATTATCACAAAATTTCAACAGATGAAAATCCGCAACACTCGTACTGTCCTCCAGGTTCCGAATCGTGGTGCAAGTGGCGTCAAAGTGAGGCTGCAGGTACTTTAGACACCTACGAGCACCCACCTGCTCTGTGCGATGAAGCACAAGAGATATTAAAACCAATTTATGAAGAATTGACAGCAGAGACTTTATTGGAAAGGTGTATTGGCAGTAATACGCAGAACAATAACGAAAGTTTCAATGCTTGCGTGTGGCACCTTGCGCCGAAACATCTGTTTGCCGGAAAAAAAATCATTGATATTGCCACTCACATTTCCGCTTGCATATTCAATGAAGGATTTGCATCCCTATTGAAAATAATGGAGACCATGGGCATAACAATCGGGCCACAAGCGGAGCAACTAGCGCAAAACCGAGACGAGCTGCGAGTATCGAGCGCCAACCGTAGGAGCACGGACAACTCCAAAGAGGCTCGGACAGCT
This sequence comes from Rhimphoctona megacephalus, assembly GCA_963989365.1. NCBI lineage: Eukaryota > Metazoa > Arthropoda > Insecta > Hymenoptera > Ichneumonidae > Rhimphoctona > Rhimphoctona megacephalus. The sequence goes on along the minus strand of OZ022421.1, from coordinate 5,681,034 downwards.
CGAAGAAATGAAAGGAGTGAGGAAATCTTGAATTATGAACGTTCCGAAGGAATCCTATATGGTGCCGGAATCGCGGATTAACTGTAAGTATTCAAAATTTGCTCAATTTTTGAAAATATCTGTACCTCAAACTTTAAACTCATTTATCTCGAAACGACTTTTTTCGGCACTGCGCAGGTGAAAACAAAAAAACTATTCAACCGAATCACTTGAAATTTGGATATGTTGTTCACAACATGTATGGCTATCGTCGGAACTACAATCATAATTTTATTTAAATAATTTCTTATTGTTTATACTAAAAAACTAGTGAAAAAAAAACCCGATTTTACGAATTTTTTTTCAGAAGCGCGCCATTTTGTCAATTTTTAATTTTTTCGATTTGTTCTAGTCCCGACCATAACTGCACTCTTTCTGATTAAGAATCTTCTTGAATTTTGTGTTTCAGATGAGTAGAAGTCTCGGATCGATCTTCACCGTCCGGGTCGGATTTTTCGAGAGGGTCGTCTTCAATGCCAATTATATGATAATAAACACTGTTTTTAAAATTAAAAAAAAATTTTTTTGTATACTTAATAAAGGTAGTAATAAACCCGAAAAGTTAAAACATCGATTTTTAAATTTTTTATGGCAAAAAAAAAATCGTGAAAATAGGTGAAATTTTCGTGCTCTAGACCATACGGTCCCCTTAACGCCGAAGAATCGTGTTTTTTTTCCTCATTTTCAAGCTAGATTCTTATCATCGAAAAAAAATCATTTGCAAATAAAAAATATGTTCCCTTGTACTTTCGAGTGTCCCCTTTCCGAATCCGGAGTCAAAATTGAGTTTTGCCCATTAGAAAAAAAAATATGGCCGTTTTTAAACAAAAAAAACCGAAAAAATCGAAGACATTTTTTTTCTCATTGAAGACGCGCGAGGACCCCCCCTTTTTCTTCAACCATGAGTGCACAAAATAGTTGTAGTTTAAGAATATATTTTTTTAATTTGTCGACATTGACATTTTCACCCCCAAAATGGCGCTTTTCATCCCTTCAGCAGGAAGACAATTTTCACTCTCGGTGCCCGACAAAAAAAATATTCCAATCTTAACGAAAATTGGTATCCCGGGGTTTTCAAGGTCGCTGATTACGATTCCGCCCTCAAAATTCGAAAATTCAGAATGGCGGATCCAATATGGCGGACCCAAATTCAAAAACTTACTTGAATCGGATGAAATGTGGCACTCGGGGGTTTTCGAGGTCGCTGATTACAAATCTGCCCTCAAAATTCGAAAATTCAAAATGGCGGATCCAATATGGCGGACCCGAATTCAAAAACTTACTTGAATCGGATGAAATGTGGCACTCGGGGGTTTTCGAGGTCCTTGATAACGAATCTGGCATCATCATTTCAAAATTCAAAATTGCGGATGCAATATGGCGGACACCTTCCCATTAACGCCCAGTTATTATCTAACGTTTATTGAAGAATTGACAACTTTATATAAATGTAAATAATAATCATTCAATTGATTCACATTTTATGATCATATATTATATTTTTCATGTGTCGAATAAAAATTGACGTTACAGAGGCTGAGAAATCTCCGATTTTCTTACATTTCATCTTGTTTTTGTTTATACGGGTCATCATTGAATATTATCCCTGATACAAATATATTTATTATCCATGAATATTTCTGTCTGCAAATAAGTTTTGTATATGCCTATCACATCTTTTTTCAATTTTTCACGTTTGTGGAGTGCGGATCGTTCACAAAGTATTCAAATCATCCAACTGCAATTCAAACCCATTCTCTTTACATGAGTCAATAATGTATGTTTTCATTTCCATGCAGAAAAACTTTTCAAACAGTTGTATCGGCTCACTTTTTTGAATACTTTTTTTTACACCGTCAGTTAGTAATAATTTGTCTTCAGTCTCATTCGGGTAGCTCTTTTCACCAACCATCCACTTATATTGGTGATCTCCTTCCAATTTACATTGATTATCTGTGTAATTTTCCGATGCTTGTTTATAAGTGATACTCGAAAGGTGATCGTTTGATTCAAAATCAGAATCGGAATCACTAGAACAACCAGAATTGTCTGGATTCGGAATCGCGACGAGCTCGTCACAATTATCGTCAGAAGTATCCATTTCAAACTCTACATGAGAAGGAATAGATTGCCTTGGTCGTTTTCGAGACATAATGGTAATATTGTCAATATGCTCACGCTGCCGATGAGATAAAAATTATCGAAGAAGTGAATTCACTCAGGAGCAATAAAGATGATAAAACAATATTTTATGAATAAATTTTGTTGAGGTACTGAGCTGAAATTTAGGTATATAAGTGAGTTCGATTTAGTCTCAAGACAAGTTCTACGAAAATAGAAACCAAATTATTCAGATAAGGAATATTGGCAGACCTAAAATGAACACAAAAATTCTGAGCTAATATTTTTTACAGAAAATAAAATATCATTAGCAATGTGAACGATCCGCACTCCACAAACGTGAAAAATTGAAAAAAGATGTGATAGGCATATACAAAACTTATTTGCAGACAGAAATATTCATGGATAATAAATATATTTGTATCGGGGATAATATTCAATGATGACCCGTATAAACAAAAACAAGATGAAATGTAAGAAAATTGGAGATTTCTCAGCCTCTGTAACGTCAATTTTTATTCGACACATGAAAAATATAATATATGATCATAAAATGTGAATCAATTGAATGATTATTATTTACATTTATATAAAGTTGTCAATTCTTCAATAAACGTTAGATAATAACTGGGCGTTAATGGGAAGGTGTCCGCCATATTGCATCCGCAATTTTGAATTTTGAAATGATGATGCCAGATTCGTTATCAAGGACCTCGAAAACCCCCGAGTGCCACATTTCATCCGATTCAAGTAAGTTTTTGAATTCGGGTCCGCCATATTGGATCCGCCATTTTGAATTTTCGAATTTTGAGGGCAGATTTGTAATCAGCGACCTCGAAAACCCCCGAGTGCCACATTTCATCCGATTCAAGTAAGTTTTTGAATTTGGGTCCGCCATATTGGATCCGCCATTCTGAATTTTCGAATTTTGAGGGCGGAATCGTAATCAGCGACCTTGAAAACCCCGGGATACCAATTTTCGTTAAGATTTGAATATTTTTTTTGTCGGGCACCGAGAGTGAAAATTGTCTTCCTGCTGAAGGGATGAAAAGCGCCATTTTGGGGGTGAAAATGTCAATGTCGACAAATTAAAAAAATATATTCTTAAACTACAACTATTTTGTGCACTCATGGTTGAAGAAAAAGGGGGGGTCCTCGCGCGTCTTCAATGAGAAAAAAAATATTGAAAAAAAAATGTCTTCGATTTTTTCGGTTTTTTTTGTTTAAAAACGGCCATATTTTTTTTTCTAATGGACAAAACTCAATTTTGACTCCGGATTCGGAAAGGGGACACTCGAAAGTACAAGGGAACATATTTTTTATTTGCAAATGATTTTTTTTCGATGATAAGAATCTAGCTTGAAAATGAGAAAAAAAAACACGATTCTTCGGCGTTAATGGGTTAATCATAACACGATCAGTCAATGCGAAATATGTGAGTGCAATTATAACATGGTTGATTTAAAAAATAGTGGTAAATATTTCTTCACTATCTCATTGACAGAGCAGTTGAAATCCATAGTCAATAGTGACTTATTTTTTCAACTTCTTAAACCATCAAATGACGACTCTGATGTTATAAATGGGCAAGTCTATCAAAAATTGTTGCAACAAAATTTGATATCTAATAATGACATAAGCCTACAATTTAACACCGATGGCGTTAAGGTGTTCAAATCTTCTGCATTGTCAATGTGGCCGATACAGGTCATGATAAATGAATTACCTTTCACAATTCGCAAAGAAAAAATAATGTTGTGTGGCCTATGGTATGGGTCAGAAAAGCCAGATATGAACGTTTTTCTTTCTTGTTTTACTGAAGAATTAACAAGATTACACAATGATGGTATTGTACGATCAATTCCGGGATTACCGGATGTCAATATAAAAGTACATACTCTATTGAGCACTGTAGATTCTGTTGCTCGGCCTCTTTGTCAAATGATACATCAATATAACGGCGAGTATGGATGTTCATTTTGTTTACACAAAGGTGAAAGGATTGAAGTTGGAAAAGGTCATGCCCGAGTCTATTCTGGCCCGGTAGGCTCCAATCGAACCCTTGAGCAGCATGAAACAGACGCGAGACAAGCTTCAATAGATGCGCCTGTCAACGGTGTCAAGGCAGCGTTGCCAGATTCTGCGACGTCGCTGTGTTAAAAGATAGCAAATTGGGCGATTTCTGACAACGCTGTGTCAAGGGATTATCTATATTAATGCTTATCCCCCTGTTTAATATAATTTCTTCATTTATCCCAGATTATATGCACTGCATTTTACTAGGAGTAGTAAAGACATTGGTGAATGCATTATTTGATTCTTCAAATAAAAAAAAAAAGTTTTACATAGGAACACGAATTAAAGAAATCGATGACAAAATATTGAGTATAAAGCCTCCATGTGAAATTTCACGTGTGCCCAGATCAATGCAAGATAGAGCATTGTGGAAAGCGAATGAATGGAGGAATTTTATATTGTATTATTCTATTCCGTGCTTCAAAGATATATTACCGCTCGCTTACCTGAAGCATTGGCTACTCCTAGTATCGAGTTTACATTTACTTTTGAAAAAAAAAATTACGAACGACGAACTTTCTTTAGCTACAAGAGCTTTAAAGAAATTTGTTTACTTGATTCCAGAGTTATATGGACTAGAGTATGCCAAATTTAATATGCATTTACTATTACATATACCGGCATCCATTAAAAGATTTGGCGCTTTATGGGCTACATCCACATTTCCTTACGAGAAATACAATGGAACGTTGAAAAAACTATTCAAGAATACTCAGGCCGTTCCAGAAGAGATATGTAAATCGTATCGTAGACTGTGGTCTACCAACGACCTGAGCTCTTCAATATTTTCCAATAATACCTGTCCCGAAAATATCAGGAAATTTTACGAAAAATTAGTTGGTTATTTAAAAATTAAAAAGTGTATGCCAATAGGCTCTGACTTACGTATTTTCGGTGCACCGAAAACGATCGTATTAACTTTGATTCAACAAACATCCATTGAAAGATTATTGAAAATTAGAATAGAGAACAAGGCAGCCTTATTCGAGCGATTCATTTTCAAAAAAATATTGTATCATGCAAATATTTATAATAGATTGAACAAACGAAACAATTCTATTGTTAGATTAGAGGATGGAAATTTTTTGGATATAACTGGAATTGTCATGGTTCGTCAATTGAGGTCGGTAAACGAAATACCAGTTATAATTGGTCGGTCTTTCCATATCATACCTGATTCTGACTTGTGTATTGATTATGACCTTGGTTTAAGGTCTTCAATTTTTTTTCATATCGTTCAACGAAATAATCAACTCCTTGCAATTTTACCTCACAAGATAGCTGATAAATGTGTTGAAATCAAGTTGAATGAACATTTTGATTGCTTAATTCCTCTAGTAAACAAAATAGAAGAAGATTAAACTCGCATTTAAATGAAACTTTCTTTTTTTGTGTCACAATTGTAACATGATATATATGTATTATTATAAAGTTGTAATATGCTATAAAAAATAATAACTGTAATTTATAAACAATATAAAAGTTATCTTATGATAGAGCAGATGTGTACTTTTTTTTATAGAAAAACTTTCAACTCCACAAGTTATAGCAATCATAACCAGTAATACAAAGATCACTTATCGAGCATATTGAGATGCCCTACAGTTTTCTTTAGTGCCCATCAGTAACAGGAGTGGTCACTAATAATCAGTGCAAACTTGACATATGATACACTTGATGCATTGTTCCCCATTGATCAGTTCTCATTAGTGATCATCAGTAACAGAATAGATCACTAATCATCAGTGAAAAGAGCACATATCAGTACTATTGGTGCACTGGTTTTTATTAATCAGTTTTCATTATTGATTATAAGTACCAGAAGAAATTACTGATTATTACTGATGAAAACACTTATGGGACTCATGAATACCTGACTAGCACTGATGAATTACTAATAGTATCTATTAGTGCTGATTAGTATTTTTCCATAAGGGTGATCTCGACTATGTCTAACCAAAAATAAAATTATCTGCTTTCACACCCCCGATTTTTATAACCTTACTTTTTAACCCCACAACACGATCTTAAGACCGTGCCCCACAATCATCATTAGTATAACCGCGATCGTTTTTCTAAACTCACAGCTGTTACTCTTACTTATAAATCCTAAAGAAAAGTCATCGGCTGTCACATCAACGAACACAGTTAGTTTCGCATATCACCAGAAAATTTCTAGTTATAACTAGTGTCACTAGACAGCAACCGCTGAACGTCAAAAAATGTGTGCGAAAAATGCCACCTTTTTGATGATTTGGAAGGATGAAATATTAATATTTTCAATATGCGTTAGGCTACAGAGTTCTAAATAGTCACGATCGAAAGAAAAAAAAAAATACGTGAACTAGCAATATCTTTGAAAACGTTGTAATTAATTAAATATCGCTGAAACAATTTTCGAAAACCGATCGAAACCGCTCTGCTTGCTGTAAATACTCTAGTAGCGACTCGTCTTCGCCATCTTATAAGCTGCGTTCGGGGAGTCACTATTTGCGCTAAAAAGGCAACCTATAGTAATAGTATTTAATGGTAGCATTAGTGTTTGTAGCGCAAATAGCGACTCCCGGAACGCGCCTATAGTATACGTAAATGTGGGTACGTTCGGCCTGCACGCTTTCAGCGCTGTAAGCGCTTAAAGTGCGTTCGACTTGGCACCGTAAACGCTCACGAGCGTTGAGACGGTTGCGTTTACCGCCATGTTCGCCCAAGTCGAACGCGCACAAACGCTTTCAACGCTTCAAACGCTTTGAACGCTGTGAGCGTGCAAGCCGAACGTACCCTGTACTCGTCTCGAGTCACTACCGTGACTCTAGATTTCACATCCGCGATCTTTATAACCTTTTTCAACTCACAGCTGTCACGGTTATTACATGATATGAAAAACACTTATTAGTTCTCGCACTATTACTCTTTATCTATTACCACGGTCTTGTATACAGGTCTTGCAACTGTATATTTTGACGTGGTCCTCTTAACGCGTTAAGCCGCTGGCGTCGCTGCGCTCGAGGGATATTCGGTGCGACAAAGATGACAACAGTCGCGCATGCGACTCACGCGAGCATTGAACTTGAGATCGGCTTTTTTTTTTTTTTACATTTTACTATTTTAAGCCATCACCTGGCGCGGCCTGGGTCAGAGGCTGCCAGGGCCCTTGATTTCCTTATTTTCTTATTTACTAAAGTTGGGCGCCAACTCGTTTTGAGAAATGAGTAATTTTCAAATTTGTGGAGTTTAAAATTAATATCGTTATGGCTAGTAGCGGTAGAGGAAAGGTCCAATTGAACGACCCTAGAAGTTCAGGTGGGAGGATAAGCGGATGTGGATCCAAAAGAAACAGATATGCCGAAATCAATCCAGAATAGGAGAAAATATTTATTGACAGACTCACGTATTTTGGATTTATCCTTTTGATATCCGACAGCTTCGTTTCAGTACAATCATTAATTTTTATTAATTTTCACAAAACGTTAACGGACAAAGACTATAAGTACGCGACAAAATACAACTCCTCGACAGCAGACCCTGCCCTCGGCCTTTACAATATAGTGCTAACGACTCGAGATCCGGGGCAAAAGTGTCTCTCATACCAAAATCGGTGAATAATCGAGTCGTAACGCTTCCTGATAGCGGATTATCCTTTCTTAAGTCTAGTTATTTATACTATGTATATGACAGTTTCTATCGCTTGCGTTCGAGGAGTCGATAGGAGTGTTGACGTCAAAGGGAGTCTTTGATTGAAATTATTTTCCTGTCACACTCTCCTCCCTCTGGCCTTGACGTCAACAGCGAGAATCTGGACTGACAAAAGGATAACTTTTTTTTTTTTTTTTTTTTTTGGTTAATAGATTTTCGTGTACATTACCTGTCAACTCATAGTCTCTCCTCTGGAATATAGTTTTAATAATTTTTATATCAATGTGGCATACTTATATTTCTTTTGGATTCAAAGGAGAATGGGTAGCACGGGGGTTTGTACCTGGTTGTGCGGCATTCTTTCTTAGGAGTAAATAAATGTGCATGCGAAAAGAATACGCTCTGCAGGATGGCTTAAACTAATGCCCACCTAATTTTATGACCTAAGCTATATTATGTGAGTGATTGTACTCATGATCATTTCTTTAAATCGTTCCCGCGTGGGATCCTTTTAATTTTATTATTACCGTAATATACACTAATACACACATACATATACGCACACATTTACTAGTCGGGAACAAATTCACGAAGAGATTTGACTCGCAAACCGAAACATTACATCTTTCGCAGGACAATTCGACCATAATTTTCGACAGTTCGCAATTTAACGTGCGGTGTTATGACTGTAGTGGACTGTAGATTTTCAATTTCGTGTCTCGACCTTCGTTTTCCTCACATCTTCCTATTAATTAATTTGGTACCGTAAGATGAATCGGTTCCCTCCAAGTTTGATGAGTAACAGGATCTTGCCCGGTCCGATCAGATTGATCGTTGTAGTGAGTTTTACAAAGAAGATCCACGGTTTGCAGAATCCTCGACTCATCAGGGATATTTTCAAGTGACAACATAATGACCATGGCTGTAGCTTCACCCAAATTGGATTAGATTGACACTTCTTCGATGTGCTTATCATTTTAATTCGTTCAGGCATAAGTGTTGCTTGGCTGACTAACGATGTTTTGATATTTCCGGCATGGATCTGCTTTGTTGTGACTGTGTTTGTTTTGACAACACTAGCTGCAAAGAAAGCAGAACGACGGTTTTCGAAGGTAAATGATAAGCGGCCACGTGTCGGATAAACATAGCACTCGGTCATGATCTGGTTGTATTCTATTCCCTCAGTTGATGCTTTTGTGTTGTTAGAACCTAGGTCAAGATTCAGCATTCAAGTCAGCCTTGAGGTACGAAGTATTTAGTTTGTTATATGTCCTATACATATATATATATATATATATATATATATATATATATATATATATATTGGCGTCCTTTTCGTAACGACGATTACATTGTCGTGCAGTTTTGATGTTGCGCTCAAGTTACTTAACTCTAAGACTTCTTCGAGGTATTTTTAGATCCGTGATGTAATATTTCCCGACAACTTTATTATTTTTATCTGCCAGTTCCGCGACCATTGGCCCATACATTTTTTTAACAAACGCTGGACCCAGATAACGGTGACCTAACTTGGCTGAATAGCCTTCAGATTTTTTGCTCAATTTTTTATTCGGATAGTAAACTTCTGTGCCTACTTTAATTTCAACTTGGTTCGGCTTATCAGAGTTGACTTTAGCAAGACGTTTAGATGAATAACTTTGTAGGCGTTTCTCCACTTGGTGGCGCAATTCGGTTATTTTGTCAATTCGTCTTATCCAGTCTTTAAGCGTTTCGTCCTGTATTGCCGGTTCATTTCCATTACAACCCTGTGAGGCATTTTTAATAATTGCTTCTCTACCGTGATTTAAGTAGAATGGAGAAATTCTACTTCCAGCGTGGGGTACGGTGTTATAAGCTAGCTGGATTTTTGATAGATTTTGGTCCCATTCGTTGTGTTTGTTATTGATAAATGCGGCTATCATGGGTTTTATGGTCCTATTAGCCCGTTCGACCGGATTAGCCTGAGGATGTGCGAGTGGAGTGGTGATGTGTGCAACATTTCTCGCAGAAAGGAGACTCTTAACGTCTTTATTGATATACTCAGTTCCGTTATCTGTAACTATAGATTTAGGGGTTCCCCATTTATCGAAAACTTGATCAAGGCTTTTGACTACTAATTTACCCGTTTGGTTTTTTACCGGGAATATTTCGACAAATTTAGTATAAAGGTCTTGAACTATTATCGCGTAAGCATTACCCCTTTTTGAACGTGCGAAGGGACCTATCGTGTCCACCGACAGTTGTGCCCAAGGCCGTTGGAGGGGTCTGCTTGACATTGGCCCCTTCAATGGTCGTTGGTTGTATTTAATTTTCACACAAATTTCGCAGTCTTCGACAAAAGATTTTATGTCCTGCGACATACCGACCCAATAATAATTCTGACGAATACGATCATACGTTTTGTCTCTACCTAAATGACCTGCTTCTGGAGATTCATGATTTTCTGTTATTATTTTTATGACCTCCTCAGGTTTTACTACCCTTTTCCATGGGTTTTCATCGTCAATTAATGCTTTCACGTAATCTGGCCTATAGTAGAATAATTCGCCATCCTCGATTTTCCATTCTTCAAATCTATCCGGGCTCTTTTTTACGAGTTCATATTTTGTACTGTACCAAACTGAGTCGCAAATTGAATTTAGCTGGATTCGGCTTTCGATTGCCTCTTCTATCGTTTTTTCCCACCTAAGAGGATCGACGTCTACATCGAACATTCTCGAGAGCGCATCAGGCGCTTCATTCGTCGTTCCTCGTCTATGCTCGACGATCACGTTATGCTGTAATAAATAGATAGCCCACCTCGCGAGGCGGCCTACTGGGTTTTTCAGACCATGTAGCCAACGCAAAGCTTGGTGGTCTGTGACGACTGTAAAAGGCATGCCTTCTAAGTAGCAGCGTAATTTTTCGACTGACCAGACGACCGCGAGACACTCCTTTTCTGTGGTAGTATAATATAGCTCGGCCCCTCTTAGTGGACGACTCAGGGCTTCGATCAGGTGTTCCTTATCCAAGTGAGGATCCTTTTGAACTAAAATTCGTTTCACCGACATCAGACGGTCTGGTTGAATTGGATAATTGGATTTGATTTATTGGGTCTGATCGACAGTCAGTCCTCGCAGTATGATTCAGAAATTGTTCCGGTGCGACAACAGACGGTCTAATCGGTTCTAATATTAAGCGACTACTAAACGATTCCCCCCTGTTCCGCTCGTGATGCGGTACAAATGCTCGCGACGGATTTATTAACTCCTGAAATTCTTCCAATTCCTCGTTAATTGCCGTAAAATGGCTTGATATTAGGTTATCCGTTACCGAACGATTCGATCGTCCAGTGCCCGCCTCGTTGGCATTTTGTACGTTTATAGCACTAGTGTTATTCTGTTCCGCCGGGGCTCCCCCCTCAGACGCTGAGTTTACCCGTGACGTAACAGTGCTAATGTTAACCTGACTTTCTTGTAGGAGGGGGTTTTTTTTACTACTTTGTGTTAGCTGTTCGACTGTCCCTTCGAGAGCTTCTACTCTAGCTAATCTCGTACTCATATTATCAAAAGCTTGGATCAAGTAATCGATTTTTTCTTCAATAGTATCTGGTCTTATCCCTCCAGCGCGAGTAGGGGTCGGTGTTGATCGCACACCTCTTCCCCTCCACATAATTGTTCCACCCTGCGAAGGCGTTACTGATGTATTGGTACATAACGTCGACGCAGTATGGGCCATGGAAATTTGAGGATTAGGCACTATCCTTCCCTTCGCACATCCCCCGAATCAATCGCGGTTTGCGCGCTATCAGATTCAGACAACTCTTCTCCGGTTGAAGAATTACCCACTCTTTGACCCCCCGGAATTGTAACATTCAAAGAGGTTGCTGAACCACCAATAACAGACGAATTTGTCGTGTTTGATTTATTTTTACTGTCACTTCTTGTCATCATTTTTTTTTTTGGCGAAAAAACCATAGGAGTCATATTAGAGTCTATCGCGCTGTCTTGCCAAAATCACTCTAGTATTTTATCGAGAAAAAAAATTTCTCTCGATATTATTCATTCAATTCTCTTTCTCTTTATTGTGTTTTAACAATTTTAACAATGATTTCTTGTACTTCCATTAAGGAGTGTTGTATAGTTTCACATATTATTCGTGAGCAATTTGCGAATAATGAACACAAAAATAAATAAATAAATAAATAAATAAACCAATGAATAAATATCTTTACAAATCAATCGCTATTCTTAATAAATAGTTCATTACATTTATGGATATACAGAGGTACACATTTATGATAACGAAAATATTCGAGAGGTGTGAGATCAGTTATGTTATCGGAGTGGTCAATATACTTTCGGAATTTTCGAGCCTCTTCGATTAAATATAGGTATTATATGTGAGAGCGTGTGGTATAACTAATTTCGACTAAACTCCGATTTACGTCAAACCTGACGGGCTACAACCTCGCGGACCCACTGTTTTTCATCTACGATGATATGTGATAAACACAATAAATTTTATTGCCCCTTTCCAATATCTTCGTCTCAGTTAACATTATTTGGCATTTTATTCCACTCTGTATATCTCGAATAGATTAATATTATTTGAACTTCAAATTTTTCTTAAACGGAATTTTCAATCTTGCCCCACGTTGGGCGCCAAATGAGATCGGCTTTTTTTTTTACATTTTACTATTTTAAGCCATCACCTGGCGCGGCCTGGGTCAGAGGCTGCCAGGGCCCTTGATTTCCTTATTTTCTTATTTACTAAAGTTGGGCGCCAACTCGTTTTGAGAAATGAGTAATTTTCAAATTTGTGGAGTTTAAAATTAATATCGTTATGGCTAGTAGCGGTAGAGGAAAGGTCCAATTGAACGACCCTAGAAGTTCAGGTGGGAGGATAAGCGGATGTGGATCCAAAAGAAACAGATATGCCGAAATCAATCCAGAATAGGAGAAAATATTTATTGACAGACTCACGTATTTTGGATTTATCCTTTTGATATCCGACAGCTTCGTTTCAGTACAATCATTAATTTTTATTAATTTTCACAAAACGTTAACGGACAAACACTATAAGTACGCGACAAAATACAACTCCTCGACAGCAGACCCTGCCCTCGGCCTTTACAATATAGTGCTAACGACTCGAGATCCGGGGCAAAAGTGTCTCTCATACCAAAATCGGTGAATAATCGAGTCGTAACGCTTCCTGATAGCGGATTATCCTTTCTTAAGTCTAGTTATTTATACTATGTATATGACAGTTTCTATCGCTTGCGTTCGAGGAGTCGATAGGAGTGTTGACGTCAAAGGGAGTCTTTGATTGAAATTATTTTCCTGTCACAAACTTGAAGCCAAAATTTTTGTTTATACATATAATTTCTATGAATTTAGTTTGTTTAAAGAAAGAAGGATGTGTATCAACTAACAAATCCATAGCCAGTATATTTTAAGTTAGTTGATTTGCCACTTTTTGAGTCGCTCACTATTCGATGGCACTTTAAAAACCGATCGTTTAATTTTCAGATTGTTGTAACCCGTTTTACAGCGCAGCACAACACAAGGCTTCGTGATAATTCGAAAAAAAAAATCACCACTTTAATTCATGCACGGAAATAATAATACTGCACTCACAAATTGTCACACGTCATATGCGAGAGGATTTAACAAATATAGGTTATGTTGATATATCCCTCTATCGCTGCGCCACCTGGATTCGGCTTCAACAGTGGAGTCACTGCCTTCTATTGAAATTCTACCGAGTTGCAAGACCTGTATACAAGACCGTGTCTATTACTAACCAAAATCAATACTGAAAATAATATCCGTCAGCTTTCACATCCGCGATCTTTATAACCTTATTTTTTTAACCTCACAACTGTCATTATTAATATAGAATTTCACATCCGCGATCTTTATAATCTTTTTGAACTCACACCTGTTCACTGTTATTACATGAAGAAAAGTCAATCGGCTGCCACATCGATGAACACAGTCTCACATATCACCAGATTTCTATTTACAATTGGTGTCACTAGACAGCGACCGCAAAACCTCAAAAAATGTGTGCGAAAAAAGCACCATTTTTTTGATGATTCGGAAGAATGAAATATTAATATTTCCAATATGCGTTAGGTTACAGAGTTCTAAATAGTCACAATCGAAAGAAAAAAAAAAATACGTGAACCTGCAACATTTTTCAATACGCTGTAATTCTTTAAATATCGCCGAAACAATTTTCAAAAACTGTTCGAAACCACTCTGCTTACTGTAAAGAAAACAAGACTCGGATGCACTCATCTTCATTGATTTGAGAACCCCTGTTGCAGAGACTACAAATTTCGAATTATCGATGAAAATGCTTGTTGCGACATCTATGCTAGCATTCTGAAAGCTTCCGACACATGTTTTTTTCGGCTAGGGACTTTCGCAAGACCGGAAACAGCGAAAACGCCATTTTCGGCGAATCTGTACCCGACCAAATAAAGACTCTAGTAGCGACTCATCATCTTCGACATTATAGTATATTAAATGTACTTATCTCGAGTCGCTACCGCGACTCTAGATAAACGCTCTGCGTATAAAACTGCAGGGAAAAGCTTATGGGACATAGCGTTTGCCGCTCGACGCTCAAATATCCGAACTTTTCCTTCACGCCCCTCCGGACGTGACAATATAAATCCACCCCAGTATTCCACACACAGTGCGATTTCACGCACCCTGCGATTCTACAAATCACACTATTCCACGCACTCACACCGAAATGATACAAACCCACTCCACTATTCTATACACAGCGCGATTCCACGCTCCCTGCGATTCTACAAACCCCTCCATTTTACGCACACACACCGAGATGATACAAACTATTCCACACACAGCGCGATTCCACGCACCCTGCGATTCTACAAACTCTACTATATCACGCACACACACCGAGATGATACCAATCCACCCCAGTATTCCACATACATCGCGATTCCACGCACCGTGCAATTCTACAAACCCCACTATTCCACGCACACACACCGAGATGATACCAATCCACCCCACTATTCCACACACAGCGCGATTCCACGCACACACGCCGAGATGATGCAATCCTACCCCACTATTACACACATAGCGCGATTCCACGCTCCCTGCGATTCTACAAACCCCACTATTCCACGCACGTTCATCGAGATGATGCAACCCTACCCCACTATTCCACACACAGCGCGATTCCACTCTCCCTGCGATTCTACAAACCCCACTATTTCAAGCACACACACCGAGATGATGCAAACTCACCCCACCATTCCACGTACACATACCGAGATGATACAAACCCACCCTACCATTCCACACATATCGCGATTCCACGCACCCTGCGATTCTATACACCCCGCTATTCCACGCCAATGCCTGTTTCCACTTGCAAATTATATACAATTGAATATTCAATGAATGGGGATGAATTTTCCGGGGGACGAATCCTAAATAAAAAAGATTTAAAAACATCGAAAATCTTTTATAAACTCCAAAATCGTTTTTTTCTTTCAATGAATAACTTAAAATGAAAAAAAAAATTTTTCTTTTTTTAAGCCCCAAAAAGGTCATTCTCCAATATGTAATGAGTAGTTATGATGTTGAGAAATCATAACAAACCTTTAAACAAATTTACAAGGGAAATCATTTTTTTCCTTAAAAAAACGTTTTTTTTTTCAGTCCAAAAAAGGTCATGTGCCAACATAATACGAGTAGTTATGATGTTTTGAAATCATAACAAACCTTTAAAAAAATTCGCAGGCCGATTTTAAGGTGAGTCGCGATTCTAAATATTTACCATATGCAAAATTCGATTCGATGGATTGATGATGTTTAGTGGTTATCGCTTAGATCCAATTTTTAAAATTTATTTCTCGAAAAAACGATATATCACTGAAAGATCTAAATGCAATACCATACACCACTGAACGACCCCCGAGCGATTTGTAAAAAAAAATATTATAGTCAATACGGGGGGGCTAACTTTGGGGGTATTTTTAAATTTTTTCTATTTTTTAAATAATAGACCACTCAATGTTCTAAATGCGACACCGTACACCACTGAACGACCACCAAGCGATTTGCAAAAAAGTCAATATAGATATTATGGGGGGGCTAACTCAGGAGGTAATTTTCGAAATTCATTTTTTGAAACAATGATAAACCACTCAACGATCTAAATATGACACCGTACATCACTGTACGACTCCAAAGGGATTTATAAGGAAAAAAATCAATTTAATCAATTTCGGGGAGTCAACTCAGTGAAGGTCTTTGTGAGGGGGCCAACTCAGTGGAGGTGTTTTTCTGTTGGTTGAAATTTCTTTGATAGAGATCGGTCAGGTAGAGATTTGACGCGTACGATTTTTTTTGGAAGAGTTTTATGGGTGCCAAGGAGATAGCTGAAAAACGGATTCACATTTTTCTCGGAGACGCTTGATATTTCGAGAAAAAGAAAATTTACACCTTATTCTTTCATAAAAGGAATAGAATGTGTAACTTTTCTTTTTCTCGAAAACTAAACTGCGCCAGAGAAAAATATGCAGCAGGATTTTTATCGATAGAACGACTGATAGAGCGCCTTAAATTGGTGGAAACTCTCTACTTCTTAGCAGCCATATCGATCAAACAATATTTAGGTATAATTGAATGAATATAAATTCGAGTGCGAAATTGTTAGACGTATCTACTATATTTGCTCCCAAATAAAATAGATTTCCGGTTATAAAAGAAGAAACGCATATTGAATATTAACGATGGAAGAGGACCGTCCAATAACATTACTGCCGCCTCCTCCGGCAAGATTTACTCTCGATGAATGGAATCTCAACAACCGCTACAGGTATTGTGTCAGAGCTTAAGTGACTTTTCCATATTAGTTTCCAATTTCAACTGAAAATCATGATTATATACGTCGATTTTTCTCATTATTGCAACCAAGTACGTTGATACTTGATGAAAAAGTAATACCTCCAAAATATGAGCTTTCTAAAAAAAATTTGAGAGGTTACTCCAGCGACTTTTTGATTTTTTTTCTGATTGCATGTTGCTTGAAATTTTTATATCAAGATTTTCAGTCGAAATTAGCAAAAAATCTTGAGAAATCACTGGAGCGATCTCTAAATAAATTTTTGGAAACCCTAGATTTTGAAAAAATTATACAGTCGACTCTCCCATCTGTCAACTTTACAGGACCAAATTCGTTTTCTAGTCTTAACTTCATCCATCCCCATCTCCACTCTTAACACCTCAAATACACTGAGACTTTTATTTTTGAAACCTCGATAAATGCAAGATCTCCCACTATTAGTCCAGTCGGAATGTACATAAAATTAGACGACTTCTATTGAAGGATGCCGGAGCAGTGCGAATTTTTTGTAGGTAATTTGGACCTCCAGGAATATATGTCCTGAAAATTTCTACAAAATATTAGTTGTTTTTTGGCCGCCAAAAATTATTGAAAAAAACCAGTATTTTGATGTTATTTTTTTTTTTTTAATTGGATTCATTAAAACATGCTTTCTATAAAAGACGTGCGCCATAATGTCATCTATAAAATCAGTCCTTTACAATATTTATGTAACATTGCTAGTTTAGCGGTAAATCGCAGTTGAACAATGATTTATTTTCATTATTGTACGGTCTATCGGTTATGTATCAACGTACTGTTCTGAGGCTCATACATCACCTAGAAGAATCTATCCCCAAGAGATATATCAAGAGACGCGGTAGAGTCTCGGAACAAGTACATTTGCAGCTCTGTCGTCTGGTGTCCTAAGCGCTCACCAAGGGTGCGTTTGACTTGGACGCTTTCGCGCTCAAATCGCGACTCTATGGCCGCGGTCCGAATTGTGCGAACAGCGTTCACAGCGTGCTAACTCTTGGTCCGATTCGTGCTTTCAGTGCTCAGAGTTTGCACTGAAAATGATATGACGTCACGGATAACGTCATTTCCGGGCGCTCACAACGATCATGCCTCGGGTAGTGAGCACCATGAGCGTTGACACACGATTGGTCAATATTTAAAAAAATCGATGGAATACATTTACCGTCGTCCGCCAGTATATGGCTCACTCTAAACGTTAATTAGATACGTAATACAATATATTAAAAAATATCAATGTCTGTCGAAATTCGTGTCATGGTGGAAAACACCGGTGAGGAAATGGTATTTTTGTTATCTCCTGAAAATGCAGACAGAGCTAGAAGAGGTGAGTATATCGAAACGAGTTTATCGTCAAGTTGTGATGTGAGTTAGGTTATGTGTTAATTGTTTACACAAGTAATAATATCCATAATCAATTAGATTCTGCCTATTTAAGACAACTCGTCGACGAAGAATATTCCAGAAGAAGTGAGGTGAAAATTCTGGCAGAGATAAATACTCCGCAAACTTCAACGTCAAAGACAGGAGAGTCTGCTATAGGAGATTCTGCTACAGTGGAGTCAGATGATGGTACATTAATATTTTGATGCTATTTCAAATAATTCTCAAGATAAAGTGACAACCATATAATAAAAATTCTGTCATCTCTATAAGTTAGTTTTACAACGCAGTATTTTTACAGGTAACAAAACCCTTTTCATGTGGACACCTAAATGTGTCAATTTATTACTCACGCTCTATGAAGAAAACATAGAGAATTTTGACGCAGGTGTTCAACGTCATCAGATAATTTGGGCAGCTATTGCGTCAAGCATGAAAATTAAAGGATATGAAGTGACATGGATATAGTGTCAGTCAAAGTTGAATGGTCTAAAACGAACGTATAAAAAAATCCTCGATCACAACAACGTTTCAGGGAACGATCGGAAATCCTGGCCGCACTTTGATGTATGAATAACTGTTATAATTTGAGTTATATGCTGGCAACTGGAACACATATGACTTTTATCTGTCAATGGGTTTTCCAGCCCTACGATGATTGTCAGCATGAGAAATGTTTGTACAGATGTTGGTGTGTAGTTAATAGACTATCCGTCAATGTAATTCTCAAGCCGTCAGTTGACATAGGACTGAGAAATTTACCAACCATTAAAATTCACATTAGGTTCATTTACCATTGAGAATTACTGGACACCACTTCGACTAATGAGAATTGCTTGATTTTCAGTTTTAATTAGTAAGCTTGTAACTTCATAATTTTATAGTTGTTTCGATTTTCAGCACGTACATGAAATATTTTCATCGACGGTTGGGCACACCCAAAAGCTATCGCAACAGAAGATGGCCCCGATGAACCGTCTACATCTGCTTGCGATGATCGATCACAATCCACTCGGATGAAAAAAAAACGGAAAACGGTCAAAGACATTGAAGTTATATTTTCTGACCCACAAGATCAAAGGAAAGCAGCGTATGAAGAGAAAGAACGAAAGCGTGAAGAAAGACAAAGAAAAAAAAGAGAAATTTAAAGAAATGATGGCTCGAAAAGAAAGGCAACACATGGAGAGGATGGAGATGATGAAACTTTGGTTGCAGGCTATTAGTCCTCAAAAGAAATAAGATATTTTTATTATGCAAAGTCTTGACTGAGTTATTCAGATAACCAGAAGCGGTAAAAGCTGTTATTCTGAAACAGGAAGCTTGTGATAACAGATTCCTATTCTGTGTTCACCGCAATAAATATTGAGTATTTTAAGAATATTTTATTGGGACCAAAGAAATCCGTTGTTTATTGAGCTTTTCGTAACAAATCTCATACTGAATTTCTGTTTTTGCATCGTTCTAAAGAATGAAAAGAATGAAACTTTGGCACAATTTCACAAAAATGTTGTTTTCTTTTATTTTGTATTCCACAAAGACTGAGAAATTATTATTATTTTTTTTTATTGAAATCAATGACGATAGTAGCAAAGTTCACGAAAACACGGTACAAAGTACAAAAAATATAATAATAAAGAATTGACTAAGTTATTCAGATAAGCAGAAGCGGTAAAAGCTGTTATTCCGAAACAGGAAGCTTGTGATAACAGATTTCTATTCTATGTTCACCATAATAAATATTGAGTATTTTGAGGATATTTTATTGGGACCAAAGAAATCCGTTGTTTATTGAGCTTTTCGTAACAAATCTCATACAGAATTTCTGTTTTTGTATCGTTCTAAAGAATGAAAAGAATGAAACTTTGGCACAATTTCACAAAAATTTTGTTTTCTTTTATTTTGTGTTCCACAAAGACTGAAAAATTATTATTATTTTTTTTTAAATTGAAGTCAAAGACGATAGCAGTAAAGTTCACGAAAACACGGTACAAAGTACAAAAAATATAATAATAAAGAATTGACTAAGTTATTCAGATAAGCAGAAGCTGTAAAAGCTGTTTTTTCGAAACAGGAAGTTTGTGATAACAGATTTCTATTCTGTGTTTACTGCAATAAATATTAAGTATTTTAAGAATATTTTATTAGGACCAAAGTATCCATTGTTTATTGAGCTTTTCGTAATAAATCTCATACTGAATTTCCATTTTTGCATCGTTTTAAAGAATGAAACTTTGGCACACAAAAATTTTGTTTTTTTTTGCGTTTCACAAAAACTGAAAAATTATTTTATTTTTAAAGAATTGAAATCAATGATAATAGCTGTAGAGTACCCGAAAACACAGAACAATATACCAAAAATATAAAAAAGAATATAACTTGAAAAGGAAAGCAATACAAGACAAAGATATGGATGGTACAAGTGGTTGCAAGCTATTGTTTCTTTCCTAAAAACAAAAATAATTCTATTTACGTACGGCCTGAGAGTTTTGTATCATGGGAAGTGGGCATATCTGTGATCCAAAAACTCAAAGATGTTGATAATTCATATTATGTTAAACGTTGAATGTTTATTTCAATTACATTTTATCGAAACCAACGGATACGTCAATAACGGTGTTTGTATTTGTTCTGTTTTAGTTTATACGTACATTCTTATCTCTAAATTTCAGTTATCGTCTCATTCTCGAGAATAAAAAGAAATTAATCGAGAAAAAATATATACAAAGTTACTATTTTTTCCCCCCGAATTCAAAGAAAACAGACATCAAGAGAAAAAAAAACAAAAACGTTCAGAAACATACGAACAAAAAAAGGAAACACGAAAAGTTGTATTATATAATATGTATTGAATGAAGTTTCCAGCTAAGCGGTAGCCGTTATTACTATAGTTTGAAAACTGAACCCTTGGGGTAACTGATCTCTACATTATGTTAAATGTGAATCCGTTGAACATATTTAAATCCGTCCAATATTGTAAGGAATTTTTTCAGGACTATAAGAAATACTGTTAAGAAACGACATCGTATGTTTTTTTTTAGTTTATTGATACGTTCTCATTTTTTTAATTTTTGTTATTGTATCCAATGTATAGAATAAAAAATATAAAATTATTTCTATTCACTAATTTATGTGTATATATATATGGGTCATTCCACACCAATTCGACCACTTTTCAATCCGACCCCCTTCGATTTGGCTGAAACTTCGCAATTTTCTTTTACGCAACTAAAGAAATTTTTGTGAATTTTTTCAATTTTTTTTACCGAAGGCAAAAAAAGTTATGAATGTTAAAAAAAATGGCTTTTTCTTTTTCAAATAGCTATAACTTTTTCAAAAATTGACCTATCGGGACGTTTTTTTTTTTAAGGTTTGTTTTCGAATGTACTTTTCTAAAAAAAATACAAAAATAATTTTGGAAATCAAGTTCTATGGAAAATTTTAGTTTTTTGGAAAAAACCATGAATTTTTCAAATTCCGACACTTTTAATTTGTTTTTTAATTTTCCCAAAAAAATCTTTGATTTATTCCGGAGTTAACCCCGCTAGTTGCTTAGTGGGCCGAATTTTTTTTCTATTTTTTTTTCGATTCAAAAAAAAAAATTTATTCGTTGTCAATTTTCAACTCCTCTGCATTCAAAAATTTTATTTCACATCGAAATCAATTTTAGTAAATAATTTTGAGATATTCTATACCTTACATATAATCTAATTCAATGATATATGATAAGCATTTCACAGGTAAAGCGATTATCAATTATTTTTCTTGCAATACGATTATAATAAGGCTGTAAATGACCTAAAGGACCGATTTGCCAAAACAAAATCAATCGCTGGAACTCATTTATTACATTGTATCATTTCAGACAAAGATGGTTGCCTTTGTGTCCGAAATTTTTCGAATTCAAAGGAATACAGAGTATGTAAAATATTTAAGCGCCAAAGAGAGGTAAAATAAATTGATTTGTAAAATTGGTATTACAATAAAAATAGTTATATTACCCATGAAATGCTTATCATAAATTATTGAATTATATCATGTGTAAGGTATAGAATATCTCAAAATTATTTACTAATATTGATTTCGATGTGAAATAAACTTTTGGAATGCAGAGGAGTTGAAAATTGACAACGAATAATTTTTTTTTTTGAATCGAAAAAAAAAAATAGAAAAAAAATTCGGCCCATTAAGCAACTAGTGGGGTTAACTCCGGAATAAATGAAGGATTTTTTTGGAAAAATAAAAAAAAATTAAAAGTGTCGGAATTTGAAAAATTCATGGTTTTTTCCAAAAAACTGAAATTTAACATAGAACTTGATTTCCAAAATTATTTTTGTATTTTTTTCAGAAAAGTACGTTCGAAAACAAAACTTAAAAAAAAACGTCCCAATAGGTCAATTTTTGAAAAAGTTATAGCTATTTGAAAAAGAAAAACCCATTTTTTTTAACATTCATGACGTTTTTAACCTTCGTTAAAAAAATTTGAAAAAATTCACAAAAATTTCTTTAGTGGCGTAAAAGAAAATTGCGAAGTTTCAGCTAAATCGAAGGAGGTCTGGTTCAAAAGCGGTCGAATTGATGTGGAATGACCCATATATTACATTTTTTACTCAAAATGTTCAAAGTATATAAGTGTTCAAGTTCAAGTATATAAGAGTGCGGAGGGTTCATGCATGCTTTTTCTTTTGATGCTTGGGATCAGCCGCTACCACGTCTCTTGATTCTAAATACTTAAGGATGAATGACACATGGTTCTCAGCCAAAATTTGTATAGGAACAGAATTATAATACTTTGCTACACGGAGAGAACAAGATAGTACTGTTTACCAAGCCAGATAGTACTCAGTGCTATCCGAAAAAAAATAAAATTTCAGATTCTACCCAATACTATGTGGATAGTACTGTCTACTATCCAGATACTACTCAGTACTATCTCAGATGTTACTCAGTAACATCCGAGATTATATAGCGCCAGATGGCACTGAGTAACATCCAGATAGTAACCAGTAACCTAGCCAAAAACAGCATAAATGCTGTGAAAAAAGCTGAGACAAGTACATTTATGCCCCCCAAATAATCATTCCAGTTAATCCCCCCTACCACCCAGCGCCAAAATACCGATCCCCGCCAAAATTTACAAAAACCCGTCTAAGTCGTTCATGCAAAAATCTCCGCACAAAAATCCTTTCTAAAAACCAACTCATCATACAAAGTTTTATGGGTAACCGCTCTCATTATCTTATCAAATTAAGTCAAATTGTACAGAGGTGATAATTTCATTCTCGTAAATGTTGTGAGTTCACAAAAAGTTGATAAATAAATAAAGATCTACTAAAGTATATATGATCAAGTACATGGGATTTAATTATGTTTATAAAATCTTCAATTATGTTCATATGCCATTTCTCTAATTAATGCTTTATTACAATGAATTATTATCCTATGACTTGGAACTACAAGGGCTTTAAAAAAAAATACAGAATTGCATTAGCCTGCGTGAGCTTGAACGCTGCCACACTCTCATTTGTAATATTTGTAGTATAGTTTTATTGGTAACCAATTGATAAAAGTTTACTATCGTACGTAGAGCGGATACGCACAGAGTACTTGTCCGGCCCGAAAATTTTTCGACTAGTCAGCGAAAAATATGCTTTTTTGTTCACGGTAAATTTTTCAACCACTTCGAACATTCGGATCTTCTGACGCAGATTTGAATCTTACCCGCCTTGGAATGCAATCAATTGATGACCGCTCTTACATGGCAGGCTCATTCCGTTTTATAAAACCTGTTGTTGTAAAAACCGGTGTAAAGGTGCGTGTAAATGGTACCGGATTACTTATTTCGGGTGTACAGCACCGTTTAGATGCTCTGTAACTTCAGATTTCCCCCGGATGTTACAAAATCGGAATAAGCGTGCCGTGTAATAATGTGAGATATGCTCCACACGAGCATCAATTCATCGATAACAATTGGTTAAAGGGAAGGAGGATAATTTGGGATACAAAACAATCCGCATATTGTGATTCCAAAGTAGCTGTGTTTACTTTACTAGTTAATGCCAAAATGTATGATAGATTAATGTTGACTTATGTGACAAATTTTATGAAAAATTTTCGGGCCGGACAAGTACTCTGTGCGTATCCGCTCTACGTACGATAGTAAACTTTTATAAATTGGTTACCAATAAAACTATACTACAAATATTACAAATGAGAGTGTGGCAGCGTTCAAGCTCACGCAGGCTAATGCAATTCTGTATTTTTTTTTAAAGCCCTTGTAGTTCCAAGTCATAGGATAATAATTCATTGTAATAAAGCATTAATTAGAGAAATGGCATATGAACATAATTGAAGATTTTATAAACATAATTAAATCCCATGTACTTGATCATATATACTTTAGTAGATCTTTATTTATTTATCAACTTTTTGTGAACTCACAACATTTACGAGAATGAAATTATCACCTCTGTACAATTTGACTTAATTTGATAAGATAATGAGAGCGGTTACCCATAAAACTTTGTATGATGAGTTGGTTTTTAGAAAGGATTTTTGTGCGGAGATTTTTGCATGAACGACTTAGACGGGTTTTTGTAAATTTTGGCGGGGATCGGTATTTTGGCGCTGGGTGGTAGGGGGGATTAACTGGAATGATTATTTGGGGGGCATAAATGTACTTGTCTCAGCTTTTTTCACAGCATTTATGCTGTTTTTGGCTAGGATTTATCGACTTTTTGTAAGGAATTCATAGCTTGTCAATTAAACATGTCAATATTGTGTACGTACTCGGGTATGAAATTCATAGCATGCCAATTAAACATGTCTATATTATGTATGTATCTGAGTGATGCAAAAGAATTGACATTTTTTTCGGCATTGCAGCAAAATATGGTAACATTTTATCAAAAAGTGATTCTCTCAAGAATTGAATCCTGAATCAAAATTTTAGAGGTCGCTCAATCGATTTTTTAATGATTTCGGCTAAAAATGGATGCATGATCGAATTTCGAGCTGGTGTATATTCGGACTAAAAATGCAATGTGAAATATTGATCTAAGAAGTGTTCAAGTGAATTCAATCTTCGTAATTTACCGTCAATACTTATAAAATTATTAGATTACTTTACGGGGTCATCCCATGTGACAGCTATTTTTTTTCGCTTTTTTCGGATTTTTTTTGATGAATCGTTAAAACACAATATTTTTGAATTTTTACCACACATTTATTAAAATTTTTACAGTTCCTCAGAATTTTATCAAACAAAAATAACGAGTTGAATCGACTTTACACCGTTCGGAAGACACTCATGTATTGGTTGACAGCTGCCGTGATTCCGGAGGTTTTGCTCATCTGAAATCAAAAAATCAAACGGCATTTTAATTTGTAGATCGGAGACTATCGCTAGAACTAGAGTAAAGTAAAAATATCGAAAATTGAATTTTTGGCATGGTTTTAAAAGTCGAAAAAAATGACGAAACTCGGAACTTAACATTTCAAACTGTGCCAAAAATTCAATTTTCGATATTTTTACTTTATTCTAGTTCCAGCGATAGCCTCAGGTCCACAAATTAAAATGCTGTTTGATTGTTTGATTTTAGATGAGCAAAACCTTCGGAATCATGGCAGCCGTCAACCAACACATGAGTGTCTTCTAAACGGTGTAAAGTTGATTCAGCTTGTTATTTTTGTTTGATAAAATTATGAGGACTGTAAAAATGTTAATAAATGTGTGGTAAAAATTCAAAGATAGTGTGTTTTAATGGTTCGTCAAAAAAAAATTCCCAAAAAAGCGAAAAAAATAGCTGTCACATGGGATGACCCCATTAAAACGTACAGTAGTTCTGAGAAGATACGACGCATAAAAGAACAACGAACAAGTAAAAACTTGACTTTTTTTTAATTTTGTAAAAAAAAATTTCAAAAAATATTGCACCGAATCATGCGTGCCAACAGATCAACGGATCGGAAAATATTCCATAAAAAATGATGCCGAAGAAATACTCCAATAGCATCAGAATGCACCGAAAGTTTTTAAATATAAGTAATCATAACGAAATGAGATTTTAAAACAAAAAAATATACGTACAAAATTTCGAGAGCTAAAATTTGATTGGAAAAAATAATTTTGGCCGAAGTACTACGCGAGTTTTTTTTAATAATATTTATTGATTACGAATTATATCTCATGAGCAATAGATAAAAAAAAAATTGGTGAAGTACTTATGACATTTTTTTTCTCAAATCAAATATCTTTTCGCTCAAAATTATTTGGCATCGCCTGATTCCGTTTTGTGTTGCAAGTGCAAAGTGCACTCTAGGGTGGTTTAAAACCACATATAATTCAAACCTAGGGTAATATCATACACCATTCTCTCAGTTGTATAAAAAATGAAGAGAATGGTTTCCTAATAAACTTTATTGTTGCATGCAAGAGACATTTTATGGTAAAAGAGAAGGGCACTGTTTTCGACTCCGTTCTAGAATTTACGTTCGGAAAAATGAATTGTTGGGGCTAAAGTTAATAAAAAAAATTATTTATTAAGGTACTGTTCAAAAGTTTATTTATTAAATTACACTTTATTTTTGCACTATCACTCTTCTATCTATATATATAAAAGTTATTTTAACCAAAACTGAAACTGACCGCGATCTTTATAACCTCACAACTGTTCAAAGATATCAAATATTCACCGAATACGAGTTTATCATACACCATTCTCTTAGTTATAAAAAAAAAACAAAGAGAATGGTTTCTAAATAAACTTTATTATTGCATTCATGGAACATTTTATGGTAAAAGAGAAGAGGCACCGTTTTCGACTCCGTTCTAGAGTTTACGTTCGGAAAAATGGATTGTTGGGGCTAGGGTTAATAAAAAAAATTATTTATTTAGACACTGGTCAAAAGTTTATTTATTGATTTTGTTAGCGGCAGATGGCGTGCGGGAAGGAAGGGGAGGTAGAAGGAAGATGGCGGAAGTGGAGAGCGCGTGTAAAAACGGAAAAGATTGTTGTGAAAATAAAGTGGCATTATATTACATGGTGTTTTTTACTGATTTGCCTCTAACAATTTAAACTTTATTTTTATACTATCATTCTTCTACCGATAATATAATAAAAGTAACTTTAATGAAAAGTTGAAACTGACCGCGATCTTTATAACCTTACAACAAAGATATTAAATGTTCCCCGAATAGGCGTTTAAAGTCTTGATCTCGAATATGTCTAACCAAAAATAAAATTATCTGCTTTCACACCCGCGATTTTTATAATCTTACTTTTTAACCCCACAACTATCACTAGTATAACCGCGATCTTTTTTCGAAACTCACAGCTGTCACTCTTACTTATGCATCCTGAAGAAAAGCCTTCGACGGTCACATCAACGAACACAGTCTCGCATATCACCAGAAAATTTCTAGTTATAACTAGTGTCACTAGACAGCAACAGCTAAACGTCAAAAAATGTGTGCGAAAAATGCCACCTTTTTTTGATAATTTGGAAGGATGAAATATTAATATTTCCAATATGCGCTAGGCTACAGGGTTCTAAATAGTCACGATCGAAAGAAAAAAAAAAGAAAAAAATACGTGAACTAGCAACATCTTTTAAAGTGTTGTAATTAATTAAATATCGCTGAAACAATTTTCGAAAACCGTTCGAAACCGCTCTGCTTGCTGTAAAGACTCTAGTAGCGACTCGTCTTCGCCATTTTATAATATACGTAAATGTACTTGTCTCGAGTCGCTACCGCGACTCTAGATATGCCACATAGTATACGATCCTATGTGACGATGTTGCAGAGTCGTATCTTGTTGGCTAATTTCATACGCATGCGCATACACCTCTTGCACGAGCATTTGTTTTTGGGTATAAAGTAAAGACTTCTGAAGTGACGATTGAAAAACAAAAAATGTTGCCCTGAAACGGGACACCCTAATATATATTTATAGAATATATGTACAGTAATTAAATTTCATATTTCATTTAAAAATTATAATTAATAATTTAATATTAGATATTATATTAAAATAAAAACACAAATACAGCAATGGAAATTTCGAGCGTGACTTAAGTAAGGTTAGGTCTTATTGACACGAATGAAAACAAGAACATAAGTTTGACAACAATTTTTTATACATACCTTATAAATATTGTAGTGATTATCACTATAAGATTTACTATCACAAAATGAACTCGAACACAATTGTGGATATATAGATATAAAAAAATGAATTTACGCGGTATTGCACGTAAACGCAACACGTAACGCAACAACACAAACAAAATGCGTATATATATGCGTATGAAATTAGCCAACAAGATACGACTCTATAACATCGTCACATAGGAGCGTATACTATGTGGCATATTACTGGTTACTATCTGGATGTTACTCAGTGCCATCTGGCGCTGTATAATCTCGGATGTTACTGAGTAACATCTGAGATAGTACTGAGTAGTATCTGGATAGTAGACAGTACTATCCACATAGTATTGGGTAGAATCTGAAATTTTATTTTTTTTCGGATAGCACTGAGTACTATCTGGCTTGGTAAACAGTACTATCTTGTTCTCTCCGTGTATTGGACAAAAATTTGAAAATGATAGCTGATTTTTTCCAGATTTATTGCGAACCGTGGAGTGCTGAAATTTTCACGGAAATTAATATATAATTATTTGTGAACATTATTACTCGCAAATAATTATAAAATTATTCACATGAACATATGTGTAATTCATTCTTAAACGGCCCTCATAGGCAATTCATTCATTATTCTGAAGCGTTTAGCGCCACCTTCGACTCTCTGGTTGTAAACTGGTGCTCGTCGTGCGTTGACTCTCAACGTTTCAGGAAAAACGAATATATCATTTCTCTGAATACAGATATTATGAAGCACACATGTAGCTAACAAAAATTCAGGAATTTTTTCCATCTTAACCATTGGTACACAATGGAAAATTCTACGCCAACGACCTTTCCACATCCCAAAACATCGCTCAATTGACATTCTCGCTGATGATAATGTGAAATTGAAATTTGTTTGGACTCGCGTAAGAAGTCCATTGTCTGTGAATGGTACCATCAAATTGGGATGAATGCCGTACGCTGCATCACCAACGATATGAAAATCATTCGCAAAATATACATCCGGACTGTCAATGTATTGTTGAACTCGAGATAGCCTGAAGACTCTGGCATCGTGAGCACTCCCTGCATAACCTGCCAGTACATTTGTAAATAACAAATTTTGTGTGCAGACAGCCTGAAAAAAGTATAATGATACAAGCTTCCACAAAACTTAGGTCTCAAGATATCAAAACGAAATATAGTTTACCTGTACTTGAATTGAATGGTAAGATTTACGATTCAAATAAGAACGTGCATCCTCCCGAGGAGCTTGTATTCTAATGTGCGTCCCATCGATTGCACCAATAACGCCAGGGAATCCACTGTTTTGCTCAAATTTGGTCATGATTTCAATCGCTCAGTCCCCCATTGGTCATTGGATGAATTGCGGAGCCAAACAATGAAGAGCATACGTTACTCTTTTTACACTTCTCAGCGCAGTAGCTTTCCCTACATTGAAGCGGTCACAAATGGATCTGTAAAATAAAAAATAAAAATAAAAAAATCTATATCATTGTTTGCAAATAAACCAATTGATAACAATCTGCATATTTAGACCTGTACGAGTCCGGAGTTGCCATTATCCATAATGTCAGAAGAAGTTGAGTTTTTGCAGAAATAGGTTTTCTCCCGGATGCAGATTTTGTGCTCGAAATAGCTGGTCCGACAAGGCTAAGTACAAATTCGAAGGTCTCCGGTATCATTCTGAAAGAATGTCAATATTCATCTATTAATATCAAATATCAATTTTTAAAACAGATGACATATGTTTTAGACGATCAACTAACATTTGCTAACATGATTCTATAGCGGGGAGTTACCAAAGAAATAAGAAACTCACTGATGAGACTGATAAAATTAGAAACTGAAACTCATGTTCACGATCTGCCGGTCAATGATTTTTTCAATTATACGGCAACCACCGACTCCATTATCAGGTTACCGTATAGTGCGACATATGCTTCTATATTCCAAACTGTAGTCTATTTTAACTTAAACGGATTCGAACTCTTTATGTACTTATATGTCAACGATTTAACTAACTTTATCTACGTACCTAAAATGTGATTTGAATTCTGCATTGGAAAATCTGGGAATTGTTCTGTCAACATAGAACTGCACGCGAGGTCTAATTTCTATCCTTCCTCTTTTCTTTCCCATCATAAGAATGGTGTAAAGATGATACTCGGCGTCGTTTTCAGAGCTGCTTGATGTCGAAGAACCATGCATAACATTTTCAAGATCACTTTCCTCACTTTCGTCAATTGTAGAAAATGATTGGAGTGCAATTAACATCTCATCCCTGACTGATCTTGATACCGTATTTTTTTCGGTATCGCGACTATGGCAAAATGGCTTTTTTAACTGTTACTGTGTCGGTATCGATACCCGAAAGCAAGTCCCAGCGGGCCCAATTGAGGGTATCGATACCGAAAATTATGCGGCATTGTAACTGAAAGTGGGACCCCCACATGTACGGTATCGGTACCGTAAATTATGCGGTTCGCTACCCAAAGTGGGACCCCACATGTACGGTATCGGTACCGTAAATTATGCGGTTCGCTACCCAAAGTGGAACCTCCACATATACGGTATCGGTACCGTAAATTATGCGGTTCGCTACCCAAAGGCGGGCCCGCAGGTACGGTATCGGTACCGTAAATTATGCAGTAGTACCCAAAGGCGGGCCCGCAGGTACGGTATCGGTACCGTAAATTATGCAGTACTACCCAAAGGCGGGCCCGCAGATACGGTATCGGTACCGTAAATTATGCGGTTTGCTACCCAAAAGCGAGCCCGCAGGTACGGTATCGGTACCGTAAATTATGCGGTTCGCTACCCAAATATGCGGTTCGCTACCCAAAGGATGAAAACTTCCATGAGAAAAGCTATCGAGCGACAATGAATTTTACTCCACCATTTGATTGCAACGGATATATTTAAAACAATTGTAAATCGATAATAATGACCATTGAAAAAAAAGAGATGGATGCAAAGCGCCCCTTCTCCCAAACACGTGTTCCAAGAGCAAAAAAAATAAAATAAAATTGCTCCTGGATTCATCGAACCTTCCCTACCCGCCAACTACGTTCCACTGGTGTAAATTTATTTAACCATCCATTTGTCTATCCTGCTATGAAACACCACCAGACTCGTGAAGAAAGAAATGCCAGTGAACACGGTATCGGACCTGCGAAAATACGGTATCGAGACCGGATCGGTGGATTGGAAAAAAATTCGACAGGTAGGCATTGGACCTGCAAAATGACGGCATCGATACTGGATTGGTGGACTTAATTGAAAAAGCAAAATTCGACAGGTAGTTAGCGACCCAACAAATTATGGTATCGATACCGGGCCAGTTGGACTTGAGCAAAAAGCGAAAATTCGGCACATTCGGTATCGGTGGAATTAAAATTAGGTATCGATACCGATATTAGGTCCGTTGGACTTAGTCGAAAAAGCAAAAGTCGACACGGCATCGATACCGAAAACGATTTCGGTTAAAAAACGCCCAGTTGAGACGGTATCGGGAACAGTCAGGGATGTTGATAGGCCATTCTTATTCGAGAATACTAATTATTTTTTTCAGATCGTTATTTTAAGACAGACGTTATTTGCAATGTTCTATCAAAAACAACGAATTTTTCTTCTTCCTAAAATAAAAATAAAAGTTAACAGGTTATGTTGACTGTTGACGTAACGACAGCACGCTCATGAGAGGTCCGAATTGTAAGTACTGCAAACAGACGTTAGTGCGCTTACTCAAGTCGGACCAACCGTGAGTAATCTGAGCGTGTAAGCGCTGTTCACACAATTCGAACCGCGGCCTATCATTGAACGGTATTACTATACCTTACGCTCTGAGCAGCTTTAAGTGCTAAAAGCGCTCAAGCCGAACGCATCCCAAGTCAATGACTACGTTTACACGCCACTCTTATTCCGGTTTTGTTATATCGGGTGTAGTAAAATCTGATCAAGCACCACTGATTACACGAACAAGAAACACTATACCGGCATTGTTATTACCCCAAAAGCTATCCAACAAAAAAACCTTGAAATACACTAAATAAGTAACTAAATACTTTTGCTATTTTTTAATTCTTTCTGGAACTACAACCTCACTTTTATCACTTAGGATGAATAGAAAAAATCAGGTTAAAACGGTGAATAGTGAAAAATAAAATTTGCAAACAGCGAAAAAGAAAAAAATATATATTTTATTTCTCAGGACTTTCATGAATCCTTTTTTATTAAATTCCTCCTTCATTTCTTTCCTTTCGTTTTCAAATTTAAATGTTTCTAGGATAATCTGAAGTATTTACAATACTCGTGCACTATCTAGTTTCATAGGAATTTTTATATTATCTAGAGTCGCAGTAGCGACTCGAGACAAGTACATTTAATATACTATAATGTCGAAGATGATGAGTCGCTACTAGAGTCTTTACAGTAAGCAGAGTGGTTTCGAACAGTTTTTGAAAATTGTTTCGGTGATATTTAAAGAATTACAGCGTTTTGAAAAATGTTGCGGGTTCACGTATATTTTATTTTTTTTCTTTCGATTGTGACTACCCTGACGGATCAGCGAGTCCCAAAAAAAGTCAAAAAAAGTCCCAATTGCGACTCGGGACTTAAGTGGACAAGTGAGACCCAAATTAAATCCCAAATGGGATTTTTTCCCCCTCTCTCGGTTTGAACCGGATGTGACGTTATGAGTCCTAAACTGGGACTCGGAGTCCCAAATAGGGACTTTTTTTAGGGGTGAGATTTCAAAAAAAAGTCCCTATTCAGGACTCCGAACCCTAATTTGGGACTTTTTCGAGCGAGGCAAGTGGAAAAAGCGAGTCCCTATTTGGGACTTCGAGCCCCAATTTGAGACTTTTTTTAGGGGTGGAAGATAATGAAAAAAGTCCCTGTTTGGGACTCAGAGCCCCAATTTGAGACTTTTTTTGACAAGGCAACCGGAAAATGTGAGTCCCTATGTGGGACTCCGAGCCCCAATTTGAGACTTTTTCGAACGAGACAACCGGAAAATGCGAGCCCCTATTTGGGACTCCAGCCCCAATTTGGGACTTTTTCGAGCGAGACAACCGGAAAATGTGAGCCTCTATTTGGGACTCCAAGCCCCAATTTGGGATTTTTTTGTTCAAGGCAACTGGAATGAGAGAGTCCCTGCTTGGGACTCTGAGTCCCAGTTTGGGACGTTTTTGTTCAAGGCAACCGGAATGAGTGAGTCCCTGTTTGGGACTCTGAGCCCCAATTTGGGACTTTTCAATCGTAGCGGGGTAGGATAAAACATTCTGTATTATTTGTCCCCACGATTCTTCTTTGGCTTTCTTTTTATGGTGATTTACCGGCCGAAAAAGGAAATCCAAGTTGAGTCGTTTCGACAAATACTACGGTTTTTCTCTGGAATCTCGTTTGTTTCCAGAGAATAACCACTTTGATAATGCGCTATAACAATATGGGTAGAATCATAATTTATTTTTTGTTTTACCATTCATAAAAAATTCTGTCCACGTTACAATAAAATCTTACAATTAAAAAGCTTCCGGTGCAGTGCTAGGCAGTAGCTATGAAATACATTCTAAACATTGTTTCATTATAGTGGTGTTCCGCCGGCAACAGTACACCATCAACAGTTGAGCGGTACATACTGCAATTTATAAAAATTTTAACAGTCTACTGGTACATAGTTCAATTTATAAAAAATGTCATTTAACTGGTCCGCCGACAATTTATTTTTTGTTTCACCATTCATAAAAAATGCTGTCCACGTTACAATAAAGTCTTAAAATTAAAAAGCTTCCGGCGCAGTGGTAGGCAGTAGCTATGAAATACATTCTAAACATTGTTTCATTGTAGCGGTGGTCCGCCGGCAACAGTACACTCTGAACGGTTGAGCGGTACATACTCCAGTTTATAAAATTTTGTAGCAATCTACACATAGTTCAATTTATAAAAAATGTCATTTAACTGCATCCATCTAGAGTCGCGGTAGCGACTCGAGACAAGTACATTTATAAAAGAGAGTTCGCTCCAAGACTCTTTACAGCGAGGACCGCGTTTCCAACTGTTTCCGAAAACTTTCAAAAATCGTTTCCGTAATATTTAAATAATTATGATATTTTGGAGGATGTTGCGGGTTCACGTATTATTTATTTTTTTTCTTCTTTCGATCGTGACTATTTGGAACTCTGTAGCTTAACGCGTATTGAGGATATTAATATTTTATTTTTTCGTTGCATCAAAAAATTGTGCATTTTTTCGCACACATTTTTGATGTTTATTTGTTTTTTTCGCAGTCGTTGTCTAGTGACACTAGTAATACTGGTATAGAAATCTGGTGATTCGTGAATAATACACTGAATATTTACCTATATATTTCTGATTGACTCTCCGTTTATTATGGTTTTATGAAGTGATAGTAGTGATGAGGTTATAAAGATCGCGGATGTGACAGCTGACCAATATTTTTTTCGTCAGTTTGATTTTTTGGTTTGCGTGACTGTCCTTACTTTTGGTCAGTCTTTCTTAAAATAGAACAGTCGTGAGGTATAAAGATCGCGGTCAATCTGAACTTTTGGTTATAGTGACGTTTATAGATAGATAGACGAGTAAAGAGTGACTTTTATTATTATAGATAGAAGAGTGGTAGTGGTAAAATAAAGTGTAATAATAAACTATTGAACAGTGCATAAATAAATAATTTCATTTATTAAACCTAGCTCCTACAATTTTTTTTCCGAACATAAACTCTACAACGGAGTCGAAAACGATCCCTTTTCTCTTTTACCATAAAATGTTCCTCGAATGCAATAATAAAGTTTATTTAGATTTAGAAATCATTCTCTTCTTTTTTTTATAACTAAGAGAATGGTATATAATAAACTCGTATTCGGTGAATATTTAATATCTTTGTCGTGAGGTTATAAAGATCACGGTCAGTTTTAACTTTTGATTAAAGTGAATTTTATTATAGATAGAAGAGTGATAGTGCAAAAATAAAGTGTAATTCATTAAATAAACTTTTGAACAGTCTAAATAAATAATTTTTTTTATTAACCCTAGCCCGAACAATCCATTCTTCCGGACGTAAACTCTATCGAATCATATTTTATATCTATCAGTCTCGTGGTCGGTAAATATTTTGCTACACACTTTTCTCCTACATAGTTTAATTTTCGAGAAAATCAAAAGTTACACGTTCTCTTTTCATCAGAGAATAAGGCGTAACTCTCCCTTTTCTCGAAATGTCAAGCGAATGGAGTCTAGAGTACAGGAGGGTTCACTCGGTGCAAATTGCATAGGACAGGGTGAAGCCGAAATCGTGACTCGGTGAGGTGGCGCTGGCGACGCTGATGGAACACTACTGCATGTGTTGGGCCGATCGCACACGCATTCGCATAGCGTAGCATAACCAACGAAGTCAGATGTATATAGAACTCTAGTTCTTAAGGATTTTTTGTGCCGAATTTAGTGGGGACATGTCCCCAGCGTTAGTTCGTAAGCAGTGGCGCTGTCGGCGGCGCATCGTTCTCCCTCTCACTCTCTCTCATGGGCTTATATGCTGGGGACAGCATGACGTCATGAAATTCGTTGGTGACGTCACGCATGCGCTCTCGCCGCCAGTATTTGTTTTAATTCAGTGCTTACGAAGTCGTGCCGGTCCCTTTAAATTGTTGTACATTTAAATATCTATTCAGAAAATGCCGGCGAACGCGTTGTGCGTTTATGAAGGATGTAGCAACTCGAAGAGAAAAAATCCGGAATTGACGTTTCATCGTTTTGCGAAGGAAAGAGAACCGTGAGTTTGTTTCCATAACGAGTAAAGAATGAAACAATGTAAGACGTCGAATGACTTTTTAATCATCATGTGATTGAAAAAGGAGTATATATAAGAAAATAAAAAATTTCAGTTATTGCTAGAACAAAATTAGTTTATCCTGAGTAATGCGGTCGAATTAACTGCATTCTCTGCGAATTTTGATATTCGTAAAAATAATTTAATAGATATATGTGCGGTGTGTGCGGTGATCATGAGCGGAGGACAGTCTTGTTATCCGCTTTGATCAATCTCAACGACAAAATTTACGTTTTAATGTAATTTAATGCGTAACTCAATATTTTAATTCTTGTGATTCAAGTATTGAACGGATCATGACTTCTAAATCTCAAGCTCTCTCACGATTTATAAGCAAGTTCTGATCAAACGTTATAAAAATAATATGCGTAGCTGAGTGGACAGCGTTGACGACTCATGACTCGAAGGTCTGGGGTGTTCGATACCTGGCCACCTCATTACTTTTTTTTTTCGTTTTAAGCAAATATTTCTTTTTAATATCGAAATTTGATACCTTTTCAGCTTTATTAATTTTCTCTGAATTAATTTCCACTTGAGAGAATTTCAATTTGATTTTTTATCCCACCGATTAAAATTGCGTCATAAAACAGTCACGTAATATCTTTTTACACTACCGGCCAAAAGTCCAGAAACGTTCTAAAACGTTTTGTTATGCTATTTCGCTGGTAATCAACGTAAAGAGATTATAAGTAAACGGCATTTCGAAGGGGAGGGATTCAGCTTCATTTTGATTTCTTTGAATAATTTATACGATTAGTTTTACAGCCAGCACTCTGTTTTCAAAATGACAATTTTTCGCCTTTTTTACCCCCCTTTCAGGTGGGCCCCGTTTCCAGAGGAAATTTTTTGTATGTATTTTTCCGAACGGAATCATGAAGGTGAAAGCTCGAGCTTCAATTTTGTTTTTTGAAAAAACTTTGTGCGATTTTTCCCGCCAAAGTTATTCCGTTTTTTTGTCAAAAATGAACCAAGTTCAAAAATGCCGTGTAACACGGAAACGACAAGCTTTTGAAAAAACTTCAAAAGGGCAAAAAGTTGCGTCGGTTTCTCAGATTTTTCTCCAAATTTTTTTTTTTTCTTATTCTCGGACGAAACCCACACATTCCAATTATCGTAACTCGGGAATTATTTATTGTGTTTCTGATGAAATTTCATGAGAGTAAAAGTTTTATTTTTTCATTTTCAATGCTATGGAACGTTTTCAGATTTTTCTTCAAACTTTTTTTTTTCGTTACCATTTCATTATTTTCTAGTCGCAAGTTAATCAATCATTCGGAAGGGCTTTAGATTTTCGACAATAAGTTCTGACAAAATCTGGACACGGGAGCAGCTCGACATCATGTATTAGTTGGGAAATTATACTAATACACGCGAATATGACGGTTTTCGGTGTTTTCCCAAATTTTATTTTTATAAAAAATAATCACTTTTGTTACGTCAAAATTGACTGATTATTTACAGAAAATAAATTAGTATTTACAGCAGTTAATGTTGAAATGAAAAAAAGTATTGACAGCAGTAAATACCCCATACTTCTCAAGTAACTGGAAGCGAATTACCTTAGTTTGAATCAAATATTAATGAAAAAAAATTTGAGAAAAAAATCTGAAAAAATTTCAAAGCATTAAAAATGAAAAAATAAAACTTTTTCCCCCCTTGAAATTTCATCAGAAACATAATAATTCCCGAGTTACGATAATTGGATTGTGTGGATTTCGTCCGAGAATACGGAAAAAAACATATTTTGGGTTGCGTCCGCACGCTTTTGTTCAACCACTTGAAATGGAAATCTCGCGACATGCGAGATGCGGCAAATCGTAAACGAGAAACACCATATGGAAAACCGTCC
The DNA here is from genome assembly GCA_963989365.1 of Rhimphoctona megacephalus. NCBI lineage: Eukaryota > Metazoa > Arthropoda > Insecta > Hymenoptera > Ichneumonidae > Rhimphoctona > Rhimphoctona megacephalus. Next base: position 5,643,033 of record OZ022421.1, on the reverse strand, counting down.
AGAAAATTGCTCAAAGTTTCACATCAATGAGTGGTGCGGCATGAACAGAGTGGATCAACCTTTTGTTTTTTCACACATTTCCAAAAAAGTTTGTAGTTCCTATTAAACCGGATATTTCTGTAAATATCTTTTTCACTTTTCATTGCTTCCAAATTGCTATATTCTTCATCAACGCATATTTTTCCACATAACTAACAAATAAAAGGATTGATCTCTCCAGACATTAATTTATGTGTTTGTGCATATAATAGAGAGGGTTTGGAGTCTTTTATAAATACCTTGGAAGTGACGAACCAGGGGGTCCTTATCTCTATGATTCAATATGCACGCTCATGTAAATAAAATGAAACTTTCATAATATTGAGGCGAGCATCTTTGTAAGGTAACAAAAAATATCCCATTTCATCATTAATTTTCAAGATGCTGCAATTTTTTTATATTCAAACTTTTTGAGTACTCGAGAAATAATTTGTCACAGCCAAATATGGTTCATACGGTTTAAATTGTATTTCCTAACAATAAAGAACCTTGTAGCATTTCAAAGATGTGAACTTCAACCTCATAGTTGTTTTTAGCAAAATATTGTCAAAGTTTATTCCAAAGTTAGTCCACTTTTTAATATCTCTGATAAAGATTTCATTTTAAATATAAGATTTGTTCAAAGTTTCCTGTGAAATTTTTTTTCCGAGTGTTATTCAGCATTTCTAGTCGAATATATTTTTTTAATTATATTTTAAAAGTTGGTTCCAAAACTAGTCTGCTTTTTCAATTTTTAAATAGAAAACTATGTAGATATAAGATTTGTTCGAAGTTTCGAGTTAATATTTCATTTTTACATTTTTTGTTATTTAAATATTTTATTTAGAAAAAGTTTTCTTTTTCTACGATTTCTAGTCAAAAACTGTTCTTTTTAGAAATTAATGCAATAATTTTCATATTGTTTTATATTTTTATCTCTAGGGTATGTATTCCTAACGCGGACCATGGTACTCTGATATTTTAGTCCTCTCATGTTGACTTATGATCTTGTTATCATTTTTCTCGAAATAATTAAAGTATAAAGAAGTACGCTTTTTCAGATTGTCATTGTTGGCTACTAAAATAAACCAGGGGTCTGTTTTAGGCATATTTCCCCGAAATTTTGCAACCTTGTGAAAGGTTCTGAAAAATATCCTATATTAAAGAGTGATCCTACTGTTACCAGCATGTTTTTTTAATTTTTTCTTTTTCCGATCTCAGCAGATACTATTTTCTCTTTTTTTTCAACAATACAGTAGGAAAACTCCTTAATACCTAATTACATCCCCATTCATACCCACCCTTTCCAGTACATCCTCCCCGTCCCCATGGAAGACACCCGCCACCTTCCCGTGGTTTCCATTGAATAATTTTAGTTCACGCATGTTATCTATTTTTGACACAAAAGCTCTAAAATGCACTGTCTATTTTTCAATAATACTGCTATACGTGAACTAAAATTAACTAAGAGTGGGTACATGAAATATTCCTATGCTTGCTTTTTACCAAGAATTAAAAACAATTACACCCACACACACTTCCACGAAGAAAAGAAGATGGAGCCAATTTTTTACATGAATTGAGATAACTGAATACTTTTCATATTCAGGCATTTGTCGGAAAAATGAGTCCAATTTTTGATATTATCGAGACTTTATATAAATTCGCCGAAAAAACCGTATATTTCTTCGTTGAAAAAACAAAAGAAATTCTTCTAGCATACTTTGAATTTGTTCCTTATTCTTTTTCCCATCGATCTTCACCTTAATTTTTTCAGGTGACAGTATTCAAAAAACTGTTCGTTCAACGCCTTATCGTTATAAAAGCTTTCAAAACTATTGGAAATTTTTATGGACTTTTTCAAAAGCTTTTGAAAAAAATAGTCGATACTGGAAAAAAATTAATGATGCCACAAACAATAGTTCGGTTATGTCAAGATTTTTTCGTTCCAAATTAGTGTTCGCCATTTCTTGTTATGACTGAATTATTCTTCCATTTCGAAATTACGAAATCCTCATCCGAAAAATAAACTGATTTCAATTAAATTTAAAAAATGTAGACATCTACCTTATATTTATTTATATCAGGCTAATGTATTTTTCATATCAGAAATTGCTACTCAAAATATTTTTATCGTTTCCAGCTGCTTTACGGGTATAGTGTGTCGCGGATTTGAAAAAAAAAGAAAAGAAAATCAGGGTTTGAACACTTCACCCCACGTCGAGCTCATACCGCTTATCTGAATGGCCCGTGTTTGCGTCATTTTCTTAAAGATATTCATTGTGTAAAAAAACTATATTACAAAGAAAGTGGTCTCAAATATTTATATACATTTTACATAAAAAAAAAACTTCAATTGTAGGATTCGATCACTTGACCCCACGCGCTCAGTCCAAGCATCTTCTTGCTTTTAAATGTGCAAGAGAGATATGTCACTCCACGCTTCCCCATCTCCATAGCAACATGGCAGCTGGTCGCTAGTGACGTCACAGAGCGAACGCCGCGCCGCGGAGCGGCAGTTCGGGTCGGAGAAAGTTTGTCTTCAACGCGAGTTCTGTATAGTTAGCAGATGAATTTCATTATACTAATTTTTTAATGTTGCTATATCTTGGGAATTATTTATGCCATTTATTGACACTAATATCATAATTTTCGAAATAATAGATCATTGATAATAAATAAAAATGTATTGGCCGTATAGTTAGCAGAACGTAATGCAAAGTTCTTTCTTTTTTCGCAATCAACTAGAAATCATTTGGGAAACACATGAGCAATGCTAGAATAATTTGCGAAGTAATTATTTTATCATGATCACGAAACCTAAATCAATCAATTATTTCAAGAGAAATCCGCTTTCCTAGGTATTTTCTGGTATACCCTGGCTCTCATCTCTCATTGGCTACCGCTGCTGAGTGCGAGTAGAAGTATATAACCCGTCAATTAATTGCAGTTATATCAACCATATCAACAATAAACAATATCAATTTAGTGCGAAAACGTCATGTGTTATTCAACCTCTTGAAAAATAAGTATGGATGAGTGGAAAACGTATTGTGGAAACGTATACGGGTAACGTAAAAGTCGATAACCAAATAGAACATGTAATATTTAATCTGATTGACGAAGCTGCATATATATATATATATATATATATATATATATATATATATATATGTCGGAGAATGCTCTTCATCTATCGTCGAAGTTCTCGTGGCATTACGCGTAAAACGCATAATCACTCCCGAATAAATTATCGTTAGGATCTTTATTAAATTTTTATTAGATTTATATTTTTAGATGACAAGCGACTTCTCTCTTCTCCTCTCGCTGTCTCACTATTCGTTCTTCTTTTCTTTTTTCATCCCTCAATTTTTGTTAAATAAATTGAAGTAAGTCCAGGCCACTCTGATCATCACGACACGGCCAGACTGACTATCACACGTCCTCGTGTGTTGAATTTGATTCTTCTGGAAATGAAGGAATTAATAATTTTTTTTTTTTTTTTTTTTTCATTATCATCGTTCGGCCAAACCTGACCTGAATGTAAAGAAATACATCCCTGTTGACGACACCCTTTGCTTATGATTTTTTTTTTTTTTTTTTTTTTTTAAACCAAGAACTGCAATCTTCTCAAAAGACTTACATTCTTCACACGAGACTTACATTCTTATTCAAAGACATGTAATCTCTATACGACATTGCCAATATCAATTGGGCTTCACATCTTTTACTATATGCCAACACCAAGTTATCTTTTCTTCCATTTTTCAAAACACATGTCTCATGTCACAGCACCACACCATTAGCCGTTACATTGCACCATCTCCGCTCACCGAAATGAGTTAGGTTCTTTTTGACTTGCAACTATTAAGGGGACAGAGCTAGTTGGAACGTCAAAAAAAAGGCCTTTTTTCCGATTTTTTTTTGGTCAAACGATAAAATAATTCACAACAAAAGTTCTTCCGTTTAAAAGATACATATGTAATGTATATGTTGCAATTTTTTCAACGCAATACATATCGAAATAAGCTGGTGACCGTCAATTGCCGAGGACGCTGCAAAAAAAAACACGGTTTGCGGTGATCAAGCTCACGCTGCAACGGCTCATCTGAAACAAAAAAAACGGAGGGGATTTTTAGTTAATGATATAATGCTCCGGTTGAACGAAGGGTTTTGAAAAATTTCCATTTTTCACAAAATGGCGGCCGTTAAAAGTCAAAAGTGTTTTTTTGACCAAAATATCAGTTCCATTTTTTGCTATTAAAAATAAAAATAATTATCCAAAAAAAAAATCCTTCGTTCATATGGAGGACTACCATGTATAGAAGAAGTGATATAAATTTCAACCCGATCGGTAAAGCCGTTCTCGAGCTACAGTGATCACCGACTTCAAAAACATGGTTTCGAGAAAAACGCACTTAAAGTTTTGAGTACGGTTTGCATGCAGATAAAAATTTTTTTTGTAACTTACATAGAATCGTCTATTCCTGGGCCATATACTTCGCCTTCCTGCGCTTTGTTGGTGGTATTAGAAGCCACTTTTAGCTGCCGCCGAGCTACTCTCGCCTCTCGAGTATTTTCCAGGGATCGCCGATTAGCCTGCTTTATTCGAATAGAATCCTCGGCCTTGGCAAACTCGTGTGCGTACGGTCCCAACTTAATCCCCATGGCATCGAAGACTGCCAGCAAACCGTATGTACCCTCGTTGAAAGTGCAGGTAGCAATGTAAGCGGCTATGCTGACGGTAGTATAGCTGGCAGGTAAGGTTTTCGGCATGACCTTCCAAACAATTTGATTAAAACTTTCGTTGCTATTCTGGGTGAAACCTCCAATGCACCTTTGCAACAATTCAGTGTTTGTGAGACTTTCGTATATAGGCTTTATTGCATCGAAGACTTCCTTCGGCAACGCAGTGAAATCGTGTTTGAAAGATTTCAACGTTTTCTCGGCCTTTGCTCGTTGATATTTGCACCACGAGTCAGCACCTCGTGGACACTTGTGATGCTGCGGTTTCTCGTCGGTTGAAATCTTATGGTAGAGCGTAGCCCAAATAGCATCCTTCATTTTTTTGACCGAATCAGAGTTGTCACGAATAGCTTTGCCAAAATACACGGACAATTGGTCAATTAATTTAGCAGTCAGTTTCCCTCTACCGCCGAGTCCTTTATTATCTTTTTTACACGATCGTAGACGGGTGCCCATCCGTTTTTGAATATGGCCAACGCATTCTTTTTTCGTCACTACAGTTTCTCCATAAGGAGCAGCTGCAACAATGCCAGAGTAAGTCTTTGAATCTCCATCCCCGACGTACCTGCTTACCTATGGCTCAGACACGACGTGCTACAAAGTCTTGTATTTCGGCGAATAATGGTCCGATTTACATTTACCTGGGCGGAAAATGTTCGTAAGAGATTCTACTTTTTGAAAATGAAATAAAAAAAAATCGATTTTTCGAAAATTCTAACTAGGTCTGTCCCCTTAAGCATAATGAATGTGTGCTTCAAGATCGTGCTCGAACCACGAGGGGTATGACAATCATTTCTTACTCAAATACTCTCAGGTATGTTTCAATCAATGGGTGTGTCAACCAGGAAATCACACAAGATTGATACAAGAAATTTATTTCAGTGTTCAATTGAATACCTGAAATACTCAATGATTCTTCGGTAGATTCATCTAAAGCAATATTCAGTTCTGACGGTACAGAACAATCGGGCATTGCTCGGAGGCGGTCATGAGCGTATTTATAAGTTCTATTTGAATTTGGAGCTTTCAATATGTACCGATCTCCGTCTAATACTTCAATGATGGATAGTGGACCTCTAAATTTTGGGTCTAATTTTGTCTGATTCCTTTCGTGATTTTTTATCAAAACACAATCTCCAACAGAAAACTTTGAAAGATTTGCTTTTCCGGCATTAAATCGAGATCTATTTGTTTCAGCATTTGTTTCAATTGTATCGGCTGCTCGCTCTCTGATTTTTTGTAAATCAATTTCTTTTTCTTCGTCAGTAATTGGTAATAAAGTTAAAGGTCTGGCTACACGACCAATCATTAATTCCAGAGGAGTTGCCTTGGTCACTCTATTGGTGGTAGAGTTTATTGCCAATTGAACTTCTCCAAGAGAATCCTGCCAAGATTTGTCGCTATTTGTTTCGACGGATGTAAGCATATTTTTCAGTGTGCTCATAACACGTTCGACTTGACCATTGCCTCGACTAGTACCGGTAGCGATCAAATGAAGATTAATGCAGTGGGAACTACAAAAGTCGCGAAAGTTTTTGTTTGCAAAACATCTCCCTTGATCAGCGATCACACGAGTTGGAGCTCCGAATAAAGCGACAATTGACTTGAGAGCTTTTATAGCACTTACAGCATCGACATGAAGAGAGTGGTGAAGGAAAACAAATTTAGTGAAGGCGTCGATAAATACAAAGACATATTCTTTAGTATTATTTTTACCGCTGAGTTTTCCAGTAACGTCAATATGAACAGTATGCCAGGGAATGCTCACTTTTGGAATTGAATGTAATTTGGCCTGAATTTTACCAGAAGTAGATTTAGAGAGTCGACAAGTAATGCAGTTTTCAACAAACCTTCGCACATATTTAGGCATATTAGGAAACCAATAGTGCTGGTAGGTTTTTTCTAAAGTTTTGTCCCATCCCAGATGAATGATCGACTCATGTACATGGTTTATTACGGACCATTGAAAAGCTCTAGGGATTATTGGTAAAATGTGAGTCTGATTATTTCGTTGGATTTTTCTGAAGAGAATTTCATCTCGAAGTTCGTATGTTTTGGAAACATTTGGGTCAAGTTGATTGTTCTCTAATTTTGAGATCAGATCACAAATTTCGTTATCCTTCTGTTGTTCTGCCTGTAACCATCCGTCTGAAATTTGTGTGAGATTGACACGCTTCTGCTCAATTATTTGAACATTCAACTTTTCGTCTTCGGGTAAAGGATTTCGAGAAAAGAAATCTGCATGTGACAGATTTTTTCCTTCTCGATAGACAATATCGAAGTCGAATGATTGTAGAAATGCCCACCATCTGTAAATTCTCGGGGTTAAATCGAGTTTTGTACGGGAAGCCTTAAGCGAGTTACAATCCGTAACTACTGTAAATTTTTTTCCTTGTAAATAGTGACGAAAATGTTTAAGGGCGTTCACAACAGCAAGAGTTTCCAATTCATACGAATGATATCGTGACTCTATTTCTGTTGTTCTTTTGCTGAAATAAGCCACAACATCAGTTTTCCCATTGACTTTTTGGATGAGAACTGCACCATAGCCAACAGCACTCGCATCTGTATGCAGTTCTATTGGGAAGTTTGGGTCAAAAATCATCAAAAGAGGAGAACTGGTTAATCGAGAAACAATATTTTTTCTGATGTCCTCGAGCTCGGGTTTCCAATCAATCTTTCCCTTACCTTTGGTAAGTTTGTATAAGGGTGCTGCAAGTTTAGAAAATCCCTGGATGAATTGTCGAAAGTAAGAAGCAAGTCCAATAAATTGTCTAAGTTGAGTAACAGTTTGAGGGGGAGGGAGTGCGGTTAGTGCAACAATTTTGCGAGGGTTTGGTCGAATTTCTCCTGCAGAAACCTCATAACCCAGAAACTCTATTTTGAGTTTCAAAAATGAGCATTTTTTCAGATTTATTGAGAATCCAGAGCGAGTAAGGGCTTCTAAAACAGTTTCCAATTTCCGAATGCCCTCGCTGATTGTTTTTGATGGAATGAGAATATCATCCATGTAACAAACGACTGAGGTATTTACCAAACCTCCCAAAGCCTTGTTAATTGCACGTTGAAAAACAGAAGGTGCATTTTTTAGACCAAAAGGCATCACTAAATATTCATATTGTCCATCGGGAGTAATAAAAGCAGTTCTTTCGATAGAATCTGGATGAATAGGGATTTGATGGAATCCGCTGGCCATATCTAGAGATGTAAAATAATTGGCACCGCCCAATCTATCTATTTGATCAGCGATGAGCGGTAACGGATATTTATCGGCCACGGTATTGTTGTTAAGTTCCCGATAATCAATACACAATCGATCAGATCCGTCCTTTTTTTTAACAAGGATAATAGGGCTAGCAAAGGGGGAACAACTTGGTCTAATAATGTTTTCTTCCTCTAATTCTTTGATTTTATCTTGAACTATTTGTCGTTCAATAATGGGAAGGCGATAAGGTCGTCTTTGTACGGTTCGGTTGGGATCTAACAAGCGAATTTCAAGTTGACCGGTTGTTACTCTCGATTTTGGTATTCCCGTGACAAAAGTTGAAGAAAATCTGTTCAAAATTTCAATTAACACTCTTTTGTCACACTCAGAAATGTCTGTCTCTATTTTGTTAAAGTTAGGTGAGTCGGAGTTCGTGTTGCAAAAATTAACCCTCGGTATTCTCTTGAGAATTAGACTGTCGACAGTCATTTCTATTGTGTAACCGAGACCTAATATTTCTCGTCCAATAAGAATATCGTTGCTTAGGAAATCGTTAAGAACGACGTGAAATAAAATATCTAGGCAATGATCGTTTATAGTCACTTGTGTCAAAATTTGAGTGATACTTTGAATCTTGGACGGACTTATACCAGATAGAATGACCAAATTGTTCTGATGTTTTCCTGAAAATTTTTGTGCAGTGCTTTCTCTAATCAGAGAGCATTCAGCACCAGAATCGAAACAAAATGAAAACTTCTCACCGGAATGTAATAATTCGCCAAGAACGGGATGGATCGAACAAAAATTGACGCGACGCTCGATTGGACCTTGAGCAGATGTTTTTTGTTCCATTCTAGGAGGGTTTTTGCAGTTTGGAGAGATGTGCCCAGATTCGCCACATTTAAAACATGTCACTGAAGATTTCTTCCCGGTGAAAGGGACTTTCCTTGGATTACGTTCGAAATATTCCGGAATGGGATTTGCCGAGCGACTTCTGCACTCCGAGATTTTGTGTCCATTTTTTCCACAATGGCAACACTTTAGTGAAGAGATAGTGGTTTTCGGTCTTTTGGGGTCGAACGCTGAGCTCTCTTGAGTTTGAGGAAAGGGAAAAGCCCTTTTCTGGTATTCCACAGCCATCAGTTCTTGTTGCAGTTTATTGCGAGACTTTTTTTCTGTAGTAAAAGCCAATCTCTTGAAACGTGGCTCCAACTGAGTCACATGAGCCAGCATAATAGATACGGCGATTTCTTCTTTGCTCATCGATTCGAATTGTGGAATGAGCGTACTCAAAATTCGGGTTGAATATGATGCAAAATTCTCTCCTTCTTTTGGTTGACCGGAATTCAAGGATATCAACATAGCCGCGGGGGTTTGGACAATTTCAAAACGAGATAAAAAAATATTCTTGAATTGTTCCCAGGTCATTCCAGCGAAACTTACTTGTGGAAACCATGATACGGCGGAGCCTTTCATTGCTCTGCTCAAACCAACAATTAATTTGCTTCCTTACAATGCTTCTTCTTGCATGCACAAACTGGCTGTCAAGCACCAAGCACGAGCGTTTACGATACCTTCATCAGGGTTAAATTCGGGAAGGATGATTTCAGGACGATCGACTGGAGGATCTCGGATCGATCGTATTAATTCCATCATGTTTTTGTTTTGATTTTCCATGAGAATTTTCCATCGGTCTTCTGAAGAATTTTCATTCCGTTGAAAAGTTTGGTGTGATGACATTTCGGAAGTTGATGGCTCTGCGATCCTTGGTAATCCCACTTCTGATGTCGGAGAATGCTCTTCATCTATCGTCGAAGTTCTCGTGGCATTACGCGTAAAACGCATAATCACTCCCGAATAAATTATCGTTAGGATCTTTATTAAATTTTTATTAGATTTATATTTTTAGATGACAAGCGACTTCTCTCTTCTCCTCTCGCTGTCTCACTATTCGTTCTTCTCTTCTTTTTTCATCCCTCAATTTTTGTTAAATAAATTGAAGTAAGTCCAGGCCACTCTGATCATCACGACATATATATATGTAAGAGATGTATATATATTATATGTAAGAGAATCGAATAATTTGATAACTGTAAAAATAGTAGGGTGGGTTTGGGTCATCTTGCGGTTGTTTTTTGATTAGTTGGACATGTGGAAATAGTATTTTTACATATCCAACTATTCAAAAAATAACCGCAATATGACCCAAACCCACACTACTATTTTTACAGTCATCAAACTACTCGAAATTAAAAACTTTTATGACCGTCATCAAAATGACCAAAAGTCATCAAAGTACACGAATAACTCTTAGAAAAGTCATTAAACTACTCGATTGTCTTACATGGTAGCATGTCTAAATATCATAGTCAAAATATCACACGACGAAATATCACGGACAAAATATAACATGACAAAAAAACACACGAACAAAATATCACCGCGACAAAATATCACATAACAAAAAATCACCTGTACAAAATATCACATGACAAAAAATCACTGCAACAAAATATCACGTCGACAGTATATCACAGCCAGGCATGAATTTATTGATGCTCAATGTTGTGTGTGTATGCTGTGAGTGTTGTACATGGCAGAATGGATAACGGTTCGCAGTTACGCCAGAGCGGGGGTGATTCCTGATATATACAGACTATTGTATGTAGATAATCGTAATGATAATATAGTATCAATTCGCCTTGAGTCTTGATTAATTGTATTGAATTTGAGATTGGTGATGTTGCCGGATACGAAACATTGATAGAAAGCGAATATTTTAATAAACATCCCGAGGTATTAAAGAACTAAGTTGTGTATTTTGAAGAAAATTATATCGGTAATGCATTGACTAAAACCCACCCTACTACTTTCACATGTCCAACTATTCAAACAACAACCCAAAGATGACCCGAACCCACCCTAGTATTTCCACATGTCCAACTATTCAAACAATAACCCAAATATGATCCGAACCCACCCTACTATTTCCACATGCCCAACTATTCAAACAACAACCCAAAGATGACCCAAACCCGCCCTATTATTTCCACATGTCCAACTATTCAAACAACCCAAAGATGACCCGAACCCACCCTACTATTTCCACATGTCCAACTATTCAAACAACAACCCAAAAATGACCCGCATCCACCATACCATTTCCACATGTCCAACTATTCAAACAACAACCCAAAGATAACCTGAACCCACCCTACTATTTCCACATGCCCAACTATTCAAACAACAACCCAAAGATGACCTGAACCCACCCGACTATTTCCACATGTCCAACTATTCCAACAATAACCCAAAGATGACCCGAACCCACCCTACTATTTTCACATGTTCAACTATTCAAACAACAACCCAAAGATGACCCGAACCCACCCTACTATTTCCACACGTCCAAGTATTCAAACAACAATCCAAATATGACCCGAACCCACCATACTATTTCCACATGCCCAACTATTCAAACAACAACCCAAAGATGACCCGAACCCACCCTACTATTTCCACAATGCATTACGCAAATTCGGGCAGGTCGATAATGCGTGCTGATTTTTAGTTTAGCGTTTCCTTGCGTGTTTCAAATAAAATAATTTCATTGTGATATATTGTCAGGGTAGCTTTTCGTCGTGTGATATTTTGTACGTGTGATATTTTGTCCGAGTGATATTTTGTCCGTGTGATATTTTGTCCGTGATATTTTGTCAGTGTTATTTTGTCACTGACGAACTATCACGGACAAAACTATAACGGACAGTGTTTGTCATTGACAAACACTGACAAAATATCACGGACAAAATAACACACGACAAAATATCACACGGACAAAATATCACAGGACAAAATATCACGCGGACAAAACATCACACGTACAAAATATCACACGACAAAAAACGACCCCGACAATATATCACAATGAAATTATTTTATTAGAAACACGCAAGCAAACGCTAAACTAAAAATCAGCACGCATTATCGACCTGCCCGAATTTGCGTAATGCATTGTGTAAATAGTAGGGTGGGTGGGTCACGGTGGGTTGCTTGTTTGAATACTTGGACGTGTGAAAATAGAAGGGTGGGTTCGGGTTATCTTTGGGTTGTTGTTTGAATAGTTGGACATGTGGAAATAGTAGGGTGGATTCGGGTCATCATTGGGTTGTTGTTTAAATAGTTGGGCATGTGAAAATGCGTGAGTTCAGGTCAACTTAGGTTGTTGTTTGAATAGTTGGACATGTGGAAATAGTAGGGTGTGTTCGGGTCATCTTTGAGTTTTTGTTTGTATAGTTGAACATATGAAAATAGCAGGATGGGTTCGGGTCATCTTTGGGTTGTTGTTTGAATAGTTGGACATGTGGAAATAGTAGGGTGGGGTTGGGTCATCTTTAGGTTGTTGTTTGAATAGTTGGACATGTGGAAATAGTAGAGTGTGTTCGGGTCATCTTTGGGGTATTGTTTGAATAGTTGGACATATGGAAATAGTAGGATGGGTTCGGGTCATATTTGGGTTGTTGTTTGAATACTTGGACGTGTGGAAATAGTAGGGTGGGTTCGGGTCATCTTTGGGTTGTTGTTTGAATAGTTGCACATGTGGAAATGGGTGAGTTCAGGTCATCTTTGGGTTGTTATTTGAATAATTGAACATGTGGAAATAGTAAGGTGGGTTCGGGTCATCTTTGGGTTGTTGTTTGTATAGTTGGACATGTGGAAATAGTAGGTTGGGTTCGGGTCATTTTTGGGTTCTTGTTTGAATAGTTGGACATGTGGAAATAGTAAGGTGGGTTCGGGTCATCTTTGGGTTGTTGTTTGAATAGTTGGACATGTGGAAATAGTAGGGTGGGTTCGGGTCATCTTTGGGTTGTTGTTTGTATAGTTGGACATGTGGAAATAGTAGGGTGGGTTCGGGTCATCTTTGGGTTCTTGTTTGAATAGTTGGACATGTGGAAATAGTAGGGTGGGTTCGGGTCATCTTTGAGTTTTTGTTTGTATAGTTGGACATATGAAAATAGCAGGATGGGTTCGGGTCATCTTTGGGTTGTTGTTTGAATAGTTGGGAATGTGGAAATAGTAGGGTGGGTTCGGGTCATCTTTGGGTTATTGTTTGAATAGTTGGACATGTGGAAATAGTAGGGTGGGTTTGGGTCATCTTTAGGTTGTTGTTTGAATAGTTGGACATGTGGAAATAGTAGAGTGTGTTCGGGTCATCTTTGGGTTATTGTTTGAATAGCTGGACATATGGAAATAGTAGGGTAGGGTCGGGTCATATTTGGATTGTTGTTTGAATAGATGGACATGTGGAAATAGTAGGGTGGGTTCAGGTCATCTTTGGGTTGTTATTTGAATACTTGGACGTGTGGAAATAGTAGGGTGGGTTCGGGTCATCTTTGGGTTGTTGTTTGAATAGTTGGACATGTGGAAATGGGTGAGTTCAGGTCATCTTTGGGTTGTTGTTTGAATAGTTGAACATGTGGAAATAGTAAGGTGGGTTCGGGTCATCTTTGGGTTGTTGTTTGTGTAGTTGGACATGTGGAAATAGTAGGGTGCGTTCGGGTCATCTTTGGGTTGTCGTTTGTATAGTTGGACATGTGGAAATAGTAGGGTGGGTTCGGGTCATCTTTGGGTTGTTGTTTGTATAGTTGGACATGTGGAAATAGTAGGGTGGGTTCGGGTCATCTTTGGGTTCTTGTTTGAATAGTTGGACATGTGAAAATAGTAGGGTGGGTTCGGGTCATCTTTGGGCTCTTGTTTGAATAGTTGGACGTGTGGAAATAGTAGAGTGGGTTCGGGTCATCTTTGGGTTATTGTTTGAATAGTTGGGCATGTAGAAATAGTAGGGTGGGTTCGGGTCATCTTTGAATTGTTGTTTGAATAGTTGGACATGTGAAAATAGTAGGGTGGGTTCAGGTCATCTTTAGGTTGTTGTTTGAATACTTGGACGTGTGGGAATAGTAGGATGGATTCGGGTCATCTTTGGGTTGTTGTTTGAATAGTTGGACATGTGGAAATAGTAGGGTGGGTTCGGGTCGTCTTTGGGTTGTTGTTTGAATAGTTGGACATGTGAAAATAGTAGGGTGGGTTTGAGTCAATGCATTACCGATATAATTTTCTTCAAAATACACAACTTAGTTCTTCAATACCTCGGGATGTTTATTAAAATATTCGCTTTCAATCAACGTTTCATATCCGGCAACATAATCAATCTCAAATTCAATACAATTAATCAAGACTCAAGTCGAATTGATACTAAATTATCATTATTATAATCTACATACAATAGTCCGCGTACATCAGGAATCACCACCACTCTGGCGTAACTGCGAACCGTTATCCATTCTGCTATGTACAACACTCACAGCATACACACACAACATTGAGCATCAATAAATTCCTGCATGGCTGTGATATACTGTCGACGTGATATTTTGTCCGTGATATTTTGTCGTGTGAATTTTGACTGTGATATTTAGACGTGCTACCATGTAAGACAATCGAGTAGTTTAATGACTTTTCTAAGAGTTATTCGTGTACTTTGAAGACTTTTGGTCATTTTGATGACGGTCATCAAAGTTTTTAAGAGTTATTCGAGTAGTTTGATGACTGTAAAAATAGTAGGGTGGGTTTGGGTCATCTTGCGGTTGTTTTTTGAATAGTTGGTCATGTAAAAATACTATTTCCACATGTCCAACTATTCAAAAAACAACCGCAAGATGACCCAAACCCACCCTACTATTTTTAGTTATCAAATTACTCGATTCCCTTACATATAATATATGAAATAGCAAAAATCCCCTCCCGGGGGAAAAAAACCTGGACAAGTACATTGGTGGTCCCTCGTTTCCCTATGATATCACAAAAAATCCAAAACCCCACTTAATTTTTTCTTTTAATCTTTATTAATTTTATTCATATCCCGGAGGGAAACCAACCATATAGATCACAAAATATCCGGCCAAAAAACCAGACTTCACAATAAATGTTACTTTGAATTTATTTCCACAGAACAAAACAAGAATCAAAACATTAAAAAATCAGCGTTGTCAAGATGAGAAAAATACCACTTATAATTGGTGTGTAAGAAGTATGAATAGTCTAGAAAAAAAATGAAAAAAGGTCGACATCTAAGTTACGTGCAGCAGTAAAATTTATGATATCAGTACTAGGACAAGTATTTCTTTGGTGACTGAGAAGATATCAATATGGACGTACCGGCAACGTAGGGCATGCAGTAGGTGCATTGCTTCTGGGATCTCCTAAGTCGAGTAGCTACTTTTGTTTTGGCTATGGCGCGACCAATGTTACCAAATAGTATTTACTTATATGACCTAATGAAACAACATTGCCCGCGCCGTGGCTAAAATAACGAAAAACAAGCAGGAACAGGAAGTTTCGCATAAGATCCCATGCTTTTGTAATGTTAAAAAAAAACTTTAATTTATGTCTGTACACGATGGCACAGTTTTGTTTGATTGGTAATAATTTGATGAACGTTTACCACCGTACGTTGAGCGTATACGCACAGAGTACTTATCCGGCCCATAAATTTTATTAAAATTGCACATTCCAGTAAAAATCAGGGGTCTCTCTCAAAAATCAAGGGTTATAAATACGCACTTTTGCATTGTTGGTATTGTCTTATTTAATTTTTATTTTTTTTTATGATTAATCCCGCATAACGGTTTAAATTCTCATTTTCAAAACATAAAGGGCTATTTTGATAGCTGGCGCCCAAGAACGTCAAAATGAAACGAACGGAGGGGGATTATTTTGTGTGAAATTTGCGTGATCTTAAAACGTTGGATACAAATTTGACGGTGCATTCATAGCCTGAATTGATCTTTTGACCATTCACCAGTGGTTACTTAGATCTTCTACTAATAAATAGTAGCTTTCCAAAGTATAATAACTTTCATTGCTGGCAATAGTAGTTTTCGAAAGTATGATACGCTACATTGCTGGCAATGGTTTACTGAGTCGCATTTTCAGAAATTTCATAACTGACTGCATTTTATGTTAATGCAATTTTATGATGACTACGAACACCATTTTATTCCGATTGAATCGACGTCGAATGTTGCGTATGATACAAGGCCATTCTGAAATTCGCAGAAGAATTGATTTTCTTATAAATTTGTGACGGCGAAAAGCAACGCATGCAACGAAAAGCACCTCCAATTTGATTTTCACTTGAATGAGCAATTTTAATAAAAAGTTATGGGCCGGACAAGTACTCTGTGCGTATACGCTCAACGTACGGTGGTAAACGTTCATCAAATTATTACCAATCAAACAAAACTGTGCTATCATGTACAGACATAAATAAAAGTTTTTTTTTTAACATTACAAAAGCATGGGATCTTATGCGAAACTTCCTGTTCCTACTTGTTTTTCGTTATTTTAGCCACGGCGCGGGCAATGTTGTTTCATTAGGTCATATAAGTAAATACTATTTGGCAACATTAGTCGCACCATAGCCGAAACAAAAGTAGCTACTCGACTTAGGAGATCCCAGAAGCAATGCACCAACTGCATGCCCTACGTTGCCGGTACGTCCATATTGATATCTTCTCAGTCCCCAAAGAAATACTTGTCCTAGTACTGATATCATAAATTTTACTGCTGCACGTAACTTAGATGTCGACCTTTTTTCATTTTTTTCTAGACTATTCATACTTCTTACACACCAATTATCAGTGGTATTTTTCTCATCTTGACAACGCTGATTTTTTAATGTTTTGATTCTTGTTTTGTTCTGTGGAAATAAATTCAAAGTAACTGTTGTACCAAGTCTAAATATATATATATGTATGTATGGTACGTCACACGCCACTCTCGTATTGTGTGACTTATTGTTGTAATAAAAAATGTCTCTGGTTTAAAATAACACAAATAACAATAATTTATTGACGAAAATAAAATGTGGATATATAAAAAGAAATTATGTTGACACAGTGATATTACACGATAAATAATTAGTAGTATTCGTTCAAAACACACCGTCAATATATGGTAAGTATACGCGCTATGTTCGAACTCACAATATTGAATAATTACTTCGCGGAGATCGAATTTGTTCCGCGTTACACGAAAACGCTCGACTTGCCAAGAAGCGGCTATTTTTCTCTTGTTTTCCTTGGAGAAGGTTGAGTTGTGTTCGGCGGTGATTTCAAATCTGGTCTTTTTTGGTTGACACTCCGATCCTCCAGACCTTGGTACCGTTCCTCCCTTCCCTCAGTTCAAGAAACTGTATAAGTTTCATTGATGGATAAAAGGGAAAAAACCACCGAGGGAGGAGTCCGAAGTAGCCAATCGGCGAACTCTTAGTATATTAGTAAAAACGGAAAAGTACATGATATAAAAATAAGGACTTTCCCAGAATCCAGAACGGTACGCAAAAACTCAAACTTAATATATCAGCAAAAAAAATGGGAAAATCTGGATATTTTCCAATTCGGCCGAAAGTAATAGAAATATTTCGTGGCCGTCTAGGTTCTATGAATGCATAAAAATAAACATAAAAATATGTACACAAATTATCTGCGTTTCTATGCTGAAAAAAGATTAGACATGTGCGCAGCAAATGTGCGAAACTCGTGTATAGAGGTTCTGCGCTTCGGAGTACGAGCACGATCGCCGCCTCGAGGACCCTTTTTTATGGGCCACCAGGTATGCGATCGTCCAGAATACTCCCGCGCATCAACCTCTACGAGCGTACACAGTAAGTCCGTGCTCATGTATACTCTTGCTTGTATGTATAAAAGAAATAGCGGAATTTTATAAAAGTTAAGGTGAACATGCGATACGCAACAGTAACATTTATTGTGAAGTCTGGTTTTTTGGCCGGATATTTTGTGATCTATATGGTTGGTTTCCCTCCGGGATATGAATAAAATTAATAAAGATTAAAAAAAAAAATTAAGTGGGGTTTTGGATTTTTTGTGATATCATAGGGAAACGAGGGACCACCAATGTACTTGTCCAGGTTTTTTTCCCCCGGGAGGGGATTTTGGCTATTTGATATCACTTCTTTTTTCTATAGTATTTTCATATATTTCGCTTTATATAGACTCCAATAGAGTATGTATTGTGACGGAAATTTTCCTAGCCGCGATTGTCACAAAATTCGCTCTCTTCCTCCACGTTAATTTATTTTATTAATTTGGGCGCCAGTCGCCTAAGCGACTTAACGGGAGAAAAAGAGAGGAAGTTGACCAGCTTTGCTGCAGCGGAATGGGCGGAGTTAGGCACGGTGGAAAAATTTGAGAACAAAATGAAAATCGGATTGTCCTTCAACTCAACAATTTAAGTTTATTTAATAATCAAATTAATTACGGGATAAATCCCAGGAAAAATAAATCATAATTTTAAATATCGGTACAATAGAAAAAATTAAAAATGAATCATTCGCGAGACACAAGTCAGAAAATATACGCGCGCAAACGGTCATCAAGAGAGAAGCTCGAACGCGATCACACTCTTACTCACACTCACACGACCGGGATCCTACACACACGATTATAAAATTAACCGAGTCCTTCACGATTCTCGCCGCGGTTCTACTCGCGAAAAGAATTTTATAAAATACAGGAAAATCGATGTTCAACCAAAAGACACGAAAAATAAGGTACCAAGCCCCCGATAATCGGTTACTCGGCCGGACTTTTCGAACTTGACATAATGACGGTGATTCTCCCGGCCGCACACACACACACTCACGCTACACTCTCTAACACTCCCGAAATTCGCGCTCCTTTCTCGATGCCTACAAAACCAATACATGATATATTTTAATACACGAACAAAAATATGAGATTTTCACTACCGGCCACAATATTTTCCTTTCCCGTGTCGTAGCACAGATCGCTTCGCGGGAAAGAAACCAAACGAAATTTTACAAAAAGGCAAAACCGTTGCCATGACCGTTAACTTGAACAATAGAGCCGAACTCTAGCGCTACAATGGCCTAGACTTTATTTTATGTTTTAAAGAAAACGTCAAAAGATATCGGGACGGGTTCACCGACCATACGAATCGCGTCAGGCAAAATTACGTACTTTGAGGATAATCTCGGACGTCCGTCGCGCTCAATGCCACGTGAAAATCTAACGATAATCGCAATGATGAGTCTCAGGCGGGATAGCGAACTCTCCCCCTACTCTAATTACCGAATGTTCTCGATTGTCTCCCGAATACGATGTACAGGCTTCCATACAGGGGAATTTAAATAAGCGTGAGACGGAGCTGAGATTTTCGAAATTGAGTGATAACGAAAATTCAATCTCAGACTCCCAGCTTTTGATGTTACCCTTTTTCCGTGGACAAGCCATTCTTTATGAGATTGTTGATTTCACAAAATATTTCCGGGAGATGAGAAACATTGGACGAAATATCGTAACGGCAAAAATGTAATCGACGACGCGCGACGACGAGAATCCTCAATCCTTATCATTTCATTATCCAGTATAGTTGTTGGGCGAGATCCAGAGATTGGCAGCGATAAATCGAAGGCGGAAATGGCCAAGTGTATGAGCCCTGCTCGAAATACACCAATGATGACAGTAATTGGCCGAAGTTGTTTGTCTCTCTCGCTCTCGTTCAGACGTCAATACAGCTGATCAGATCGGTGTGTGTCAGCCCTTAGCCCCGGTTTCAAATATGGCTCGAAATTAAAATACAAAAATTAAAAATAATTAATAAGGGTTACAATAATTTTTGTTTTCCCGGAATAGATCCTAAGAGATTTTGTTGTGGCCGGAGCATTGAGCGGGAGGGTCGGGGAGGTTCGACCAATTTTCTTTTAAATGTGACTCGCTCAAAATTTTTTCGTCACAGTATATAACAAAAAAAACTTACAAGGTGTTTGCATCATTACATCATCGATTTATTTCAATGTCAGGAATCAGTACTGCTCACACTACTAATTCGACATAAGAGAATCAGACAGATTTTCTATCATAAATTCATTGTTATTGAGGTTATTTAAATATAGCAGCGTTTCGTTCCTGTGATAAGAAAAAAGTTATAATGTTTTTAAAAGAGTTAACTACAGACTCGAAGTATTTTCGAGATGTTAGTAATTTGTTGATAGGTTATTATTCGATTATAGTTAAGCAGGAAAGTGTTATAGAAGAGATCTAAAGTACCAGTTTTTCTCCAAGGCAAAATTTCAGAAAATTAAATACTTTATCATTAGCTTTCAAGTTGTGTATTAGAATAAGGCATTTATGGGCGAAAAGGCAGCGAGGATATTAGCAATTTCGGTCTAAGCTATAAATAGATAATTATAATTAACTTTACTGTCAGGAGCCTCAGAATTATTATTCTTTCAAAGATGAAATGACGGAAGAATATGATGCATCGTCCTTGACTTACAAATTGTTTTATAAAACATAGAAAAAAATTAGATTAAAAAAAAAATTCGGCCGAAGTACTTGACGAATGTTTTTTCACTTAATTTACATAATGTATCGGTCATGGTGACAACCTCGCCAAGTACTTCGGCCGAAATTCTTTTTCATCTAATTTTTTCTCGTTTGCAATCTTTTTTTGCTTCAGACTCTTATTAATACAGAGCTGTTATTTTCATTCTGGTAGGTAAAACAACTGCATTTTCGAACTTGATTCTTTTCTCTATCAACATTCAACATTATTTAAAGATTTTGTCACACGATAAAGCCTCCCATATTTGGCTACATATATTTTAGTATAACTCAATTTATTTTATAACTTTTTGCCAAATCCAACCTTAGCTTTTCGCGAGGATTAACTCATTTTGTTTTGTGTGATTTGAATTTATTTGATACATTTTTTGAGAGTGGTCTCTTTTCTTACTTTTTGATAGGATTCGATTTTCTTAGGGATTTTTGCGAGAAAAGGTTTTTGCAGTGTATATTCGTGGAAAAATATGGGAACGGCGGTCAACAAATGTACTTGTCCAGGTTTTTTCCGCGAGGAGCATTTTTATGCATGATATGATTCGTTTTTTCTCGTTCTTTTCGAACATCTCGCTTTATATAGATTAGAAAAGGTTATATAAGGAAATAAAGGGACACGTGTTTTGGAATTTTCAATTTGGCATTTTTTTTAATTCTCGAGCCAGTCAAATTTTTTTGACATTTCGCTTGACCTTTCTGGAATCAGGCTAAAATAAGTCGGGAACTTGGAGTCTGATACAAAAATTTACAAAGCTTTTGAGGGCAAGATTAGAGCAGTCAGAACTCTTCCATAGAATTTGTAGCAATTTGAATTTGTGCTTATCAAAGAAACATATTAAATAGCAGTATCTCCTTATTATATTTGTATGAAAAGTGAAAAAACATATTGCACTTTAAGCCCAACAAAGTTCAGAAAATTTGGATTGCGTTCCGAGGACAGGAATTTTAATCCCATCCAAAAATGAGCAGCAGAAGACCTTTGGTAATAAATTTTTCAATTCATAGTGCCACAATCAGAGACAGAAAGTGGAAATACTTGGCGCACATGTCGCTTCACAAAATGTTAAAAGTTTGTAGGTATCGGCTACATTCCCATGATACAAATTTTGATACAAATTTTGATATGTATAACAATAATGGCCGTGAAAGCCTCAAAACTAGAACTTACAGATATTTTAATATTATCTTTGAATATTGAAAAGTTCAGAAAGTATGTTATGGATATTTTGAAACAATAAATTCAACAAAGCGGGCAAACTTAGATCAGTACTGTGCCCAAGAAAATCGATCGAGTTTAGTTGTACCAGTTGCATTATCTTCGTGCAAATTTTCGTACCATCACAACCAGAGCATCCGTAAAGCAAATCTTTTTGAAAATATTTTTCAATTCGTTATGCCACAATAGGAGCCAAAAAGTAGAAATATTGAGCACACATGTTGCTCCAGGAAATTTCCAAAGTTTGTAAGTATACGTTGCCTTCCAATGAAACGAATTTTTATACTTCTAGAAAAAAAGGAACCAAAGACTTTCTGACAATTTTTTTAATTAATCATGCCACAACTCAAGCATACCACATATTGGGCTCAATAAAGTTTATGAGCTTTGAAGGTCCTACAATTTTTTGAATTAATTACAGGAGATAAAAGCAACTATCGTAAACGTAATTCCGGCAATCGACCATAAAATGTGATGTGAATAAATATTCGTCCACATTGGTTTCATGCCGATACGTAAAAAATCATTCATTTTATGCGTATTGATCTGGGTTATTGAGAATCAAATATCGCATCTTTTTGTCGGGATAATTATTTCGTTAAGATTTTAATGAATCCAAGTAGAACAACTCGCAGTACTACTTGGATTTATGTAAATATCAACGAAAAAATTATCCCGACGATAGAAATGGAAGGCAGATTTTTTTCCGAAATTTTTCGCTTTATATAAATGAAACATCAAAGAACCAGTTTATACGTAATTGGACAGAAAACGTATCGAATTTATTGTAAAAAAAGTTTATGCATTTCTTCATTCCTATTTTTATCAACAAGGTGAAATTATGATATTTGCAAATACTATTTATAATAATAATGGGTGTGAAAGCCTCAAAACTAGAACTTACAGATATTTTAATATTATCTTTGAAATTTGAAAAGTTCACAAAGTATGTTATGGGTATTTTAAAACAATAAATTCAACAAAGCGGGCAAACTTAGACCAATACTATGCCCAAGAAAATGGATCGAGTTGAGTTGGACCAGTTCCATTATCTTCGTGCAAATTTTCGTACCATCACAACCAGAGCATCCGTAGAGCAAATCTTTTTGAAAATATTTTTCAATTCGTTATGCCACAATAGGGGCCAAAAAGTAGAAATACTGAGCACACATGTTGCTTCAGGAAATTTCCAAAGATTGTAAGTATACGTTGCGTTCCAATGAAACAAATTTTTATACTTCCAGAAAAAAGGAACCAAAGATTTTCTGACAATTTTTTGAATTAATCATGCCACAACTCAAGCATACCACACATTGGGCTCAATAAAGTTTATGAATTTTGCATGTAGCCAGTACTTTTCGAAGCCAAATTTTAATCCCATCCAAAAATGAGCAAGCGAAGAATTTTCATAATAAAATTTTCAAGTCCTAATAATGCCACTATTCCAGCAAAAAAGTGGAAATATTGGGCACACTTGTTACTTCACAGATATTTCAAAGTCTGTACGTATCTGTTGCAATTCAATGATACAAATTTTGATAATATCAGTAAAAACACATCAGAAGACTTCGTAAAACAATTTTTCAAAATTTATTATGCTACAACTAAAGTAGGGAAGTGAAAAAATATAGCTCAATTGAGCCGAATGAAATTCTGAAATTTTGCATATATTCATGGCGTTCCGAAGACAATAATTTTGATCCCATTGACAAATGAGCAACCGCAGAATTTTCATAATAAATTTTTTAATTCATAATCCAACAATCGGAGCCAAAATGTGGAAATACTTGGTACATTTGTTACTTTACAGAATTTTCAAAATCTGTAGGTATCTGTTGCAATTCAATGATACAAATTTTGATAATATCAGTAAAAACACATCAGAAGACTTCCTGAAACAATTTTTCACAATTTATTATGCTACATCTAAAGTGGGGAAGAGAAAAATATAGCTCAATTGAGCCGAATGAAATTCTGAAATTTTGCATATATTCATGGCGTTCCGAAGACAATAATTTTGATCCCATTGACAAATGAGCAACCGCAGAATTTTCATAATAAAATTTTTAATTCATAATCCAACAATCGGAGCCAAAATGTGGAAATACTTGGTACATTTGTTACTTTACAGAATTTTCAAAATCTGTAGGTATCTGTTGCAATTCAATGATACAAATTTTGATAATATCAGTAAAAAAACATCAGAAGACTTCCTGAAACAATTTTTCAAAATTCATTATGCTACAACTAAATTAGGGAATTGAAAAAATGTAGCGCACTTTGGGCCCAACAAAATTCTGAAATTTTGCATGTATGCGTGGTATTCTGAAGCCAGCAATTCTTAACCCGTCGACAAATGAGTAGTCGAAGAATTTTCATAACAAAATTTTCAATTCCTAATGCCATAATCAAAACCAAAAAGGGAAAATACTTGGCACATCTGTTGCTTCACAGAATTTTCAAAGTCTGTAGGTATTCATTACAATTCAATTATACAAATTTTGATAATATCAGTAAAAACACATCGGAAGACTTCCTGAAACAATTTTTCAAAATTCATAATACAACTAAAGTGGGGAAGTGAAAAAATAGAGCGCATATTGAGCCAAACAAAATTCTGAAATTTTGCATATATTCATGGCATTCCAAAGACAATAATTTTGATCTCATCGACAATTGAGCAGCGGAAGAATTTTCATAACAAAATTTTCAATTCATAATGCTAAAATCGGAGGCAAAAAATAGAAATACTTGATACATTTGTCGCTTCACAAAATTTCCAAAGTCTGTAGGCATTCGTTGCAATCCAAAGACATAAATTTTGATAATGTCAGAAAAAACACATCGAAGACTTTCTGAAATAATTTTTTAAAATTCATTATGCTATAACTAAAGCGGGGATGTGAAAAAATATAGAGCATATTGAGCCAAACAAAATTCTGAAATATTGCATATATCCATGGTATTCCAAAGACAATATTTTTGATCCCATTGACAAATGAGCAACCGAAGAATTTTCATAACAACATGTTCAATTCATAATGCTACAATTGGAGCCAAGAAGTGGAAATACTTGGTACATTTGTCGCTTCACAGAATTTTTAGAGTCTATAGGTATTCGTTGCAATCCGAAGATACAAATTTTGATAATACCAGGATATGGAGTATATACCGCCATAGTCTTTTGACATAAAGATATATTATACAAGCCATTTTCACATAAAGATATATCATTACTTACTACGGTTATCATCCAGAGGCATCCATATATATCCAGATGCAGGTTGACAGTGTATTTGTCTATTAATTCATCAAACGCGAGATGATTCTACACCATATTTTGGATAGAGAAACGACGTCGAAAATCTTTTGAAATGGACCAACAATTATCATGCAAGGAACATTTTATGATGTACAAATCTTTATTATGGCAAGCGAGGAACATTTTATAATAAAGAGGAAAGGGACCAATAAAATAAATTGTCAACGGTGTAGAGTTAAAAAAAATATTAGACACTGCTCAAAACTCGGCATGATAATAACAAATTTTGCCATATACATTTTTTTGAAACTCATTATTAGTTTTATAGTTTCTTTTCCAAATTTACATCGATTCACTCCAATGATGATTAACAGTTCAACGTACACCATTTCATAGTTATCAAAGAAACGAAAAGAATGATTTCTTAAGAAATCTCTTACGAGGAACATGTAATCGCGAAAGAGAAAAGAGATCGCTTTCGTTTCCGTCGTAGAGTTAAGTATGGAAAATAAAAACTGCAGATCTAACGAGAAAGATCTAACGGAATGGCCAATCATAAGCTCGGAAAGCGTCAAGAGGCCTTTCATTGCGTCGTATACAGACATGCCAATACTTCGATGTTAGCATAATCTTGAGCCTGTGCAAAGTTTTTTCTCAGCAAATACGGCATCAATCATGCTGATTTAATGCTCAATCGAAGTATTTTTTCGTAATAAATCTCCAGTTCAATTTTCAAATCATCATATTCCTCCTGAGCTTCGTAATTAAAGAAAATGAATTTTAGTTTTTACCCCCACCACGGCGAATCGTTTTATTCGGAGATAATATACTCGGGCGAGCCTCGGGCCAGCAGACGACAGAGCTGTCAATGTACTTGTCCTGAGACTCTACCGAGTCTCTTGATAAAAGAACTACGAACAAGTATCTAAACTTTATTTTTTTGATTTTGTAAAAAAATTTGAAAAAAATATTACACTGAAACATCCATTCTAACAGATCAACGGATCGAAAAATATTCCATAAAAAATGACACCGAGAAATTACTCCAATATCATCAGAATGCACCGAAAGATTTTCAATAAAAGTAATCATAACGAAACGAGATTTTGAAACAAAAAAAACCGGCCAAGTGCAAGTCGGACTCGCGCACGAAGGGTTCCGTACCATTATCTATAAAAACGGCAAAAAATCACGTTTGTTGTATGGGAGCCCCTTAAATATTCATTTTATTCTGTTTTTTAGTATTTGTTGTTATAGCGGCAACAGAAATACATCATCTGTGAAAATTTCAAGTGTCTAACTATCACTGTTCATGAGATACAGCCTGGTGACAGACGGACAGACAGACAGAGGGACGGACAGCGGAGTCTTAGTAATAGGGTCCCGTTTTACCCTTTGGGTACGGGACCCTGAAACGTATGCGCACCAAATTTCGAGAGCAAAAGTGTGATTGGAAAAAAGAATTTCGGTCGAAGTGCCACATGGGCTTTTCTTTTATAACGTTTATTGATCACGAATTATATCTCATGAGCAATAGGGAAAACAAAATTGGTAAAGTACTTCTGAATTTTTTTTTTCTCGAATCAAATATCGTTTCGCTCAAAATTATTTCGCGTCACTTGATTCCATTTTAGGTTGCAAGTGCAAATAGTATTTTCATGTATTTAACCACTCTTGGGTGGTTTAAAACTATGTATAATTCAAACCTAGAGTGGTATCATACACCATTCTCTCCGTTATATAAAAAACGTAGAGAATAGTTTCCAAATAAACCTTATTATTGTGTTACGTCCCGAGAGGGAGATTTGGTTGAGTTCACGGAGGTCGCCGATTTAGAGCGTGTCTTTTGAAATTTGAAGTCGCTAGTGAGTCTTTAGTGGGATCTCCGTGGTCCTCGAATACATATTATTAATATTTGAGATTTATGAGATTTTGAATAATAGCGTGATTTAGGTTTGAGAAGGGTTCTTACCAAAGGATCTAGGTTTAGATTCTTGGAATGAGTTGTTGATAAAAGTTTGATTATGCACGAAAATATATAATATTTATTCACTTATTATTACACTCGTTTGGTTGTTACACTTGTTAGATTATTTCACGTGTATTACAATGGTTGCGTTCAGCGCTATTGCATAACTTATTATTGATACCGGTTAACTTTTATGTTTATGATTTGATCGGAGTTAGCTTATTAGATTTGATAGTAATTTGAATTTCGAAGAACGATTTACGCTCGTTATGATTTAGATTCGCGCTTGTGACGATTTCTAAGTAGCGAAGATTTAGATTGAGACTCTAAAAGATATGTAGAGTCTTTGGGATTTCGATGCTGACTGTTGTTGTTGAATTTCTTACTTGCTAGAGTTTGAGAATTTTGTCGGATTGTACGATTTTTGGGAGTAGAACGTTATGGAGGGGACTTATTTTGTTATGCTTTTTACTGGGATTGGATAGGAGGTCGTTAATTTGGTGTCCTAATTTTCCGATTGGAGTTTGTTATGGGGGAGACTTTTCTGGAAAAGTGATTGGAAGAAAAGTCGTTAATTTTAATCTGAGATTTTCGGAGGTTGGAAAAACGTGTCAAGCGGGGTTGCTCTAGTTTCAAGGGTCTTGGAATTTGAGAGCATGTGTTTGGGACTCGTGGGAAATATTTATTTCGCCGAGTACTCTCGATTTTCAAGAGGGTCAAGCGTGAGTCTGGAAAATGTTTCTGGAGTAATAAAACTTAGGATATTTTTGAAATTAAGAGTAGTCTATACGCTTTTACGATTTCCTGTTACAAGGTTTGAGATTTTTTATGCACGACTGAAAGTCGAGGGTTGTCTAGAGCACACATGCTGTTTTACTATGTTCATACTTGAAATAGAAAGCGATGTTGGGGAAAAAAAATGTATGAGAATGTCTGGTGTCTTACCGGATGTATCGTGTTACAATGTGAATTATTATTTAAGGGTATATACCATTATTCGAGAATATATACTCGATTGTTGAGTTTATTATTAAATATAAATTAGTTATCGACGAATGATGATAAAGATTTAAAGAGTGTACCGTCTGATGGTACATAATTAATAAAGTGTGATGAAAAAAAAAAATATGGGGGGCCTAGCGTAAGGCTAGGACGTAACAATTGCATGCAAGGGACATTTTATGGTAACACAGAAGAGGCACCGTTTTTGACTCCATTGTAGAGTTTACATTCGGAAAATTGGAATATTGAGGCTAGGGTTAATTAAAAAATTATTTATTTAGGCACTGTTCTAAAGTTTATTTATTGAATTACACTTTATTTTTGCACTCTATCACTCTTCTGTCTACATATTCAAATCACTTCAACCTAAAGTTTCACTTTAACCGAATAAAACTGACCGCGATCTTTATAACCTAACGACTCTTCAAAGATATTAATTATTCACCGAATACGAGTTTATCATACACCATTCCCTTATATAGTTATAAAAAAAAAAATAGAGAATGGTTTCTAAATAAACCTTGTTATTGCATCCGAGGAACATTTTATGGTAAAAGAGAAGACGCACCGTTTTCAACTCCGTTCTAGAGTTTACGTTCGGAAAAATGAAATGTTGGGACTAGGGTTAATAAAAGAAAATATTTAAATAGACACCGTTCAAAAGTTTATTTATTGAATCACACTTTATTTTCGCACTATTACTCTTCCATCAGTAATATGATAAAAGTCACTTTAATCAAAAGTTAAACTGACCGCGATCTTTATAACCTCCCAACAAAGATATTAAGTATTCACCGAATACGCGTTTATCATACACCTTTCTCTTCGTTATCAAAAAAAAAAAAAAACAAAGAGAATGGTTTCTAAATAAACCTCATTTTTGCATCCGAGGAACATTTTATGGTAAAAGTAAACAGACACCGTTTTCGACTCCGTTCTAGAGTTTACGTTCAGAAAAATGGATTGTTGGGTCTAGGGTTAATAAAAAAATATATTTATTTAGACACTGTCCAAAAGTTTATTTATTGAATCAGGCTTTATTTTTGCATAAATAAAAGTCTCTAAGCAAAAGTTTAAACTGGCCGCGATCTTTATAACCTCACGACAAAGATATTAAATATTCACCGAATACGAGAGTTTATCATATACCATTCTCTTGGTTAACAGAAAAAACGAAGAGAATGGTTTCTAAATAAACCTTGTTATTGCATTCGGGGAACATTTTGATGGTAAAAGAGAAAAGGGATCATTTTCGATTCCGTTGTAGCAGAGTTTACGTTTGGAAAAAAATTGTAGGGGCTAGGTTTAATTAAAAAAATATTTATTTAGACACTGTTCAATGGTTCATTATTACACTTTATTTTCCCACCATCACTATTCTATCTATATAAAAGTCACTCTTTACTCGTCTATCTATAAACACCACTCTAACCAAAAGTTGAAATTGACCACGATCTTTATAACCTCATGACTGTTATAAAAAAGATATTGGTCAGCTGTCATATGGACGATCGATCGAATATCACCACACTGAACCACGAAATGATTTTTTTTATAAATTTATCCATAAAATTGCTCACACGTCCCGCACTTCGTTATGTCAAAACAACGTTCAAACTTTATGTTGGCTCCGTACAGAGGAAAGACGAGTCGTCGTGACCAATCGCAACTCGTTGCTTCCGTTGCCGGAGACCGGCTTTTATGGAAATGGGTTTTGATGGGCATCAAAACGCCTTTGATTGTATCGTCTGAGCGCATATACAGACAAGGCAAATTCTTGAATGTAGTAGAATCGAGCATAATCCTAAGCCTGTGCAAAGTTTTTTCTCAGCAATTACGCAACCAATCGTGCTGATTTTAGGCTCAATCGAAAGAGCATCGCTCAATTAGTCAAAAGTTCGCTTCTCAAGCCGCCAAATGACTCCTAGGCTCTACAATTAGCGAAAACGTCATAAAAATTTTACCCCCACCACCGCGAGTCGTCTTGTTTAGAGATAGTATAGACTCGGCGAGCCTCGGGACAGCAGACGACAGAGCTGTCAATGTACTTGTCCCGAGACTCTACCGAGTCTCTTCATATATATATATATATATATATACATTTCTTATATATATATATATATATATATATATATATATATATATATATATTAACTATAATTAATGATAAATAATGATTAGGTAAGGTTGAAGGAAAGCAGCTTCGTCGATCAGATTAAACATTATGTGTTCTATTTCGTTATCGACTTTTACGTTACCGGTATACGTTTCCACTGTACGTTTTCCACTCATCCATACTTATGTTTCAAGAGGTTGAATAACACATGATGACGTTTTCGCACCAAATTGATATTGTTCATTGTTGATATCGTTGATATAACTACAATTATTAATTGGCGGGCTATAGCCACAGCACACTTCTACACGCACTCAGCAGCGATATCCAATGAGAGATGAGAGACGGGGTATACCAGAAAATCCCTAGGAAAGCGGCGGATTTCTCTTGGAATAATTGATTGACTTAGGTTTTGCGTTATCGTGATAAAATAATTACTTCGCAAATTATTGTAGTATTACTAATATGTTTCCCAAATGATTTCTAGTTGACTGTTAAAAAAAAAAAGAACTTTGCATTACGTTCTGCTAACTATACGCCCAATACATTTTTATTTATTATCAATAAACTATTATTTTGAAAATTATGATATTAATGTCAATAAATGGCATAAATAATTCCCAAAATATAGCGATAATAAAAAATTAATATTGTCAAATTCGTCTGCTAACTATACAGAACTTTCAAGACGCCCATAAGAACTGGGCTTCTATATAAATCTGACTTCGTTGGCATAACGTAGCATAAGAGATTTCGACCAATCGGGTAGCATACATGTGTACTATATATATGCGTTTGGAGTTACCCGATTGGTTGAAATCTCTTATGCTACATTATGCTACGCTATGCAAAAGCGCGTGTGATCGGCCTTAGTTCCGCGTGTCAACACGTAATTTCACGTGTGTTGGAGGCATTTATACGAACATAACCTGTTCGTCGATACGTTTTCAAAAAATGATGTTCTCGTGCTCATATCCAGGCTGCCCGAGTGGTACACGAGCAGATAAAAAACGACGATATACGAAAATTACGAAAACGAATTATGATTTCGAAAAAAATATTGCAATTCTAACTCACGAATGTAAATAACAAAAACATTACCACAATTAGCGACGATTCGGGCATGACACTATATACAATTTATTCATGATCTAGAGACAAGTACATTTACGTATACTATAAGATGGTGAAGACGAGTCGCTACTAGTCTTTACAGCAAGCAGAGCGGTTTCGAACGGTTTTCGAAAATTGTTTCAGCGATATTTAATTAATTACAACACTTTAAAAGATGTTGCTAGTTCACGTATTTTTTCTTTTTTTTTCTTTCGATCGTGACTATTTAGAACTCTGTAGCCTAACGCATATTGGAAAAATTAATATTTCATCCTTCCAAATCATCAAAAAAAGATCAACATCATCACTTTTATTATATTATCGGTAGAAGAGTGATAGTGTAAAAATAAAGTTTAAATCAATAAATAAACTTTTGAACAGTGTCTAAATAAATATTTTTTTTTATGCACCCTAGCCCCAACAATCCATTTTTCCGAACGCATACTCTAGAACGGAGTCGAAAACGGTGCCTCTTCTCTTTTACCATAAAATGTTCCTTGAATGCAATAATAAAATTTATTTAGAAACCATTCTATTTTTCTTTTTTTTTTTGATAACTAAGAGAATGGTGTATGATAAACTCGTATTCGGTGAATATTTGATATCTTTGAACAGTCGTGAAGTTATAAAGATCGCGGTCAATTTCAGTTTTGGTTAAAGTAACTTTTATATACGTAGATAGAAGAGTGATAGTGCAAAAATAAAGTGTAATTTAATAAATAAACTTTTGAATAGTACCTTAATAAATAATTTTTTTTATTAACTTTAGCCCCAACAATTCATTTTTCCGAACGTAAATTCTAGAACGGAGTCGAAAACAGTGCCTCTTCTCTTTTACCATAAAATGTCTCTTGCAAGCAATAATAAAGTTTATTACGAAACCATACTCTTCATTTTTTATATAACTGAGAGAATGGTGTATGATACCACCCTAGGTTTGAATTATATGTGGTTTTAAACCACCCTAGAGTGCACTTTGCACTTGCAACACAAAACGGAATCAGGCGATGCGAAATAATTTTGAATGAAGGTATTTGATTTGAGAAAAAAAAATGTCATCAGTACTTCACCAATTTTTTTTTTATCTATTGCTCATGAGATATAATTGGTAATCAATAAATATTATTAAAAAAAAACTCGCATAGTACTTCGGCTAAAATTATTTTTTCCAATCAAACTTTAGCTCTCGAAATTTTGTACGTATATTTTTTTGTTTCAAAATCTCGTTTCGTTATGATTAATTATATTTAAAAACTTTCGGTGCATTCTGATGTTATTGGAGTATTTCTTCGGCATCATTTGTTATGGAATATTTTCCGATCCGTTGATCTGTTGGCACGGATGATTCGGTGCAATATTTTTTGAAATTTTTTTTTACAAAATTAAAAAAAAGTCAAGTTTTTACTTGTTCGTTGTTCTTTTATACGTCGTATCTTCTCAGAACTACTGTACGTTTTAACGGGGTCATCCCATGTGACAGCTATTTTTTTCGCTTTTTTTGGGAATTTTTTTTTTGACGAACCATTAAAACACACTATCTTTGAATTTTTACCACACATTTATTAAGGAGGTTGGATCACGCAATCAAAATAATCAGAATTTGATAAAATTTGGTGATAACATTCTTTGGCTTCAAGTATACAAACACAATTTTTTTCAAAATTTTTTACCACATGGTTATCGAATAATTGAGCGTTGAATCGAAGTTCTTATGCACGAGATGTATAAATGTATATATGTAAACTCTATGCTTATACACGTGAACTTTAGTGTTCAATTACTCGAGAACTATGTGGTAGAAAAATCTAAAAAAATGTGTATAGTCATATATATTTTTAAAGAATACATTTACCAAATTTTATTAAATTCTTATCATTTTGAAATTTTTAATGTTTTTAACATAGTTTAGCGTGGCAACATTGTATCGTCGCGATCCAACTTCCTTAACATTTTTACAGTTCTCAGAATTTTATCAAACAAAAATATCGAGCTGAATCAACTTTACACCGTTTGGAAGACACTCATGTGTAGGTTGACGGCTGCCATGATTCCGGAGGTTTTGCTCATCTAAAATCAAAAAATCAAACGGCATTTTAATTTGCGGACCTGAGGCTATCGCTGGAACTAGAATAATGTAAAAATATCGAAAATTGAATTTTTCGCACGTTTTTAAATGTTAAGTTCCGACTTTCATCGTTTTTTTCGACTTTTAAAACCATGCCAAAAATTCAATTTTCGATATTTTTACGTTAGTTCCAGCGATAGTCTCAGATCTACAAATTAAAATGCTGTTTGATTTTTTGATTTCAGATGAGCAAAACCTCCGGAATCATGGCAGCCGTCAACCAACACATGAGTGTCTTCCGAACGGTGTAAAGTCGATTCAACTCGTTATTTTTATTTGATAAAATTCTGAGGGACTGTAAAAATGTTAATAAATGTGTGGTAAAAATTCAAAGATATTGTGTTTTAAAGGTTCATCAAAAAAAAAATCCCAAAAAAACGAAAAAAAATAGCTGTCACATGGGATGACCCCGTTAAGTAATCTAATAATTTTTTAAGTATTGACGGTTAATTACGAATATTGAATTCACTTGAACACTTCTTAGATCAACATTTCACATTACATTTTTAGTCCGAATATACACCAGCTCGAAATTCGATCATGTATCCATTTTTAGCCGAAATCATTAAAAAATCGCTTGAGCGACCTCTAAAATTTTGATTCAGGATTCAATTCTTGAGAGAATCACTTTTTGTTAAAATATTACCATATTTTGCTGCAATGTCGAAAAAAGTGTCAATTCTTTTGCATCACTCATATACATACATAATATAGACATGTTTAATTGGCAGGCTATGAATTTCATACCCGAGTACGCACACAATATTGACATGTTTAATTAACAAGCTATGAATTCCATACAAAAAGTCGACAAATCCTAGCCAAAAACAGCATAAATGCTGTGAAAAAAGCTGAGACAAGTACATTTATGCCCCCCAAATAATCATTCCAGTTAATCCCCCCTACCACCCAGCGCCAAAATACCGATCCCCGCCAAAATTTACAAAAACCCATCTAAGTCGTTCATGCAAAGATCTCCGCACAAAAATTCTTTCTGATAACAACTCATCATACAATGTTTTATGGGTAACCGCTCTCATTATCTTATCAAATTAAGTCAAATTGTACAGAGATGATAATTTCATTCTCGTAAATGTTGTGAGTTCACAAAAAGTTGATAAATAAATAAATATCTACTAAAGTATATATGGTCAAGTACGTGGGATTTAATTATGTTTATAAAATTTCCAATAATGTTCATATACCATTTCTCTAATTAATGCTTTATTACAATGAATTATTATCCTATGACTTGGAACTACAAGGGCTTTAAAAAAAAATACAGAATTGCATTAGCCTGCGTGAGATTGAACGCTGCCACACTCTCATTTGTAATACTTGTAGTATAGTTTTATTGGTAACAAATTGATAAAAGTTTAATATCGTACGTAGAGCGGATACGCACAGAGTATAATAAATATCTACTAAAGTATATATGGTCAAGTACGTGGGATTTAATTATGTTTATAAAATTTCCAATAATGTTCATATACCATTTCTCTAATTAATGCTTTATTACAATGAATTATTATCCTATGACTTGGAACTACAAGGGCTTTAAAAAAAAATACAGAATTGCATTAGCCTGCGTGAGATTGAACGCTGCCACACTCTCATTTGTAATACTTGTAGTATAGTTTTATTGGTAACAAATTGATAAAAGTTTATTATCGTACGTAGAGCGGATACGCACAGAGTACTTGTCCGGCCCGAAAATTTTTCATAAAATTTGTCACATAAGTCAACATTAATCTATCATACATTTTGGCATTAACTAGTAAAGTAAACACAGCTACTTTGGAATCACAATATGCGGATTGTTTTGTATCCCAAATTATCCTCCTTCCCTTTAACCAATTGTTATCGATGAATTGATGCTCGTGTGGAGCATATCTCACATTATTACACGGCACGCTTATTCCGATTTTGTAACATCCGGGGGAAATCTGAAGTTACAGAGCATCTAAACGGTGCTGTACACCCGAAATAAGTAATCCGGTACCATTTACACGCACCTTTACACCGGTTTTTACAACAACAGGTTTTATAAAACGGAATGAGCCTGCCATGTAAGAGCGGTCATCAATTGATTGCATTCCAAGGTGGGTAAGATTCAAATCTGCGTCAGGAGAACCGAATGTTCGGAGTGGTTGAAAAATTCACCGTGAACAAAAAAGCATATTTTTCGCTTACTAGTCAAAAAATTTTCGGGCCGGACAAGTACTCTGTGCGTATCCGCTCTACGTACGATATTAAACTTTTATCAATTTGTTACCAATAAAACTATACTACAAGTATTACAAATGAGAGTGTGGCAGCGTTCAATCTCACGCAGGCTAATGCAATTCTGTATTTTTTTTTAAAGCCCTTGTAGTTCCAAGTCATAGGATAATAATTCATTGTAATAAAGCATTAATTAGAGAAATGGCATATGAACATTATTGGAAATTTTATAAACATAATTAAATCCCACGTACTTGACCATATATACTTTAGTAGATATTTATTTATTTATCAACTTTTTGTGAACTCACAACATTTACGAGAATGAAATTATCATCTCTGTACAATTTGACTTAATTTGATAAGATAATGAGAGCGGTTACCCATAAAACATTGTATGATGAGTTGTTTTCAGAAAGAATTTTTATGCGGAGATCTTTGCATGAACGACTTAGATGGGTTTTTGTAAATTTTTGTGGGGATCGGTATTTTGGCGCTGGGTGATGGGGGGGATTAACTGGAACAACTATTTGGGGGGTATAAATGTACTTGTCTCAGCTTTTTTCACAGCATTTATGCTGTTTTTGGCTAGGTACATATAAAACGTAGTGATAAAATTCGGAAGTTCAAGTTGTACGCAGGAGTATCTATTAAATATTTTTGCAAACGTCCGTCATGGCAGCGGCGGTTAACAGACGATGACTAGGTATATGCGTAAGTTGGGCGAATATTTCAACAAATGACATTCACAACATTTAATATGAATTACAATGTTGGATAAGCGCAGCGAGACGCCGTAACAAGCAAATGTTTTGTCTATCAGAGCTTTTATTAGATCACATTCATATAAGAACTTAGGTACAAACTAACGAGCGTGTTAAAGAAATTACATAAATTTGAATCTGCGCCCGTGAGATTGCATTGCAAGATGGTGCTAAGATAGATGGCACGAATGATAGTGAGAAAACGTGGTCGGACGGAAGTCAAATATCTGATAAGAAAAAGTCATTCAGTTCGAACGGGAAAACGACAGAGAAAAGTTATGCGATAGTAAATGGCCGTGAACAAATCGCAGTGGTTAAATCCGTGACTTAAAAAAAGGGAGTAAAATATTGGGACATGAAGAAGCACAATGATACATAATATCTGTATTCAATATAATGACAGAAATAACTGCTTAATGTTGTCGATAATTGGAAGTGGTCGGCGGCCGGACATCATTAATCCGTTTCCCATGTCAATCGTACACCGTAGGTTATGTCGTTGTTTGTCGTAATAAGTATAGCCGGACATATAATGTCCTTTGCTTCAACAAATGCTTTGTTGCATGCAAGTCGAACTTGCCGATTGTGAAAAGGTAGATAACGATTGTTATCATCGGTAAAATAGTAAACAAAACTCCCGTTTATTCTGTTTCCCTGTGCATCTTGGAAATTAACCATTTCTAACATTTCGGCAAAACGTCCATTTTTTGTATACACAAATTTGTCACAATGCTGCCTGGTTACAGTTTCCCTACTTTTGCTCCGATATTCAACACCTTTTATAAGAGCTCTGCGGTACACTGTCATTGTATGTCTACATGATAATTCCAAATATTCTATTAATTGTTGCTCTAAACGTAACGGTACTTTTTCGTAGGCTCTTTCTACGCCGTACAATTCCATTAATTCCCCGCATTGCAGCGGTAACATTTTGGATTTTTTTTTCCATTAATTAATTTCTCCTTGACTTTCATGTTTACTTCAATAAATTTTCTCATGAAGTCTAGCAACAAATAATGCGTCATTATTTGAGTCTGTCTTTCGTGCGGACTCTTTATTGACTCGATTATCCGTTTATTATACGCCTGAAACGAGAAAGTACTGGTTGCCCATAGAGGCCCTAAATTTTCAACACAATCGACCAAGTGAGCGGTGAGATAAAGATTAAAATTCATGTGGTCATTCCCGAATATTTTTTCGAAATTCAACCGATACCACTGTAGCAACAAACGCGTTCTGGCAAGCTCGTCCATCATTATATCATTTCTGCACAATATGTGTATGGCTTCCGAAAGCAAAGACAGAAGCTGCAACTCGCTATCACGTGTTACATCTTTCAAATAAGGTACACTGTAATACAGAAGCTAATTCCTCCATTCCGAAGCTTTCCAAACTTCTCTTTCTTGTATTTGCCTTGGCAAACGTGATACAATCCCTGGCGGTTGTATTCTCATCAAACGACTGTTTATTGTTCGTAATGACGTGGGGTCTCCGCGGCACCAAGAGCCGGACGTATTATCTAGTATTAATTTTCTAAACTTTTTAGTCACACCCAGGCACACGTTGTCCATGTAATCCACTGATATACCATTTCTTAAGTGGAATCCTGGCAGCATTCTTAAAATCGAATTGCCTACTATTCCTTTGACTCTTTTTTTGCTTTGAGTTACCTGTGTCATGTGCCTTCGTATTTCATCATCGGTACGTAGCCTTATAGGTGCGTTCTTGTAAATTCTTTTCTTGGTTGCGGTCGTCGTAGATTTCATGTAGCAAAAGGTACATCCATGCTCGGCATTAAAGCGGCTCATATTCATAATTTCATACCTTGCGACAGCATTTACCGAACACACGATGGTCTTAAAACGACTCACAACGGTACGGTTTCGGTTATCATGTAGATTCCATTCGACACCATCTTTGTATAACGATTCTAATTGTTGACCTATCGGTTCCATGAACGCGTTTAAGTTAGGATGTCCTTTATCAACCCAAATTCCACACAAAATCATATATTTTTTACGCAAGTGCGGCGGTAATGCATTGATCGTGAGTAATACCGGCCAAGCACTTGATCTTGTTGATTTTCCTACTGAGCAGCCATCGGTATTGATAGTAAACGTAAAGTTCCACTCATGATCCAAAAATTGATCATTCTGAAGCATTGATATATATTCTTTACCATCGTAAATATCTTCAATTCCTTTGGGATTTATTTTTTTCCATTGAACACGATATTTCAAATGGTTTTTCATTGCAGGATTGGCAAGTAGTCTTTTTAATTGTGCCCTTAGGTTGAGTATTATAAAATGAGACATGTTTTTCTTCTCTTTTTCTGGTCCACATTTTCCACACTGGCAGTCGCGGGCAGGTTTTTCCTTGCATCCCAATACATCTTTGCACACTTGGTAGTATAGATATTTTTTTGTAATTCCTTTCCTTTTCCTGTTCAGCGTTTTCCACAAACTTCGCTTAGTGAGACTCGACGAACGAGTGAAACGGCAAAGTTGGATAGCAATACTCGCAGCATTCCGACATTGTTTGTAATCTCAAGAAAATTTTTTCTTATCTCTTCTTTGGACATTTGTTATTTCTCAAATTTCATTCCGCTTCTGTAATTTTTATCGCCGCAACGTGAGTTTTTGTAGCGTACCGCTGCGCCAGAAGCTTTTTAGTTTTAAGACTTTATTGTAATTTGGATGGCATTTTTTATGAATGATGAAACAAAAAATAAATTGTCAGCCTACACATATTGTTATCGCGCATTATCAAAATCGTTATTCTCTGGAAACAAACGAGATTCCAGAGAAAAACCGTAGTGTTGGTCGAAACGACCCAACTTGGATTTCCTTTTTCGGCCGGTAAATCACCATAAAAAGAAAGCCAAAGAAGAATCGTGGGGACAAATAATACAGAATGTTTTATCCTACCCCGCTACGATTGAAAAGTCCCAAATTGGGGCTCAGAGTCCCAAACAGGGACTCACTCATTCCGGTTGCCTTGTACAAAAAAGGCCCAAATTGGGACTCAGAGTCCCAAGCAGGGACTCGCTCATTCCAGTTGCCTTGAACAAAAAAGTCCCAAATTGGGGCTTGGGGTCCCAAATAGGGACTCGCATTTTCCGGTTGTCTCGCTCGAAAAAGTCCCAAATTGGGGCTTGGAGTCCCAAATAGGGGCTCGCATTTTCCGGTTGTCTCGCTCGAAAAAGTCTCAAATTGGGGCTCGGCGTCCCAAATAGGGACTCGCATTTTCCGGTTGCCTTGTCAAAAAAAGTTTCAAATTAGAGCTCTGAGTCCCAAACAGGGACGTTTTTCATTAACTTCCACCCCTAAAAAAAAGTCTCAAATTAGGGCTCGAAGTCCCAAATAGGGACTCGTTTTTTCCGCTTGCCTCACTCGAAAAAGTCCCGCAGTAGGGCTCGGAGTCCCAAATAGGGACTTTTTATGAAATCTCACCCCTAAAAAAAGTCCCCATTTGGGACTCCGAGTCCCAGTTTAGGACTCATGACGTCACATCCGGTTCAAACCGAGAGAGCGGAAAAAAGTCCCATTTGGGACTCAATTTGGATCTCACTTGTCCACTTAAGTCCCGAGTCCCAATTGGGACTTTTTTGGGGACTTTTTTAAGGGACTCGCTGATCCGTCAGGGTATCAAGAGATTCGGTAGAGTCTCGGGACAAGTACATTTGACAGCTCCGTCGTCTGCTGGCCCGAGACTCACCCGAGTATATTATCTCTGAATAAAGCAAATTCGGTGGTGGGGGGTATCATTTTCTTTAATTGTGGGGCCCAGAAGAAATATTATGATCTGAAAATTGAACTGGAGACTAATTACGCGAGACTCCCTCGATTGAGCCTTAAATCAGCACAATTGATGCCGTAATTGCTGAGAAAAAACTTTGCAGAGGCAAAGTTATGCAAAAGCGCCAATACATTGAAAGATTCAGTGTTTCTGTATATGTGCGCAGACGACATAATGAAAGGGCTTTTGATGCCCATCATGACCCATTTTCATGAAAGTCGGTCTCCGGTGACGGAGGCGACGAGTTTCTATTGCTCGCGAGTGACGCGTCTTTCTTCTGTACCGATCCGGCGGAAAGTTCTTGGTTACGAGCACGGTCTTGTATACAGGTTTTGCAACTCGGTAGAATTTTAATAGAAGGCAGTGACTCCACTGTTGAAGCCGAATCCAGGTGGCGCAGCGATAGAGGGATATATCAACATAACCTATATTTGTTAAATCCTCTCGCATGTGACGTGTGACAATTTGTGAGTGCAGTATTATTATTTCCGTGCATGAATTAAAGTGGTGATTTTTTTTTTCGAATTATCACGAAGCCTTGTGTTGTGCTGCGCTGTAAAACGGGTTACAACAATCTGAAAATTAAACGATCGGTTTTTAAAGTGCCATTGAATAGTGAGCGACTCAAAAAGTGGCAAATCAACTAACTTAAAATATATTGGCTATGGATTTGTTAGTTGATACACATCCTTCTTTCTTTAAACAAACTAAATTCATAGAAATTATATGTATAAACAAACATTTTGGCTTCAAGTTCAATGCTCGCGTGAGTCGCATGCGCGACTGTTGTCATCTTTGTCGCACCGAATATCCTTCGAGCGCAGCGACGCCAGCGGCTTAACGCGTTAAGAGGACCACGTTAAAATCTACAGTTGCAAGACCTGTATACAAGACCGTGGTTACGAGTCATTGTTGCTCAATTCGTGGCCACAAGTGACCTCCATAAAGTTACCCGAACGACTTAAATTTTTCGAATTTTTTATTAAGGGAGCTTTCCAGTGTGACAGCCCGAAAAATCGCTGTTTTTCGCGATTTTTTTTTTTAAAGAAAAAATAATCTAATCGGTCTGGTTTTTTTTTGTATATTAATTGGGTATTGAAGAATACAAAACAATTTTTTAAAGATCGATTTATTTATTAATTAATATCTATAAAAATGATGAAACAATTGTTGCAGAAAATGCACTTGGATGTGGTGTCCACGTTGGGGGTCACAATTTTGATCTGAAACAAAAAACACAAAAAGATTATTGATCGGTATATAATTGGCTTTCGTGCTATGGAGGCTTTTTTTTTTTTTTTTGCAAAAATGGCGCCGGTTTGAACAAAAAGTATCGATTTTAGCATTTTTTTTTGGCAGTTTTTTTTACAAAAAAATAGGAAGATGTCAAAAAAAAAAAAGCTTCCATAGCACGATAAACAATGACGTTAAGAATATTGTGTAAAAAATTCAACTCGATAGCTTTACAACTCTGCCCTCCAAGTTGGACACCGTTTTGAAAAATGCTGTTTCGAGAAAAACGCGTTCAAAGTTTCAAGTGAGGAAATTTTAGGTAAATCGTTTACTTACGGTCAATCAGCGATGCCAGGTCCATACAATATCCCTTCTGCATCTTCGAAAAGATCGTGCTCAATGGATTGTTCAGTCCGACGAGCTGTCCTCGCCTCTTTGCTATCCAGGGACGCCCGGCGGTTTGCTTGGGTGATGCGTGCATTCTTGTACTTAGCGGCGAAATCTGCGGCGCTCGGCCCTATCGTGCATCCCATCGTCTCCAAAATTTTTAAAATTGGGTCGTAACCTTCATTGAAGGTGCACACAGCACACTGCGTAGCGATTTCTACTATCTGCTTGCCGCAGAATACGTGCTTTGGGGCTAGTTGCCACACACAGTGATTGAAGCTCTCGTTATTGTTTTGAGTGTTCGCGCCCGTACATCGTTCTAAGAGATCCTCCGTTGTTAGATCATCGTAAATCGGCTTTAAAACTTGTTGTACGTCTTCGTCGAGTGCTGGTGGATGGATGTACTCCTGTCCTGTGGCCTCGGCCTTGCGCCATTCGCACCACGAATCTTCTCCCGAGCGCCGAAAACCAAAAAGAACTCCAAAATCACATAGCTAAACGTTTGATCGATTCGGACTTCAAACTCTGGACTCTTTTTCAAGATTTTTGCTGCCGAAGTGCTCGCAAACGTTAGATCCGTTTCGATATCGTGTCGATTTGTTCCCTTGAAACCCGCGGATCTTTTTCGTTCATTTCGCGGATGTCCGCTTCTCGAGCCTTTTCTATCCTGCCACGCACATTTCTCTTTCGTAGATCTATCCATTTTGAATGTCGAAACCGAACTGAAAGACGAACCGGACTCACGTTGGAAGGTACACGAGCAGGTAGGAACGAGACAATAGAAATAACGGTCGCACGGGCAGACGGCCGACGCGGGAGCTGTAGCGCTCCGTTGCCTTCTTCCAAGAAATGCTGTACAGTAACCGAAATAATCTGAATTTCGGCATGAAAATTTCAGGGAATATTCGGAAGAGTGTATACTATTCGATAAAGCAAAAAAAAAATCGATTTTTTGAAAATTTCACACTGGAAAGCTCCCTTAATCATATCTTTCAGTATTCGTTCAGTGGTTATCGGTATTCTAATTAAAATGTTTAGTGGTAACTAGTTACCTTAGTCGGTGGCACCGCGGATCGACAGCCCGATCGATGATGTTTTATATACGAGCTTTACAAGAAGATTGCCCCCGTGTATGTGTTCGCTCGCGTTCGTTGAGTGTTTTTATTTTGCGTTTTATAAATTAATTGGCCCGAGTTAAATGTTCTCGTGGCCTCGCGTTTGTTTGTGTAAGTGTGTTTAACAATTTTGTGCAGTGTCGTGTAAATCGGTATACAATTGCGTGTTTTATCTCTATTTTATTTCGCGATACGAGTGTCTATTAGTGTATGTGTGTCTTCGCCGCCGTGACTTCCGCTAATTTCTTCTAATTATTATAAATAAATTCGATAAATTTACGTATTCTCGTGGAATCACGTTTGTTCGTGTGGTTATAATGTACAAAAGTGTTAAGCGTCGGTTGAATCGGGTTACAATTTAATGAGTTCTGTGCGATTTATTCTGCGCTGTGATTGTGTGTTCGTGCGTGTGATCTGTCACCGCTGTAACTTACAATAATTTTTTCCTTTACTCCAATCCCTTTCCTAAAGTCACCCAAACTGACGCAGTTTGTGGTGATCCTTTCTTTTTCTAACTTATTGGGGGCTGGTGAAATCTTTCCATCTCTCAATTTCCTCTTTCTTTGATTTTTTAAATCCCTACTCCCGGTCCTTGAAATCCTTACTCCCTTTCCCAGCTACCCTCATTTATTATCAAGAGACTCGTTTATTCGTGTGGGTATAATGTACAAAAGTGTTAAGCGCCGGTTGAATCGGGTTACAATTTAATGAGTTCTGTGCGCTTTATTCTGCGCTGTGATTGTGTGTTCGTGCGTGTGATCTGTCACCGCTGTGACTTACAATAATTTTTTCCTTTTCTCCTATCCCTTTCCTAAAGTCACCCAAACTGATGCAGTTTGTGGTGATCCTTTCTTTTTTTAACTTATTGGGGGCTGGTGAAATCTTTTCGGCTCTCAATTTCCTCTTTCTTTGATTTTTTAAATCCCTACTCCCGGTCCTTGAAATCCTTACTCCCTTTCCCAGCTACCCTCATTTATTATCAAGAGACTCGGTAGAGTCTCGGGACAAGTACATTGACAGCTCTGTCGTCTGTTGGCCCGAGGCTCGCCCGAGTATATTATCTCTGAATAAAACGATTCACCGTGGTGGGGGTAAAAACTGAAATTAATTTTCTTTAATCACGAAGCTCAGGAGGCATATGATGATTTCAAAATTGAATTGGAGATTTGTTACGAAAAAATACTTCGATTGAGCCTTAAATCAGCATGATTGATACGGAAAGTCTGAACAGAGTTTTTGAAGTGAGAATAAGTGCTTATACGCGAGACGTGTTGGTGGATAAATTCGGGAAAAAGAATTATTTCGCGATCTGTGAATAAATAAATAGTTCGAAGTACCCATACCGCGGAAAGTCTGAACGGAGTTTTCGAAGTGAGAAGTGCTTACGCGGGACGTGGTGTGGTTAAATTTTGGATCGTACGCGTACGATCCAAAAATGATTTCTTTAATATAAATTCAATGACAGCAATTTAGAGTTTCATTCAAATTCACGTATTTTTTATTTTTTCCCCCTTTCGATCGCGACTAATTAGAATCTCATGGCTTAAACAGTATTGAAAATATTAATGTTTTTTCACGAACAGTTGTGAGGTTATAAATATCGCGGTTAGGTTCGATCGACTCTTGGTTACAGTAATAATAAGAAAGTGATGGTGTGCAAATAGTGAAGTGCTTTTAATCAACTCTCGAACAGTGCTGAAATGAATATGTATTTTTTTTATTATTGTTAACCCTGTAGTTTTTATTTTCCACACTTAACTCTACGACGGAAACGAAAGCGATCTCTTTTCTCTTATTTCGCGATTAAATGTTCCTCGTATAAGATTTCTTGAGAAATCATTCTTTTCGTTTCTCTGATAACTATGAAATAGTGTACGTTGAACTGTTAATCATGATTGGTGTGAATTGATGTCAATTTGGAAAAGAAACTCTATAAAACTAATAATGAGTGTCAAAAAAATGTATATGGCAAAGTTTGTTATTATCATGCCGAGTTTTGAGCAGTGTCTAATAAATATTTTTTTCAACTCTACACCGTTGACAATTTATTTTATTGGTCCCTTTCCTCTTTATTATAAAATGTTCCTCGCTTGCATAATAAGATTTGTAAA
This sequence comes from Rhimphoctona megacephalus, assembly GCA_963989365.1. Classification (NCBI taxonomy): domain Eukaryota; kingdom Metazoa; phylum Arthropoda; class Insecta; order Hymenoptera; family Ichneumonidae; genus Rhimphoctona; species Rhimphoctona megacephalus. The sequence goes on along the minus strand of OZ022421.1, from coordinate 5,598,190 downwards.
TCATAAAATGTTCCTTGCATGATAATTGTTGGTCCATTTCAAAAGATTTTCGACGTCGTTTTTCTATCCAAAATATATGTAAATAGCAAAAATCCCCTCCCGGGGAAAAAAAACCTGGACAAGTACATTGATGGTCCCTCGTTTCCCTATGATATCACAAAAAATTTAAAACCCCACTTAAATTTTTTTTTTTAATGTTTACTAATTTTATTCATATCCCGGAGGGAAACCAACCATATAGATCACGAAATATCCGGCCAAAAAACCAGACTTCACAATAAATGTTACTTTGAATTTATTTCCACAGAACAAAACAGGAAACAAAACATTAAAAAATCAGCGTTATCAAGATGAGAAAAATACCACTTCTAATTAGTGTGTAAGAAGTATCAATAGTCTAGAAAAAAATGAAAAAAGGTCACCATCTAAGTTGCGTGCAGCAGTAAAATTTATGATATCAGTACTAGGACAAGCATTTCTTTGGTGACTGCGAAGATATCAATATGGACGTACCGGCAACGTAGAGCATGCAGTTGGTGCATTGCTTCTGGGATCTCCTAAGTCGACTAGCTACGATTGTTTTGGCTATGGCGCGACCAATGTTGCCAAATAGTATTTACTTATATGACCTAATGAAACAACATGCTTGCGCCGCGGCTAAAATAACGAAAAACAAGCAGGAACAGGAAGTTTCGCATAAGATCCCGTACTTTTGTAATGTTAAAAAAAAACTTTAATTTATGTCCGTACATGATAGCACAGTTTTGTTTGATTGGCAATAATTTGATGAACGTTCACTACCGTACGTTGAGCGTATACGCACAGAGTACTTGTCCAGTCCATAACTTTTTATTAAAATTGCTCATTCAAGTGAAAATCAAATTGGAGGTGCTTTTTGTTGCATGCGTTGCTTTTCGCCATCAGAAATTTATAAGAAAATCAATTCTTCTGCGAATTTCAAAATGGCCTTGTATCATACACAACATTCGACGTCGATTCAATCGGAATAAAATGGTGTTCGTAGTCATCATAAAAATACATTAACATAAGGTGCAGTCAGTTATGAAATTTCTGAAGTCTGCGACTCAGTGAACCATTGCCAGCAATGCAGCGTATCATACTTTCGAAAACCACTATTGCCAGCAATGAAAGTTATTATACTTTGGAAAGCTACTATTTATTAGTAGAAGATCTAAATAACCACTGGTGAAAGGTCAAAAGATCAATGCAGGCTATGAATGCACCGTCAAATTTGTATCCAATGTTTCAAGATCACGCAACTTTCACACAAAATAATCCCCCTCCGTTCATTTCACTTTGACGTTCTTGGGCGCCAGCTATCAAAATAGCCCTTTATGTTTTGAAAAAGAGAATTTAAACCGTTATGCGGGATTAATCATAAGAAAATAAAAATTAAAGAAGACAATAACAATGAAAACTAACAATGAAAAAGTGCGTATTTATGACCCTTGACTTTTCAGAGAGACCCCTGATTTTTACTGGAATGAGCAATTTTAATAAAAAGTTATGGGCCGGACAAGTACTCTGTGCGTATACGCTCAACGTACGGTGGTGAACGTTCATCAAATTATTACCAATCAAACAAAACTGTGCTATCATGTACGGACATGAATTAAAGTTTTTTTTTAACATTACAAAAGCACGGGATCTTATGCGAAACTTCCTGTTCCTGCTTGTTTTTCGTTATTTTAGCCGCGGCGCAGGCATGTTGTTTCATTACGTCATATAAGTAAATACTATTTGGCAACATTGGTCGCGCCATAGCCAAAACAAACGTAGCTAGTCGACTTAGGAGATCCCAGAAGCAATGCACCAACTGCATGCCCTACGTTGCCGTTACGTCCATATTGATATCTTCTCAGTCCCCAAAGAAATACTTGTCCTAATAATGATATCATAAATTTTACTGCTGCACGTAACTTAGATGGTGACCTTTTTTCATTTTTTTCTAAACTATTGATACTTCTTACACACCAATTAGAAGTGGTATTTTTCTCATCTTGATAACGCTGATTTTTTAATGTTTTGTTTCCTGTTTTGTTCTGTGGAAATAAATTCAAAGTAACATTTATTGTGAAGTCTGGTTCTATGGCCGGATATATCATGATCTATATGGTTGGTTTCCCTCCGGGATATGAATAAAATTAGTAAACATAAAAAAAAAAAATTATGTGGGCTTTTGGATTTTTTGTGATATCATACGGAAACGAGGGACCACCAATGTACTTGTTCAGGTTTTTTTTCCCCGGGAGGGGATTTTTGCTATTTGATATCACTTCTTTTTTCTATAGTATTTTCATATATTTTGCTTTATATAGACTCCAATAGAGTCTGTATATAACAAAAAAAAACTTACAACGTGTTTGCATCATTGCATCATCGATTTATTTGGATGACAGGAATCATTACTGATCATACTACTAATTCGACATAAAAGAATGAGACAGATTTTCTACCATAAATTCATTGTTATTGAGGTTGTTTAAATATAGAAGCGTTTCGTTTCTGTGATAAGAAAAAAAGTTATAATGTTTTCAAAAGAGTTAACTACAGACTCGAAGTATTTTTGAGATGTTATTAATTCGTTGATAGGTTATTATTCGATTATAGCTTGGCAGGAAGGTGTTATAGAAGAGACCTCAAGTACCAGTTTTTCCCCCAAGGCGAAAATTCAGAAAATTAAATACTTTATCATTAGCTTTCAAGTTGTGTATTAGAATAAGCCATTCAGGGGCGAAAAGGCACCGAGGATATTAGCAATTTCGGTCTAAGCTATAAATAGATAATTATATTTAACTTTATTGTCAGGAGCCTCAGAATGATTATTCTTTCAAAGATGAAATGACGGAAGAATATGATGCATCATCCTTGACTTACAAATTGTTTTATAAAACATAGAAAAAAAATAGACTAAAAAAAAATTCGGCCGAAGTACTTGATGAATGTTTTTTCCCTTAATTTACATAATGTATCTGTCATGGTGACAACCTCGCCAAGTACTTCGGCCGAAATTCTTTTTCATCTAATTTTTTTTCGTTTGCAATCTTTTTTTGCTTCTGACTCTTATTAATACAGAGTTTTTATTTTCATTCTGGTTGGTAAAACAACTGCATTTTCGAACTTGATTCTTTTCTCTATCAACATTCAACATTATTTGAAGATTTTATGTCACACGATAAAGCCTTCCGTACTTGGCCACATATATTTTAGTATAGCTCAATTTATTTTATAACTTTTTGCGAAACCCAACCTTAGCTTTTCGCGGGGATTAACTCATTTTGTTTTGTGTGATTTGAATTTATTTGACACATTTTTTGAGAGTGGTCACTTTTCTTACTTTTTGATAGGATTTGATTTTCTCAGGTATTTTTGCGAGAAACGGTTTTTGCAGTGTATGTATATTCGTGGAAAAATATGGGAACGGCGGTCAACAAATGTACTTGTCCAGGCTTTTTCCCCGAGGGGGATTTTTATGCATGTTTATTTTTCGCTAAGACATAACATCTATTCTCTTTAGTCTGTCCTCTCTGTCCGCTTTTTTCTGCAATCTTTTTTGTATCGGTGGAATTAAAAATAACATTGCTCCACTTCTTCCAATCATACCACCCGCGATGAAAAAACCCGGATCGTAAGAATTTAGCACATCGTACAGCCAACCTGAGAAAAAAAAAGATTATTTCTGGAAAATATCAACGCATCAAAAAAATACTTCGAAATTTCGAATAAAATTCAATTTTGATTCATTTCAAACATTATTTATTTTTCATTCATTTTCATTCATCGTTCAAAGTTATTATGTTAGTCAGAAACTGGATGTCTGATAAAAAAATTATTCAAAGCAAATTAGTTTTCAAAAAACCAATTGAATGCACGAACTTTTCAAGTAACTTCTTCTCATTGTGTTGTGTTTATGATAAAAAATATTACTAATCAACTTTGTTATTGATAGAATTGGAAGGCAGATTTTTTTCCGAAATTTTTCGTTTTAGATAAATGAAACATCAAAAAACCAGTTTTACGTAATTGGACAGAAAACATATCGAATTCATTGTAAAAAAAAAGTTTATGCATTTCTTCATTCTTATTTTTATCATCAAAGTGAATTTATGATATTTGCAAATACCATTTAGAATAAGAACTTACAGATATAAATGTGTGAGGCTTCCGGAAGCCTCAAACATTTATAACAATAATGGCCGTGAAAGCCTCAAAACTAAAACTTACAGACATTTTAATATTATCTTTGAATTTTGAAAAGTTCAGAAAGTATGTTATGGATATTTTAAAACAATAAATTCAATAAAGCGGGCAAACTTAGATCAGTACTGTACCCAAGAAAATGGATCGAGTTGAGTTGTACCAGTTGCACTATCTTCGTGCAAATTTTCGTACCATCACAACCAGAGCATCCGTAGAGCAAATCTTTTTGAAAATATATTTCAATTCGTTATGCCACAATAGGAGCCAAAAAGTAGAAATACTGAGCACACATGTTGCTCCAGGAAATTTCCATAGTTTGTAAGTATACGTTGCGTTCTAATAAAACAAATTTTTATACTTCCAGAAAAAAAGGAATCGAAGACTTTCTGACAATTTTTTGAATTAATCATGCCTCAACTCAAGCATACCACACATTGGGCTCAATAAGGTTTATGAATTTTGCATGTAGCCATTGCTTTTCGAAGCAAAATTTTAATTCCATCCAAAAATGAACAACCGAAGAATTTTCATAATAAAATTTTCAAGTCCTAATAATGCCACTTTTCGAGCCAAAAAGTGGCAATATTGGGCACACTTGTCACTTCACAGATATTTCAAAGTCTGTAGGTATCTGTTGCAATTCAATGATACAAATTTTGATAATATCAGTAAAAACACATCAGAACACTTCCTGAAACAATTTTTCACAATTTATTATGCTACATCTAAAGTGGGGAAGTGAAAAAATATAGCTCAATTGAGCCGAATGAAATTCTGAAATTTTGCATATATTCATGGCGTTCCGAAGACAATAATTTTGATCCCATTGACAAACGAGCAACTGCAGAATTTTCATAACAAAATTTTTAATTCATAATGCCACAATCGGAGCACAAACGTGGAAATACTTGGTACATTTGTTACTTTACAGAATTTCCAAAGTTTGTAGTTATCCGTTGCAATCCAATGATACAAATTTTGATAATATCAGTAAAAAAACATCGGAAGACTTTCTGAAACAATTTTTCAAAATTCATTATGCTACAACTAAATTAGGGAAATGAAAAAATTTAGCGCACATTGGGCCCAACAAAGTTCTGAAATTTTGCATGTATGCACAGTGTTGCCGAACGTCAAATTCTAAAAGTACGCCATCTATCGTGAAAAAGTACCACTTTTCGGTAAAACGTATCACGAATGAATTACACGGTCGATAACATCGAGACCAACTTATTTTCAAAAATATTAGGCCCAATTATTTAATTAATTTTTTCTGAAACACGGAATAATAAAAATAAAGGACCCTTGGCAAATCTGAGATAAATGTTTACTGCAAGTCAGCTTTTTAGCGATTTTTTCACACTAGTGGAAATCCAGTGGCAACACATATAGGACACGCGCCAATTTCAAATTCACGATAAAATTTTATCTCGGATATCAAATGTCCGTTTGAATTTTAAATGGCAAGCGTGGTATATGTAAAATGAAGATCAATGTTAGACTTAGACAAAAGTAAATGCAGCATAATTCCATATAACAATTTCTTATATTGTTTATTATCAATATTTCATCAAAGTTAACTGAACATAAATATTTAAAATTAAAAAAAAATGGCAAACACCAAATCTCAAATCATATTCGAAATTAATTCTCTTCATCCGAATCTATGATATTCCTGGCACTTTTTGAATGTAATTTATCGTCAGCCCTCCATTCGTAACAAGCTTTTGTGTGAAGCAACTCCTTTGTTAGAAGCAATGCATTGCACGTTTTTACCTTCAGCTTGTTTCGTGTTTTTGTTTTTATCAAATTAAGGGTAGAAAAAACTCGTTCGGCTGCTGCGCTACTGTGAGGCAAACACGACAAGGCTTTTATAAAAGAATGTAAAACAGGAAACATTAAGGTTTCTGCCTGATTTTTTATCATTCCGAGGCAGTTAATAAAACCCAAAAAACTGAGATTGGGATCAGCAAGTTCTTTCACTTCTGACAAGAGTCTTCATTCAGAGTTGAGATCCTCCAATTCTTCTTCCCGTACAAGATTCGGAAAAAGTAATGCTAGTGGCATTATTGATTCTACAGAACCGGAAGTCGCAATTTTTGGATTTAAGACCGATAATGCCGTCAAAACCGGGTCATTAAATTTTATTCGACGTTTGATTTCTTTGCAGAGCTCTATATAGAATTCGAGAGCTCGTAATTTAAACGCTTTTACATCACCAGGAGATACTTTTGAACTATAGAGGACCGCCTCCACTTTAGCTCCAACGTACAACTGTTCGATTGGCTTATATTCGCGTATGTTCCCGGGATAGATCAGGTGTACCGGTGTCGCAGAAACGTAATCGGTTTTCATGTAGTTTTTCAACAGAGTTTTATAGACCTCTGTTACTCGGTCAAGCAAAGAATAAATCAGCGGTTCTCGACTTTGAAACTCAACATTGAGCCGGTTTACTAATTCAAGAGCGTACGAAAGAAAGCAAAAATACAACTTGAACACCGGATTTTTCAATGCATTTAAAATCGTCGTTGTTGACTGCAGATTGTCCTCGATTGAAGCGATTTCAAAAAATTGAATTAACGCTGGCCATTGCTCCAGAATTCTATTGACGACGGCTTGCAACGACAACCATCGTGTTTGACTCGGCCGAAGTAGTCGATGTGGAGCAAGATTAGCGATTTCCTGACAGCCAGCGAATTGTGCCAATCGCTTGGAGCTGTGTGAGAAATACGAGTAGATATCTCGTGCGAGATCTTCGATAGTTTTTGGCAATTTCAAACATGCGGCCGATGCGCACAGGTGAAAAGAATGACAAAGGCAGCCCATTACGAACAAATCTTTCAGCAATTCCCTGAATTTTGCTTGAACGCCGTTCAAATTTCCCATCATTACTGATGCGTTGTCTGCTGCGAACCCGATCATATTTTCCAGTGGAATATTGTTCAGTGTGAGGAACTCAGTTATGGCGGTGTACAATGCAGCAGCTGTGGAACTGGGTACTTCCAATAATCCCAAGCATCAGTCACGTACTTCATTTGTGCTTTCATCGAAATATCGCACAATAATTGCCAAGCATTTACTTGTACTGATGTCCGTTGTTTCATCAATGATTAATGAATATTTAGCGATGCTCAGTTTTTCAGAAACTTCTTTCAAACTCTGGGGTGCTAGTACGTTTACGACGAGTCCTCGTCCTTTCGTGCGGCTACACGTTATCTGTTTTGCAATTTCCGAATCCGGACACAAAGATGGCAAAAGCTTTGTTAAATGCTCTAAGAGCTTAAAAGAAAGGTTGTGTTCTGTTATGAGCATGGCTAATTTTAAAGCCGGATTTCTCCCCTCCAACGCAGCCTTTAGAACAGAGCTTTCTTTTGCCATGATATTTAAAGCCACAGTCGGAGAAGTTGCATTGATTCTTTTTTGGTGGAAGTTCATTTGTTCGTGGCGCTGTAGATGCGTCTGTCCTCCAGTCAATGATTTTTGGCAAATCTTACAAAACGGTTTGTGTTCGCGGTTTGCGACCCACGAAAAATCTCGTTGCCAAACATCACGGAACACGCGTTTTTCTTTTTTTCGCGAGGGGTTCTTTTTCTTTTTCTTCTTTTTCGGTGGATTTATGTCAGATCTGTCGCCGCTCGAAGAATTTGAAGAATTATCAGCATTTTTTGTACATTCCTCCAAATCGTCGTCAATTATGGAACCAGTATCGGATTCCGTTTCTGATATTTTACGCTTACGCATGCTAGTGCTGGAGACAAAAGAATAACGGATGAATTAGACTTAATGTATTTATTACATTATGAATAAATTTCTGTCGAAATCGAGTATAGAGAGTATAGAGATATAGAGTATAATAAAAACATACATTTATTCCGAAAACCTCTTTGAAAACGAACAATGAGCTAGAATCAGTAAGACAACTATTGAAGTGAATAGTTCACATGAAAAATGTCTAACTTTTACATTAATTATATATGTAAATTAACAAATTCTGCCAGAAAATATAAATTAATGGAATACCGCTAACTTTTTTGCTCCATTTTTTTTCGCCAAAGTATGTGTTTGCAAACTTTATATTTATCGTGTTCAATTATTGTTTGAATTGAAATACAAGTTAACCAAAAAAATTTAAGAATACATCAATCCTCGAAAAAGATCGCAGCAAGCATATTGTAAAATTCCGTTCGCGAAGCTTACATTTTTTTCGTTGCGTTTGCCACCGCATTTGATGTTGTCGCTTCAACGATGTCATCTCTCAACCTGCTTGTGATCGGCTGTCCTTCAATGCCCGTTTTCCGACGTATTAGAAATCTATGCATAATTATTTTATGAATTGTCTATTATTTCTTGAAAATTATGAAGACAGAAGAGTTATCGTGAGACCGAGGCGCAACATGCTAATAGTAATGGACTAAAAGATTGGAGTAAAAATGCAAAAATGAAGTGAAAATCAAGAAATTGAATAAAAATTACAAAACGGGGTAAATAAATTTGAGATAGGATTTTTATTAATGAAACATGTTGTTCTTGTTCATGCTTTTTTCACTATAGTGCGTATGTGTCGATTTTAATTTACTGTGATCCATTATTTTTTAACTCCCGACTGCCCGCACGGGCAAAAGCCGGAATTTATGCGTTTGATCGCGATCAGCTGATTTTCACGAATTTTTCATGCAGAATGTTTGGTGAAACGGCAAAAAATTATTGGAAATGAAATGCAACTGAAGTAAAAAAAATTAAGAATAAATAATCCCTCAAAATATTCGAAGTAAGTGTATTGTAAAATTCAGTTTGTAAAGCTCACAATTGTTTCGTTGAGGTTGCCACAGCTTGTGATGTTGTAGCTTCAACAATATCATCACTCGATCTGCTAGTGCTTGGCTGCGCTTCAATGTCCGGTTTCCGACGTATTAAAAATCTATACATAATTGTTTCATCAGCTAACGTATAATCTGCTCGTTTATTGCTTAAAAATGATGTCGATGGAAGGGTTTGCGTGAAACTGGAGTACAACATATCGATATAGCAAATAGTAATGGGCGAAAGTACGGGACTGAGAATGTAACAATGTAATAAAAATTAAAAAACGAAGTAGAAATAAGGTCGAGATAGGATTATTATTAATGAAACACGTTTATTACATAAGGCTGTCTTGAATTGCACGAGTTTTCATTAATAACTTACCTCTCCATTTAACTGATTTAAGCTTAAAGCTATATTATTGTCAGAAAACCAAAAAGCAGTGTTTTTTAACGGAAGAAATAAACAGTCGTTTAATTTATATAGTAACGATCATATAGATAGTATGGTTACCAACCTTCCCTTGCCACTTTCGCCACTAGCGGCCGGAATACGAACTAGAAGTTCTTTAGTACCGAATGTCCACATTGTCCACGACACTGCTGCCACCATAGCCACTGACACTAATACGTGCATGCTTGTTGGTAGAGATGAATTACAAGATTTATAATTTTACAAACGGCAGATAGCACAAAAGTATCGCAAGCTTATTTTTAAAACCCTTTTCAAAATATGGAGCAAGGGCCCATGATTTTTGCCACAGTAAATAACAGAATTGTTACAATATTCATCCATACCCTGGATGAATATTGTAACACCCTGGTAGAGCGCTCGGTTTATAAATCCGCAGTGCGTTTTCAAATCTCATCATAGTGATTTTTTTCTTGATTAATTCGATCATACGCATGTTTATTTTTCAATTTGTTATTCGCCTATTTGGGCCGCGGTTCGAATTGTGCAAACAGCGCTCAAACGCACCCAATATGTATATATATAGTCGCCGGATTACGCTGTACGCCATAGGCCATATACGCTTTGAGCGCAATTCGGAACTCGGCCTCGGTTCATATTTTTCCCCTTTCTTTTTCTTTTTTTAAAAGTAATGTTGCAGACTTCGTGGAATAAATCATATTTTTAAGAGCAATATGCTTGAAAAATGAACTTTTTTTCACTGTTGGATTTATGACGAGAATCATTATTAGTCATATTATGACTATCAATAGTCATTCTGCGCCATTACATGAAAAAGAAAAAATGAAAAACTTCCGTCTTTTTGCCCGTGCGAGGGTACAGATTGAGCGAAAAACTAGACGAAAGTGAACAAAGCGCAGCCCCGAGATGGAAGCGAACGCTTACAGATACTGAAGTCAGATATCACAGCGAGTACTTTCGGCGATAATTCGATGATTACAGATTTGGCGATAGAGTTTGTCAACTATATTGAGATACCTGAATACGAGACTTATTTTTAACATAGTAAGCGAGGTTTTTCCTTCGAAAATGATTATTTTTGAGGGCTTTTTCTTAATTTTCATTATTAAAAGGATTATTCTTAGCAATAAATTGAAACGATTAGCTTACTTTGATAATAATTAATAAATATTAATAAGTAAATGTACAATATAATAAAAAAATGAAGCGTTAATTAAGAATAATAATCATTATTATTATTATTATTTCTATTATTATTATTCAATATCAATAGTTAATAATTATTTATTATAAATGTTTTATTTTTTTATTTGTTATATATATTATTATATTTTTGTTATTGCGTGCAACGGAACAAATTAGGAGAAGGGGAGGGCATATGGAATATGTATAATGTACATGTATAATTTGTGCAGTTCTTAAATCGATTTTTCAATTATCAAATAATAATAAATCAAGAGACGCGGTAGCGGCTCGACGCCAAGTATTAAAAGAAAAAGCCAGCGCGAGGCCTACCGCACTCTTATATACGCGAATATGCCGGTTTTATGACGTCACGGCGTTTTCAAACCGTTCTGACGTACGAACCATTTGATCAAAAAATCTGAATATTGGTGACGATTTTTTTTCGATTTTTCTCTTTCTATTGCTCTTTGTTGCAAGTAAATCCGTCCAGCCAATCTTGGGATATGATGATTTAGCGACATAAAATCGAACATTTCGGGATACTGTGCTTTTCTTAGGATTCTTAGGATCAGACAGGTGTAAGTCGCGCTCGAATGGGCGGGACATATGCCCTTTTAACGATAATCTACATTTCTCTACTGTCCGTCACGCTGCCCACTGAACGAGGCTACCCTCTCTCCTTGCGCGCCGCTGAGTGAGAGAGACAGCGCGCTAAACCTCGTCCCCTCTCTCTCGCTTGTATAGCGTGCTTTCTCTTTCCCGCTGTTTCGCGCGCTCTATATATATATATATATATTGTGACGTATTTCGCCACAAAATTGCCAAGAAAGAAAACAAAAATAAATAAGGAGAATAGGAAAGAAAATAGGAAAGAAAATAAATGGGGAGAAATAAATTTCAATAAAGAAAACGAAACACAAAATTTGTTGGGAGAATCAAGATAACAAAAATAATTTATTAATGGCACGGAAACAAAACAATAATTTAATTCATTGGGCGCCAGTTAATTTTTAACATAAAAAAAATTAACGAAAGAAATACTCTTATTCTCCTTTTTTTTATCACAAATTATGGAACTTAGGTCTAAGGGGGTCGCAAACATAAACAGGGGAAATAATAATTCTAACTAATTGGGCCTAGCTCGGAGCATGAATAACTATTCAAAAAAAAAATAATATCTCAAGGACAGAGGGTCCCTGATAGCTCAGGCGTCTTATTTTAATACCCGTGAACTTTCGAACAATTGGTTCGACGGGGGGAGAGAGAAAATAACAAAATAGAAAAACAAAATAAGGACTTAACTCCTGTTACAATTTACGCAAAGCTAAGTATCTCTCGTGTGACAACGACGAGATGAAGAGAGGAAAAAAAATAAATAAAATAATAAATCGAACGAAAGTACGGTTTGGTCGCGAGGTCGTGCACGTGACTACATGCCGACAAACAATGGCGTGACGACGAAAATGGACTAAGGCCTAATCGACGCCAGAAATATTGTTGTGCGAACCAATCACAAAAAAATTTAAAAAGAAATAAATGATAATAATTAATTCACTGCTAAATGCCGTAATGGCGACGCAAGAAAAGAAAATGTCACTCAAAAATATCGTAAAGAAAAAGGTTTGGTTCGTTTCGGCCAACGCGCGACCGAACGACGGGACTTGCCTATGGGCTATGTGCGTGTGGGCGGGGCTAAACATTTTTCGACTGAAACGCTTGCGGTGACGAAATAAGGAAACGGCTGCAGTCCTGTCTCGTATGTTTAAACTCAGTTCTTAAGGTTGTTGCTAAAAAATTTCATGGTGAATAGATCTTCGTAAAAATTTTACTATTTGTTAAAGTATATTTCCTGAATATACTGGCAAAAGGAAAACGCGGGTTACCGCATTCATTTTAGAGAAATTAATTGTTGAAGTTCAAGAAAATGTTACTCCATTGCATTAGTTGTATGGTGTAAGGCCACTACCCTCATACTTTTTTGCGAATATCGTCCGTAAAAATAAAGAAAATTACTCAACAAACGAGTACCGTATCGAGTAAAGCATATAGATCAATGTAAACGAAAAAAACAGATAGGTAACCGAATTAATTAACGAGAAATCATCAAGAATAACAACGACTTTCCGAAAAAGTGAGGCTAGTTGAGAAATCTCTATTGGAATGTGGCAACGTCGTAGCTACGGCTATAGCACAAACAGTCAAAGAATCGCCGCGGTAATTTTAATTTTGTTACAATCAAATGCAAGTAATGAGAACTTTTTTCAATTCATTTTATTTTTCTCAACGTTGGTGCGAAGCTTGTAGCAATGAGCACGGACGAATCATTCTTTCTATCGATAATTTAGTGACGTACTAATATTTTTTTGCAATTTATCGTCATTTTTCGTTGACGCCGACATAACCTATAAAAAGACATGCCAGTACACGTAAAACAGCTGTCACAGGCCTCACTGAATCCAACCTAACGACCGCGCGCAACCAAAGAACGCGCGAAATTAAATTATCGAAATTTAATTTTCTAATAATCCTAACTAATTAAAATGAACATATATGTAAATAATAATCAAGATTATTGCTATATAGTTGGAAATTTTTGCATTATTCATTCGTACACATCGTTAATGTTCAGCTTTTATAAGTTGGCATTGCCGACGTCACCCAATGCATAAGCATAGGAGCTTCGTCTCTTCCCCCCACCCTGCAAAAAGATTTAGCAACAACCTTAAATATCAGTTGTAAATATCACGTGTAATCTCGGTAAAAAATTTTATTATTGACATCAATGAGATTCACCAATTGTTAACATTTTTATTATACAAGTATTTTGGTTACGGAAAAATTCTGGCATACAGGCGAGCGATCGAAATCGCAGCGCAATAGTACATGCCATAACCAAAAAGTGCATCAAATCGGAGCGTTCTGGAAATAAAAAAACTTGACGTATGAGGAAAATCAAAGGTTAGTCTGTCACATCATTTTATAATTTAAATTTGCAACAATCTAGATTAAGTAACGCCAACTTAAAATTGACATTAAAAAATAATGGAAACTTATCTTGCATATATAAAAAGGGTTCAAACATTTACCAATAATTCACTGGGCAATTAAATAATATATTATTTACATCGTGAGGCATCGTACAAAGAAATCGGCAGCCGTTTTCAAACATGGCCACCTGGCGGCACCACGAGGACAGTTGCGCATAGCCCATAGCACCGGAAGGGAGGGGGAAAAGCATGCTTCGATTTATCACTAAATAACGACCTTAAATTAACACCACAGCACTCGTCGCGCACTTAATTAGTTTCCGCAATTAATCAACAACAAAAGGGGGTCGAACTTATAAGCCAGAAGGGCTCCAAAAATTAATAAAATACAACTCAAAAATCTGGCAGGGCCACGCGTCGTACAGCGTGTAATGGCTACTATGGCCGACGAGAGCTTCCACGCGTCGCGAATGCAAGGAACGAAAAACGACTTACTTTTAATCGCGTGGATTTATTTTATCGCTCCACAAATCGCCCACGAGTCTCGCTCGGTCCTCTTTAGTCCTGCCGGATCGGGTGCTCGCAATTTTCGTTTTTTTTTTCGAATTTTATTTTTCGTGGCTACTCGAAGGCTACGGTACTCACGCCGCGTCGTGATGGAGAATTCTGTAGGAGATTCGCCCTCTCGCGCTTTCCTTGCGGGTGACTCGCTGGTGGGGGGAATTTCTCCTCGCGCGCGAACTCGGTACCCAATCACGTGCCTGTTGGTTTCAAACGTGGACTCGTTCGTAGGTAAGGGGAGTGGGGAGGGTAGAGGGGACTCTGTTCCGAGTTTGGCGTTCGACTCGATGTAGGCGAAGAGGGCGCTGTGTCTCGGCGTACTGATCTAGCGCGCCGCCGTGTCGTTGGCTCGAACTGGCGCGCAGGCTTGAATCTCCTCGAAGTTTATGGTTTGCTGTCTGGGCTGTGCGCGCGTGTTTACTTGTCCTTCGAGGACTTTTTCGATATTTTTCGTCGCCCCGACGGGGTTGTCCAGGGGTCGACGATCCTGGGATGGTGACCGGTAAGAACCTCGACGCCGTGGGACTGTGTTTGTCTCTCGAGATCCATGGATTACTTGTCCGACCTCGAGATAGCGATGACGGTTTGAGGTTATGTCCTCACGACTTGGCTCCATGATTGCGATGTTTTTCTTCTTTGGTAAGAGGATATTTCTCTTACCGTTGGTGAGTGATCTTATTATTCTCTCTTATTTTATCGTTCGGAACAGAGGGGACTTACAGAAAGGGGGGGGGGAAATTCTTGAAGCGGGAAGGGAAGGTGATAGCGAACGGATTCTTGTGTTCCTGGGGATGGGACTAGGGGTTGTTGATTCTTGGGGGTCTCGTTGTGGCGAAAACGCGATTGTTGTTGGGCTCTTCGTTTCTCCTTGTTGTGTGCATTGTCTTATTCCTTTTCAATATCTTGCAGTTGTTGTTCGTGACCTCGACGGGCGCGCAAGACGCGGAAATACTCTGGACGGTGCTTAACGGAGACAGAATTTTTTATACGGCGGGTAGATACAATTTCGAGAGCTAGTTTAGCCTGGATCGCAGGACAATGAATACAATTTTGAGGGCTGCGTAGGATAAATTATAACAACGTTCGGGATCCCTTACTCTAATAATATCGGTCTCTCAGCGTTTGAGGAAGACGAGTGCTGTGGTGGTCTCCGCCACGAAACAGGTGAGTATAGATTTTTGTACAACGTTACAATATATGCCGGCCGAAATCGTAAAATTTGGAGCCGCACTAAAAGTTCGATTGCTCTGCCAAAAAAGTAGATATTCCAATTTTGCAAACAAGATTTTGAAGAGGGCATATACAGCTTCATTCTGGGTTATTTAAATACTTTTACGATTTTTTTCGGACCTTGTATACATTTTTGAACATGGTCGTTTTTCACTTTTTTCAGTTGTTTCAAATTGGTTTAAATTACATGAATTAAATAATACGCGTAGCATTTCTTCCTGTACTTCCTGTATGCACTAACTATCGAGTCGCTACCGCGTCTCTTGATATGTATACACATGAGAAATAAACCACATGTAATAATATAACCACATGTAATAATTAAAATATTAATATATAATATATGATATCGCGTGTCATTGACAATGAGTAAGAGTAAAAAAAAAATAGAGCGCAAAGCCGCGCGCGTTTTATCTCTTTCTCATTTGTTTTCAATAAATAATGAATGAAAATATCGTATGTTTTCTGTATCGCGCGCTCTAACACTGTGTTATTCTTTATTTTTTACTAAAAAAAAAATGAAGTTTTTGTATAAATTTTTCTACAAATATAAGGATGACATTTATATGTCGATCAGTATCATTTTGGACACGTTTTGTCACCGCTGTGTAATCTTGCTGAATGCCAGTCAATCATCTTCGTAGATACTTGAAATGGCTGCTCCCCTGCGAGACCGTCAGCGCGCGTATTTTGTAGTAATATGCGATAAAATGTGAGGGAAACATAATTTTTTAAATTTTCGTCTTGAATTTAAATTTTATTATTAACTCTATTTAAGTTATATTAATTTGAATATGAGTGAAGTTTCAGTGCAAGTATAGTGATTCCGAAAAAATTGTGTCCTGTCTTCAGATTTTCCATCAGCTGTCGCTTTTAGTTTTTGACACATCCTTATTGTTTTGTCCTCCCTTTCTGTACCCTGAATTATCATTTTTTTATTCAAATCAAGAGACGCGGTAGCGGCTCAATGCCAAGTATTAAAAGAAAAAGCCAGCGCGAGCCCTGCCGCACTTTTATATACACGAATATGCCGGTTTTATGACGTCATAGCGTTTTTAAATCGCTCTCACGGACGAACCGTTTGAGTAAAACATCTGAATATTTGTGACGAATTTTTTTCGATTTTTCTCTTTCTATTGGTCTTTGTTGTAAGTAGATCCGTTTAGCCAATCTTGAGATATGATAATTTAATGAATTAAAATCGAATGTTTCGGGATAATCTGTCTTCCTGGAAACAAACGGGCGCAAGTCACGCTTGAATAGGTGAGACATATGTCCTTTTGATAAGAATTTTCTACATTTCTCTGCTTTCCGTCACCCAATCCCGCTGAACGAGGCTTATACCCCCTTTTATCGCTCGCCGTTGAGTGAGAGACAGCGCGCGAATCTTCGTCCCCCTCTCTCGCTCGTAGCGCGCTCGCTCTCTTTCTCATTATTGTTATTTCTGTTATTTTAGTTAGTTTAGTATTTTAGTTTCTGTTATTTTTTTTATTAAAAAAACTATTATTTTTTGAGAAATTTTAAGCATATTTTAAGTGTGATCGTAGGGAAATCATTCGTTGTATATTATTATTATAATTAAAATATCGATTTTTTTTACAATCTATTATCTATAGCTCCTTGAAAACTCGAACAAAGTGAATCGTCTAGGAGGTTATCATTTTTGTTCTGAAATGTACTTTGTTTAAAACTATGTGAAAAATTATTCGAAGTTTACATCACCTACCTTTATTTATCCTAAGATAAAATAACCTTTTTGCATAGCGCTTGTACAAATTAATTTGTTTCTTCAATGTTTGTACGGAAGCATAATTGAATTAATAAATTTTAAGCGAAGTACAAACATGAGAAAACAGCTAGTTCTATTTTTCGAATTGTTAATTTTAATAAACATTTTTGTTGTTGATTAGACTAATATTTCCACACGATTATACTAGTCTTGAAATGCATTGAATGAATAATAGTTTCCTATGAAAATTTAACAGCAAAATTAAAAGGGACTATCGCTGCGAGAAAAAACATTTTTTCATTGAAAACCGAATTTTGTTGAAATATTGAAATATTTTGTTGGACGTATTCAACAAAATTATTTCGTCCAGACAACAAAATTTTTGTCGTTTCAACAAAGTTTCGTTTCAGTGTAATGAAGTTTTGTTGTAACATTCGAAATTTTGTTGCCTGGACGAAATAATTTTGTTGAATACGTCCAACAAAATATTTCAATATTTCAACAAAATTCGGTTTTCAGTGTTGCTTATAATTTAAAAATTGCTTTACGTAATCTTTAAACAATTGTTGACATATTTTTCAATGAAAGCATCTGTCAAAATGAAAAATTTGACCCACTTATCCATTCGGTTTGTATGATTTTTCAGAGATTAGTGCATGATTAATAGTAAAAAAAATCCACAGTTCAATTATAAAAAATATAACGAACGATTTCCCCATCATCAAAGTTTTTGATGAAAATGGAAGTAGTTTATGATAAAAATTCAAGAGTAATATCGAAGGGGGTTGACACTGTGGAGAAAAACATTTTACGCTTAGAATTTGAAAAATGGTTGTATGTAATACTTTGGAAAGGTATTAAAAATGTACGCCAAATATTAAAAAATTGTAACCTTAGTTGTCAAATGACCACCTTACATCCGGATATTACTTTGCAAAAAAATTGATTTTCTTTATAACTATCATTTTCTTTCCATTTCATTGTTAAAACTTGTTTTCCTCGTATAATACTCATTTAGCAGTGTTTGTGCGTCAGTGATGGAAGAAATTACTGTTTAGCTCTGCGATTGTTTTTTGTCATATGAAGGAAGTTACTCAACTTATGTCAAAAAAATCTGATTAATCATTGTTCCCGAATGAGAATTTTTTTTACCTCTATAGGACAGTTGGTGAGTATGGCCGTTTTTCAAAAAGAAGTGAAATCAATCGCAAAAAACTTTAAAAAAGTAAAAAAAGAACGCCAAGTATTAAAAGACGCGACCATAGATATAAAATAACCATTCAATATTTTTTCTGTTATTATATTTCAATTTTTGCACCTCGAAAAAACCAAACAAAAAATGTTTATACTTAATTTCCAAAAAAATAAGTAAATATCAACATCTATTTCTCTTCCGTAATACTGAAAAGGGTACTTCACCCCAAAAAGAATGAATAAACATACTAGAAAAATTTTGGCATTCATTATCGAATAAAAACCTATTTACATGCTTTATTTTGTTTTTGTCTTGATATGTGATGAGTACTTAGAAAAAAGATCTAGTTGTAAATTGTTGCCGATGATTGAAAAAAAAAATGAAATAATTTCAACGTAGCCAAGAATGGTGAATGAATTACGAGTTTCGGAATGGAATCATGTACATCTTGAAGATTGACCTGCTAGAAGTTTTTGTCACCTCAAGGGCTTCAAAAAAAATTCTGCTGATATAAAGAAAATGTTATTCTGCTTTTATGCTCGCTAAGCACTAAGAATGTACAACACAATTCCACAGAGAATAATACAAAAAACAATTACATATAAATGCGCAAATACGTGTACAAATGCACGCGTTGTATTTACACGTATGTACCGCACTAATTCACTGCAAATACTACACACAAACTTGGCGTGCATGGTTTTCAAATTACAGCTCGAGAAGACACAGTTGATTAAATATGCTATCCAAATCAATATTCAACCAGTTCTTCTATCAATAGTGAAAGAAGTCCGATCCGTGGATAGAACGGGAGAGTACCGATTAATGATTTGATCAACGAAATACATGACTAGGTTGTACAGATTAGGAATAAAAATGGATGAAAAAGACGAATGGATAATAAAATGAGATGAACTGTAAAGATGGATGAATGAAATGGGTGAACAGTAGATAGTTGAACAGTATATATCGATGAACGAGTAACAAAAATACGAACGAGTAACAATAAATTAAAATACGAACGAGTAACAATAAATCATTATATTTTTGTTACTGCGTTACACGCAGTAACAAAAATATAATGATATATATAACAAATAATAAATAAAACATTTATAATAAATAATTATTAATTATTGATATTGAATAAAAATAATAGAAATAATAACAATAATCCCTGATAGACAGTTCGCGGCGCGATGACGGCACGGTGACTGCACACCATGGTAATCTTAATGCCGACTGCACGAATTTATATCTGGGGTATTGGTTATTATTCTTAATTAATGCTTTACTTTTTTATTATTTTGTACATTTACTTATTAATATTTATTAATTATTATTAAAGTAAGCTAAGCGCTTCAATTTATTGCTAAGAATAATCCTTGAAAAAGCCTTAAAAAATAAACATTTTCGAAGGAATAACCTCGCTTACAATGTTAAAAACAAGTTTCGTATTCGAGTATCTCAATTTAATTGACAACCTCTGTCGCCAAATCTGTAATCGTCGAATTATCGCCGAAACTACTCGCTGCGACATTTGACTTCAGTTCAGCATCGTCTAGTTCAGTTCGTCTAGTTTTTCGCTCAATCCATACCCTACCCCATGCGGACGGTCCGAAATTAAAAAGTAAAGAAGGGGAAAATATAAACCGCATAAGCAAATAACAAGTTCAGAAATAAATGTGAACCAATAAAAAAATAATAGATAAAAATTAATAAAACTAATAAATCAACAGAATGAATAAAAAATAATAATTAAACAAGAAAAATTGTAACAGTAGGAGGACTTGAACCCGCAATGCCCACGCATCGATCAAGCGTCTTCCCATTGTGCTATGTTTGAACATTAGAAATTATTGTATTTTACTGTCTCAATAGTCGCGTATCCCCGCTTAATATTTAGGGATACTTGGACAATTTTTCAATTGCTACAGCGGTATTCATAGTCGGTGTTTAAGCATTACTTGCAACAATTGATTGAGTTTGAAGAAAATATCCAAACTTGTTATTTGTGCGGTTAGACGAGGAGCTAAGGTTTTTGCCTCGCTAACAGTGGCACTGAGACTCCCTATCACTCAAAAACGCTCGAAATCTATATACAAAAACATGTCAACAGCATAAAAAAGCATGGGCCGCTTGGGAGTTCTGTATAGTTAGCAGACGAATTTGACAATATTAATTTTTTATTATTGCTATATTTTGGGAATTATTTATGCCATTTATTGACATTAATATCATAATTTTCGAAATAACAGTTTATTGATAATAAATAAAAATGTAATGGGCGTATAGTTAGCAGAACGTAATGCAAAGTTCTTTTTTTTTTTAACAATCAACTAGAAATCATTTGGGAAACATATTAGTAATGCTACAATAATTTGTGAAGTAATTATTTTATCACGATAGCGCAAAACCTAAGTCAATCAATTATTCCAAGAGAAATCCGCCGCTTTCCTAGGGATTTTCTGGTATACCCCGTCTCTCATCTCTCATTGGATATCACTGCTGAGTGCGTGTAGAAGTGTGCTGTGGCTATAACCCGTCAATTAATAATTGTAGTTATATCAACCATATCAACAATGAACAATATCAATTTGGTGCGAAAACGTCATCATGTGTTATTCAACCTCTTGAAAAATAAGTATGGATGAGTGGAAAACGTACAGTGGAAACGTATACCGGTAGCGTAAAAGTCGATAACGAAATAGAACACGTAATGTTTAATCTGATCGACGAAGCTGCTTTCCTTCAACCTTACCTAATCATTATTTATCATTAATTATAATTAATTATAGTTAATGTGTATATATATATATATATATATATATATATATATATATGTGTGTAAGAAATGTATATATATATTATATGTAAGGGAATCGAGTAATTTGATAACTAAAAATAGTAGGGTGGGTTTGGGTCATCTTGCGGTTGTTTTTTGAATAGTTGGACATGTGGAAATAGTATTTTTACATGACCAACTATTCAAAATACAACCGCAAGATGGCCCAAACCCACCCTACTATTATTACAGTCATCAAACTACTCGAATAACTCTTAAAAACTTTGATGACCGTCATCAAAATGCCCAAAAGTCTTCAAAGTACACGAATAACTCTTAGAAAAGTCATTAAACTACTCGATTTTCTTACATGGTAGCACGTCTAAATATCACAGTCAAAACTCACACGACAAAATATCACGGACAAAATATCACGTCGACAGTATATCACAGCCATGCAGGAATTTATTGATGCTCAATGTTGTATGTGTATGCTGTGAGTGTTGTACATAGCAGAACGGATAATGGTTCGCAGTTACGCCAGAGTGGTGGTGATTCCTGATGTACGCGGACTATTGTATGTAGATGATCATAATGATAATTTAGTATCAATTCGCCTTGAGTCTTGATTCATTGTATTGAATTTGAGATTGATGATGTTGCCGGATATGAAACCTTGATTGAAAGTGAATATTTTAATAAACACGCCGAGGTATTGAAGAACTAACATAAGTTGTGTATTTTGAAGAAAATTATATCGGTAATGCATTGACTCAAACCCACCCTACTATTTTCACATGTCCAACTATTCAAACAACAACCCAAAGACGACCCGAACCCACCCTACTATTTCCACATGTCTAACTATTCAAACAACAACCCAAAGATGACCCGAATCCATCCTACTATTTCCACACGTCCAAGTATTCAAACAACAACCTAAAGATGACCTGAACCCAACCTACTATTTTCACATGCCCAACTATTCAAACAACAATTCAAAGATGACCCGAACCCACCATACTATTTCCACATGTCCAACTATTCAAACAACAACCCAAAGATGACCCGAATCCACTCTACTATTTCCACACGTCCAACTATTCAAACAACAACCCAAAGATGACCCGAACCCATCCTACTATTTCCACATGTCCAACTATTCAAACAAGAACCCAAAGATGATCCGAACCCACCCTACTATTTCCACATGTCCAATTATACAAACAACAACCCAAAGATGACCCGAACCCACCCTACTATTTCCACATGCCCAACTATTCAAACAACAACCCAAAGATGACCCGAACCCACCCTACTATTTCCACATGTCCAACTATTCAAACAAGAACCCAAAGATGACCCGAACCCACCCTACTATTTCCACATGACCAACTATACACACAACAACCCAAAGATGACCCGAACCCACCTTACTATTTCCACATGTTCAACTATTCAAACAACAACCCAAAGATGACCTGAACTCACCCATTTCCACATGTTCAACTATTCAAACAACAACCCAAAGATGACCCGAACCCACCCTACTATTTCCACACGTCCAAGTATTCAAACAACAACCCAAAGATGACCTGAACCCACCCTACTATTTCCATATGTCCAACTATTCAAACAAGAACCCAAAGATGACCCGAACCCACCCTACTATTTCCACACGTCCAAGTATTCAAACAACAACCCAAAGATGACCTGAACCCACCCTACTATTTCCACATGTCCAACTATTCAAACAACAATCCAAATATGACCCGAACCCACCCTACTATTTCCATATGTCCAACTATTCAAACAATAACCCAAAGATGACCCGAACCCACCCTACTATTTCCACATGTCCAACTATTCAAACAAGAACCCAAAGATGACCCGAACCCACCCTACTATTTCCATATGTCCAACTATACAAACAACAACCCAAAGATGACCCGAACCTACCCTACTATTTCCACATGTCCAACTATTCAAACAAGAACCCAAAGATGACCCGAACCTACCCTACTATTTCCACATGTCCAACTATACAAACAATAACCCAAAGATGACCCGAACCCACCTTACTATTTCCACATGTTCAACTATTCAAACAATAACCCAAAGATGACCTGAACTCACCCATTTCCACATGTCCAACTATTCAAACAACAACCCAAAGATGACCCGAACCCACCCTACTATTTCCACACGTCCAAGTATTCAAACAACAGCCCAAAGATGACCTGAACCCACCCTACTATTTCCACATGTCCGACTATTCAAACAACAATCCAAATATGACCCGAACCCACCCTACTATTTCCATGTGTCCAACTATTCAAACAATAACCCATAGATGACCCGAACACACCCTACTATTTCCACATGCCCAACTATTCAAACATCAACCTAAAGATGACCCAAACCCACCCTACTATTTCCACATGTCCAACTATTCAAACAACAACCCAAAGATGACCCGAACCCACTCTACTATTTCCACATTCCCAACTATTCAAACAACAACCCAAAGATGACCCGAACCCATCCTGCTATTTCCACATGTCCAACTATTCAAACAACAACCTAAGTTGACCTGAACCCACACATTTTCACATGTCCAACTATTTAAACAACAACCCAATGATGACCCGAATCCACCCTACTATTTCCACATGTCCAACTATTCAAACAACAACCCAAAGATAACCCGAACCCACCCTTCTGTTTTCACACGTCCAAGTATTCAAACAACCAACCCACCATGACCCACCCACCCTACTATTTCCACAATGCATTACACAAATTCGGGCAGGTCGATAATGCATGCTGATTTTTAGTTTAGCGTTTGCTTGCGTATTTCTAATAAAATAATTTCATTGTGATATATTGTCGGGGTCGTTTTTTGTCGTGTGATATTTTGTACGTGTGATGTTTTGTCCGCGTGATATTTTGTCCTGTGATATTTTGTCCGTGTGATATTTTGTCGTGTGTTATTTTGTCCGTGATATTTTGTCAGTGTTTGTCAGTAACAAACACTGTCCGTTATAGTTTTGTCCGTGATAGTTTGTCAGTGACAAAATAACACTGACAAAATATCACGGACAAAATATCACACGGACAAAATATCACTCGGATAAAATATCACACGTACAAAATATCACATGACGAAAAACTACCCCGACAATATATCACAATGAAATTATTTTATTTGAAACACGCAAGGAAACGCTAAACTAAAAATCAGCACGCATTATCGATCTGCCCGAATTTGCGTAATGCATTGTGGAAATAGTAGGGTGGGTTCGGGTCATCTTTGGGTTGTTGTTTGAATAGTTGGACATGTGGAAATAGTAGGGTGGGTTCGGGTCATATTTGGATTATTGTTTGAATACTTGGACGTGTGGAAATAGTAGGGTGGGTTCGGGTCATCTTTGGGTTCTTGTTTGAATAGTTGAACATGTGAAAATAGTAGGGTGGGTTCGGGTCATCTTTGGGTTATTGTTTGAATAGTTGGACATGTGAAAATAGTAGGGTGGGTTCAGGTCATCTTTGGGTTGTCGTTTGAATAGTTGGACATGTGGAAATAGTCGGGTGGGTTCGGGTCATCTTTGGGTTGTTGTTTGAATAGTTGGACATGTGGAAATAGTAGGGTGGGTTCAGGTCATCTTTGGGTTGTTTTTTGAATAGTTGGACATGTGGAAATGGTATGGTGGGTACGGGTCATTTTTGGGTTGTTGTTTGAATAGTTGGACATGTGGAAATAGTAGGGTGGGTTCGGGTCATCTTTGGGTTGTTTGAATAGTTGGACATGTGGAAATAGTAGGGCGGGTTTGGGTCATCTTTGGGTTGTTGTTTGAATAGTTGGGCATGTGGAAATAGTAGGGTGGGTTCGGGTCATATTTGGGTTATTGTTTGAATAGTTGGACATGTGGAAATACTAGGGTGGATTCGGGTCATCTTTGGGTTGTTGTTTGAATAGTTGGACATGTGAAAATAGTAGGGTGGGTTTGAGTCAAATGCATTACCGATATAATTTTCTTCAAAATACACAACTTAGTTCTTCAATACCTCGGGATGTTTATTAAAGTATTCGCTTTCTATCAATGTTTCATATCCAGCAACATCACCAATCTCAAATTCAATACAATTAATCAAGACTCAAGGCGAATTGATACTAAATTACCATTACGATTATCTACATACAATAGTCTGTATATATCAGGAATCACCCCCGCTCTGGCGTAACTGCGAACCGTTATCCATTCTGTCATACAACACTCATAGCATACACACACAACATTGAGCATCAATAAATTCATGCCTGGCTGTGATATACTGTCGACGTGATATTTTGTTGCAGTGATTTTTTGTAGAGGTGATTTTTTGTTATGTGATATTTTGTCGCAGTGATATTTTGTTCGTGTGTTTTTTTGTCATGTTATATTTTGTCGTGTGATATTTTGACTATGATATTTAGACATGCTACCATGTAAGACAATCGAGTAGTTTAATGACTTTTCTAAGAGTTATTCATGTACTTTGATGACTTTTGGTCATTTTGATGACGGTCATAAAAGTTTTTAAGAGTTATTCGTGTAGTGTGATGACTGTAAAAATAGTAGGGTGGGTTTGGGTCATATTGCGGTTGTTTTTTGAATAGTTGGACATGTAAAAATACTATTTCCACATATCCAACTAATCAAAAAACAACCGCAAGATGACCCAAACCCACCCTACTGTTTTTACAGTTATCAAATTATTCGATTCTCTTACATATATATATATATATATATATATATATATATATATATATATATATATATATATATATTAACTATAATTAATGATTAGGTAAGGTTGAAGGAAATCAGCTTCGTCAATCAGATTAAATATTATGTGTTCTATTTGGTTATCGACTTTTACGTTACCCGTATACGTTTCCACTGTACGTTTTCCACTCATCCATACTTATTTTTCAAGAGGTTGAATAACACATGACGTTTTCGCACCAAATTGATATTGTTTATTGTTGATATGGTTGATATAACTACAATTAATTGATGGGTTATACACTTCTACTCGCACTCAGCAGCGGTAGCCAATGAGAGATGAGAGCCAGGGTATACCAGAAAATACCTAGGAAAGCGGATTTCTCTTGAAATAATTGATTGATTTAGGTTTCGTGATCGTGATAAAATAATTACTTCGCAAATTATTCTAGCATTGCTAATGTGTTTCCCAAATGATTTCTAGTTGATTGCGGAAAAAGAAAGAACTTTGCATTACGTTCTGCTAACTATACGGCCAATACATTTTTATTTATTATCAATGATCTATTATTTCGAAAATTATGATATTAGTGTCAATAAATGGCATAAATAATTCCCAAGATATAGCAACAATAAAAAATTAGTATTATGAAATTCATCTGCTAACTATACAGAACTCCGCTTGGGCCGCTTCAGCTGACACAACGTGTGACGTGTTCAGTTGGAGTACAAAAAAAATGTACCAAAACGTACCAAAAAACACGAGAAAGTACCAACATTTTTATCGTCGTACCAGCGTACCAATAAGCTTCAAAAAGTACCAAAAATGGTACAATTGTACCGAAGCGGCAACACTGGTGTGGTCATTTCCCTGTGTTCCTAAACCGGTAAACCAGTGTGCACACGAGTGATGTTTTTGAACGTGTCCCTGTAACTACATTCCTCTACACCCATACCACGGAAAGTTTGAATGTTCAACCAGTGTGACGGTAGCTTTGACTTTTGACAGTGTAAAGTGCGAGTCGTGTAAATCGCGTGTTTTTTAGATTGTGAAAAATCGTGATTCATAAATAGTTTAAATACATAAATAGTGCGAAAAAACGGTAATATATAAATATTGCGAAATGTGATAATAATATTTTTTAATATCTCGGAATTAATCATCAGCGAAATTAAAAAAGATAACCTCGCACCCGCTGGTGAAATCATTATTGTTTCGGATTCCAGAAAAGCCAAATTTTTGTTTCGGATTCCAGAAAACCTCACCACTCGTTGAGGTTATCATTTTTATTTTTCCGTATAAAATAATCCAAATAAAACCGTTAATTAGTGTGGCCGGAATAAGTGCTAGAAAATACAACGAACATAACCTTAAAAATCAGTGTGTTATACGTTCTGAAAATGTGTGAACTCGCAAATAATGATGTTGAAGTTTGAAATTTCAATTTAGAACGCAACGATTTTTTTTTTTAATCATGTCACTTAAATTTTTCTTACAGATCAAAAGACTGTGTTTTTGTTCCAAAAGTGAGTGTATGAAAATAGTTGTGACAAGATGTATCATGTGCTCATAAATAATAAAAACCTGTAAAAATATTAATTGTTGATAAAATACTTTAATTATAAAAATTTGACAAATAACTTTTGTCGTGAAATTATGATTTTCAATAGTTTTCAGGTGCGGTCTACAAATAAACATAAAATTTCCAATATTCTGCAGGTTGTGCTCAGTTCCTTCGATTTTTCTTTTCGGCTTCAAGAAATTTACCAATATACTG
Source organism: Rhimphoctona megacephalus (assembly GCA_963989365.1). Classification (NCBI taxonomy): domain Eukaryota; kingdom Metazoa; phylum Arthropoda; class Insecta; order Hymenoptera; family Ichneumonidae; genus Rhimphoctona; species Rhimphoctona megacephalus. The sequence continues at coordinate 5,570,518 of OZ022421.1, read as the reverse complement.
AAGGCGCTGCGAGCTGTGAATTGGGCTGAGATTCTCTGCTTCGACAATTTGATCTAAAAAAACTGGTGAAACTTAAAGCAATTAAGCATTTGCTATTCCTTGCGGAAACAAGAGATGCCTTATTTCCTTTGCATACAAAGATCACTGCTTCGTTACTGCGAGCTGTGCTAAGTTCCTTCGCTCTTTCTTTTTGGCATCACACTACATATTTTATATTGAGCTGGGGTTTTACTGATTATGTCAGCGTAAATGTTCAAGGATCATCTGTTATCATATTTCACAATCAGTCGAACGATCAGAGATTCAGCAATAGTGTAATGGCATCGCTCGGTCAGGCTTGTGCAAAAGATATAAGTGGAAATAAAAGCATGAGAAAACAATGTAAAAATTCAATATTCTGATATGATTTGTTAAAAAAAAAGTGTTCCACAAATATTTCTATACGGTTTCATTTTTGGCCTTTCACTCATATTTTTCTCATATTAGTGAAATGCACATTGCTGAGACGCACCAAATATATGTATCGAATTTCTCAATATACTGCAGGAAACGCGAGGTGTTAACTGAAATGAATTTCTGCGTTTTATTTGTGCAAGCTGTACTAAGTTCGTTCGCTTTTTCTTTATAGCATTGCATTGTATATTTGATATTGAGCTAGGGTTTTACTGGTTATGTCAGCGTAGATATTCAAGGACTTTCTGTTATCATGTAAAAATTCTAGGATTCGGAGCTGTTCAGAAAAAAAGAAGTTATATCCTGGCCAAAAATCCCCTCCCCGGGGAAAAAACCTTGGACAAGTACATTTGTTGACCCCTGTTTCCATTTGTTTTCACAGAAAAAAACTACCCAAAAAAGTACAAAATTTTTAAAAATTTGGCAAGATTGAGATAGGAAAAAGAAGATTGTTTCTATAAAATAACTATACTCCAAATGACAAATAGAAATGAAAAACTTCACATATTTTATCGAGATCCCAAGAAAAAAAGCAACAATGCCCATCGTGAGTATCTGGTAAAAAACAGAGTCTACAAGTAAAGTTTTTTTTCATCCCGATTTTTTTTTCTGGACTCTGTTCTTTTGACCGATTTTTATTTTTGTACATTGGTGACTTTTTTCAATAACCAACTAATTTTTGCTTTTTTTTAAATACTCCATCCTCAAGCAACAATAAAATACTTGTCCTATTATTGATATTATAAATTTTAATGCTGAACGTAAATCATTAGCTTTTCCATTTCTGTTTTTGTAAAGTAATTATTTTTTTTATGCGCAAATTGATCGTTTACTTGTAGACTCTGTTTTTTACCAGACACTCACGATGGGCATTGTTGCTTTTTTTCTTGGGATCTCGATAAAATATGTGAAATTTTTCATTTCTATTTGTCATTTCGAGTATAGTTATTTTATAGAAACAATCTTCTTTTTCCTATCTCAATCTTGCCAAATTTTTAAAAATTTTGTACTTTTCTGGGTAGTTTTTTTCTGTGAAAACAAATGGAAACAGGGGTCAACAAATGTACTTGTCCAAGGTTTTTTCCCGGGGAGGGGATTTTTGGCCAGTTGATATATTTTTAAACGAAAGCACCTGTTAAAACGAAAAATTTGACCCTCTTATCCATTTGGTTTGTATGATTTTTCAGGGATTTGTCAACAACATCCATGGACTGCTTCACATTATAGAAGATGTGAAAAGGTTTGGTCCACCTGATAATTATTCGGCATTTCCATACGAAAACAACATGACAATTTTCAAAAAATATTGCAGAAAGCCACACCTTCATTTATTTCATTTCAATATTGAAATGTCGTAAATATTGCGCCACTGTGACGTTACTGTGAACGCTAGGTACGCACCAACCTTGCGTCACGTAACAGCACGACGGTGCAATTATAGTTGAGCGAGCACGGGCGCTGAAGCTTCTCGCTCCGGCCGCAGCGTCGCGCAGAGATGAGGCGTTTATCGAGCGCACGTAGTGTCCCGGGAGAACATATATTGCCGAAGCGCGAATCGCATCGCGCCTGTCTGAAAAGTCGGCTGCTTACATATTTTTGAAGTACCCACGGATTGCACACTGTGTTCCATACAGTCCTATGGTGGTACAAGGTTTGAACCTTGTGGGATTGCCAATCACCGTATTGGACATTCTCATGTATCGTCGAAGAATTATTTTTCCGACGAAATTGATGCGTAGATGGATGTTTTTTTTTACATTTAATTTTCATTTAACTCTTTCAATTGTAACGAATAATTCAATTCAGAGAAAAAAGCTCGACATTAATACACTTTTTTACATCAAAATTAAATAATTTTCGTTCTAAACCTGACGTTTTCGTAAATGTTATTTAAAACTACTAATGTCGAATAAATATTTTATTGGTTTGTATTTCAGCGGGTACTGATTTGTAATGGCACAGTGTCGCCACCGCTATGGTAGATTTCAACCGTATAATTGCTGTCTGAACAAAAAGCTAGATGTTGTTAAAATCTCACGTTAGAATGCTGTTACAGCGTAACGCTAAAATGCTGTTGAGATCTAACGTTAGAATTCTGTTAGAGCGTAGCGCTACTACGCTGTTGAAACCTAACGCTAGAATGCTGTTAAAACTTGACGCGAGAATCCCATCACAACCTATCAAGTATACCGTTAAAATCTAATGCTAGAATGATGTTACAACCTAACGCTAGAATGCCGTTGGAACGGCAGCACTGAATGGCGTCACATTTGCGTCAGTAGTGCGTCATTCAGTAACGTCACATACTGACGCAGAAAAAAGAGGTATATAGCGACAAAATCGTGCATGTTATTTGCGTTACAACGTGAACGGCACATGGCGTTGCGAACGCAATTCTAGCGTTATTCTAGCGTCACTTGGCTATCTGGGGTACACCATTTCATAGTTATCAAAGAAACGAAAAGAATGATTTTTCAAGAAATCTTATACGAGGAACATTTAATCGGGAAAGAGTAAAGAGATCGCTTCGTTTCCGTCGTAGAGTTAAATGTGGAAAACAAAAACTGCAGGGTTAAAAATAATAAAAAAATACATATTCATTTTAGCACTTTCGAAAGTTGATTAAAAGCACTTCACTATTTTCACACCATCACTTTCTTATTATTACTGTAACCAAGAGTCGATCGAACCTAACCACGATATTTATAACCTCACAACGGTTCGTGAAAAAACATCAATATTTTCAATACTGTTTAAGCAACGAGATTCTAATTAATCGCGATCGAAAGGGGGAAAAAAATAAAAAATACGTGAATTTGAATGAAACTCTAAATTACTGTCATTGAATTTATATTAAAGAAATCATTTTTGGATCGTACGTCTCGCACTCTTCCGCGGTAAAAGTATATACACTCGATAAGACTAGGCCCAGTAAACGTTAAAACTGTCACTCTTAGGGCCGGTTGTTCCACCTTCTGGTAAATTTTGCCGGACGGTTGTAGCATTGAGTAGCAGACCTTTAACTATCAGATAAAATTTACCTGGAGGTGGAACAACCGGCCCTTAATATTTCACTCTTGATATTAAGATTATAATACCAGCACGTTTTTTTTATTTATCCCGCACTTCGTAATGTCGAAACTCCGTTTGTTTATACTATCAAATACTGATAGATGGTTGTACAATATATAGATATAGATATTATCATATGACGTCAGTTCGCGACACTGCTGTGAAGTTCGCCCCGGGGACATGAGGACTTTGATGTTGTTATATACAGACACATTAAATCCATGATTGGGTTAGTAACTTTTGCATAATCTTGAGCCCGTGCAAAGTATTTTCTCAGCAATTACGCCATCGATCATGCTGATTTTGGGCGCAATCGAAAGAGAATTTCTTAATTAGCTAAAAGTTCAATTTTTAAGTTCCCAAATGACTCCTGAGCTTCGTAATTAAATAAAATGACATGCCAATTTTACCCCCACCACCGCGAATCGTTTTATTCAGAGAAAGTATAGTCTCGGCGAGCTCGGGCCAGCAGACGACAGGGCTGTCAATGTACTTGTCCCGAGACTCTACCGAGTCTCTTGATGCTGAAGTTTCCATCGTTGGAAAACAACGAAATGAAAATTTTTTCAAAGTTGTTTAACAAACTTTTTTATTTTACGAATAATTCAGAAAAGTTGCAAAAATAAGGGTCTCAAAGTTTGATGAGGGTTGGAGCCATGGAAAGCACCCTTTAAGGGAGTTGAATGTTCAAAAAAATTCCACAATCCGCTGTATGAATTTAACTATCTTTTTTATTTCATATATAGTCGAAATGATCGAAAATAAAGTGGAAAAAAATTGGCGACGAAATCGGAACCATGGAAAGCGTTCTTTAAGGCAGTTGAATCTTCAGAAAAATTCCACAATCCGCTGTATCGATTTAACTATCTTTTTTATTTCATATATAGTTGAAATGATCGAAAATAAAGTGGAAAAAAAATTGGCGACGAAATCGGAATCATGGAAAGCGCTCTTTAAGGCAGTTGATTGCTCAGAAAAATTCCACAATCCGCTGTATCGATTTAACTATCTTTTTTATTTCATATATAGTTGAAATGATCGAAAATAAAGTGGAAAAAAATTGGCGATGAAATCGGAACTATGGAAAGCGCTCTTTAAGGGAGTTGAATGCTCAGAAAAATTCCACAACCTGCTGTATGGATTTAACTATCTTTTTTATTTCATATATAGTTCACATAATCGAAAATAAAGTGGAAAAAAATTAGCGACCAAATCAGAACCCTGGAAAGGGCCCTTTAAGGGAGTTGAATTCTCCAAAAAACCGTCCCATCATCTTTGAAGTTTCGAAAATTTTTTATTTCCCGAATCATTCAGAAAAGTTGAAAAAATAAAGGCCTCAAAGTTTGATGAGGGTTGGAGCCATGAAAAGCACCCTTTAAGGGAGTTGAATATTCAAAAAAATTCCACAATCCGCTGTATGGATTTAATTATCTTTTTTATTTCATATATAGTCGAAATGATCGAAAATAAAGTGGAAAAAAATTGGCGACGAAATCGGAACCATGGAAACTGCTCTTTAAGGCAGTTGAATGCTCAGAAACATTCCACAATCCGCTGTATCGATTTAACTATCTTTTTTATTTCATATATAGTTGAAATGATCGAAAATAAAGTGGAAAAAATTGGGCGACGAAATCGGAATCATGGAAAGCGCTCTTTAAGGCAGTTGAATGCTCAGAAAAATTCCACAATCCGCTGTATCGATTTAACTATTTTTTTATTTCATATATAGTTGAAATGATCAAAAATAAAGTGAGAAAAAATTGGCGACGAAATCGGAACCATGGAAAGCGCTCTTTAAGGTAGTTGAATGCTCAGAAAAATTCCACAATCCGCTGTATGGATTTAACTATCTTTTTTATTTCATATATAGTCGAAATGATCAAAATAAAGTGGGAAAAAAATTGGCGACGAAATCGGAACCATGGAAAGCGTTCTTTAAGGCAGTTGAATGCTCAGAAACATTCCACAATCCGCTGTATCGATTTAACTATCTTTTTTATTTCATATATAGTTGAAATGATCGAAAATAAAGTGGAAAAAAATTGGCGACGAAATCGGAATCATGGAAAGCGCTCTTTAAGGCAGTTGCATGCTCAGAAAAATTCCACAATCCGCTGTATCGATTTAACTATTTTTTTATTTCATATATAGTTGAAATGATCAAAAATAAAGTGGAAAAAAATTGGCGATGAAATCGGAACCATGGAAAGTGCTCTTTAAGGGAGTTGAATGCTCAGACAAATTCCACAACCCGCTGTATGGATTTAATTATCTTTTTTATTTCATATATAGTTCACATGATCGAGAATAAAGCGGAAAAAAATTAGCGACTAAATCAGAACCCTGGAAAGGGCCCTTTTAACGGAGTTGAATGCTCCAAAAAACCGTCTCATCATCTTTGAAAAAATAAAGGCCTCAAAGTTTGATGAGGGTTGGAGCCATGGAAAGCACCCTTTAAGGGAGTTGAATATTCAAAAAAATTCCACAATCCGCCGTATGGATTTAATTATCTTTTTTATTTCATATATAGTTGAAATGATCGAAAATAAAGTGGAAAAAAAAATTGGCGACGAAATCGGAATCATGGAAAGCGCTCTTTAAGGCAGTTGAATGCTGAGAAAAATTCCACAATCCGCTGTATCGATTTAACTATTTTTTTATTTCATATATAGTTGAAATGATCAAAAATAAAGTGGGAAAAAATTGGCGATGAAATCGGAACCATGGAAAGTGCTCTTTAACCCATTAACGCCGAGGTGATCAGAATTTTTACTAACTTTTCAACGTGTTTATTTATTATGTTATCGGACCAAAAAAATAATGCAATACCTCTATTCCTACGCGGAATTCGATGCTCTTTCAGAATCTGAGCTCAAAATTTCGATCAGACACCGAGAAAAAAAAATATGGCCGATTTAAACGTGAAAAACGTGAAAATTTTCGAAAAAAAATTTTTTTCGCATTTTTTTTCACAATGATACCGCAAAGCTATCAACTTTTTACAATGATCAGAGGTGATCATGGCACTCGAACATTAAGAGGAATTTTTTTCAGAAAAATTCGTCGACGCGTTTTTTCAAAATGGCGGCGAGAATGAAAAAAATTTATAAAAATCTTAATCTATCGGTTTCTTCAAAACTATAAACTTGAGAAAAAAATTTCTAAGAACAAAAATGGCTTAAAATTAGTCGAAGAATACTCTTAAATTTTTTCAGAATTTTTGAAAACAATTTTTAATTTTCGAAAATTTCAAAAAATCCAATTTTTCAAAAATACCTGAAAAATTTTTGGAAAAATTTGAGAGTGTTCCTTGACTAATTTTAAGACTTTTTTGTTGTTAAAAATTCTTTCGTAAAGTCTATAGGCTTAGAGAAAAAAAATTTTCTTGAATGGTACATAAAATTTTGTTTCTATCTACCACTACAAAATTCACGAACAAACTCGTATATCCTTTCACTTGTGCATGGACACACATGTTGTATACAATTTTTACATGAATTATAGGTAAAGCATATAAAAAAAATATTAGTTTTCACTTTTTCAATACATTTGTTATGTCACGAAAACGTTCAAAATCTTCTGCTTCATTGCATGCAGAGTATGAATCAGATTATTCGAATAGTGATTCCGACGAAAACATTTTGATTCCGAATGCAGACAATTCAGGCTCCGATGATTCTGATTCCGATTGTGATTCGATATCTGATTCAGATTCTGAACATGAATTCACAATACCAAATATTACTTATAAAAAAGCTTGTGCTACTTATTCTGAAAACTTAGATAAACTTGAAAAAAATCACGAATTCATTTGGATCGATGGCGAGAAATCATATCCAAATACTTGTGAAGAAACAATATTATTATCTGAAGCTACAAAAAAGAATATACAGGCGTGCGAGCCTTTCCAATTGTTTGAAACCTTTTTTTCCGCCGAAATGAAACAATATATAATTGATGCGTCTAAAGAGAATAATTATGATCTGAAATTACAAGATCTTGACACTTTTATAGGTATAGTTATTTTCAGTTCATTCAATAAAAGAAAGTCTCAGAGAGATTATTGGTCATCTGATCCATTCTTATCTAGTGAAATTGTTTCTTCTGCAATGACTCGCGATAAGTTTGAAGAAATCAAGTCTAAAATAAAATATTCAAAAGCTGAAGACAAGGATCCAAACGATAGAGGGTGGCGGGTTCGTTCGATGTTGAAACTTTTCCAAAACAACCCCTTAAAGTTCGGAATATGGAAAACTTCTATATCTATTGATGAAATGATGGCCAAGTCTTATGCAAAAACGGTTTTGAAACAATTTATTCGAGGGAAACCAATAAGGTTTGGTTTGAAATTTTGGGGTTTATGCACTTCAGACGGCTATCTACTAAATTTAGATCTATATTGCGGTAAAAATTCCCAAACCGGAAACAAATTAGTAAAATGTGCTTTAGGTACTCGTGTAGTATTGCATTTATTAGATCCTTTTTTCGGCTAATAAATTATAATAAAATCCCTGCATTTCATTTGTACTTTGATAATTTTTTTACAAATATGGATTTAATTTTACACTTGCAAAAATTACGTTTGAAATGCACTGGCACTATCGAGACAATCGAGTCAAAGAAAAGAATATACTTGAAAAGAAAGCTCCACGAGGTACTTATATTGTAAAACATGATCGAAATAGTGGCATAAATTTCATCACTATTATGGATTCGAAGCCCGTTTCAATAGCTTCAACTGCTGCAGGTGTAAGTCCACTATCAACTTCGAGAAGATATAGTTCAGAGGCTCGATCCAAAACTGATATACCTTTTCCGCAAGCTTTTCATTTGTACAACAAATTTATGGGTGGTGTTGACGTGCATGATGGACACTGCAATAATGTACTTCCAAGTATACGTTCCAAAAAATGGACATGGGTCGTTTTTATAAGATTTATACAGGCATCCATTACAAATGCCCACGTAATTTTCAATGCTACACGTGATGGAAAGAAAAAGTGGAATAAAAGAGTTAACTACTTCAATTGCTAAATATTATATTCAAAAAGGTCAAACAAGTAAAACACTTCATACACGATCTAATAGGGACAAATTAAAAAATTGTTCAAATGAAAAATGTCCAATAAGAACAAGGATCTATTGTGAAAAATGCAATCTATATGTATGCAATAATTGTTGGGCAAAAAAGCACTGATAAAAGAAATGTTAAAATGACAGACAAGAAGACTCACGAAAAGAAGCACTCCGAAACGTGAGAGGCAAGGGGACTCACGAAAAAAGCACCCCGAAACGTGAGAGGCAAGGGGACTCACGAAAAAAAGCACCCCGAAACGTGAGAGGCAAGGGGACTCACGAAAAAAAGCACCCCGAAACGTGAGAGGCAAGGGGACTCACGAAAAAAAAGCACCCCGAAATGTGAGAGGCAAGGGGACTCACGAAAAAAAGCACCCCGAAACGTGAGAGGCAAGGGGACTCACGAAAAAAGCACCCCGAAACGTGAGAGGCAAGGGGACTCACGAATAAAAGCACCCCGAAACGTGAGAGGCAAGGGGACTCACGAAAAAAAGCACCCCGAAATGTGAGAGGCAAGGGGACTCACGAAAAAAGCACCCCGAAACGTGAGAGGCAAGGGGACTCACGAAAAAAAGCACCCCGAAACGTGAGAGGCAAGCGAACTCACGAAAAAAAGCACCCCGAAACGTGAGAGGCAAGGGGACTCACGAAAAAACGCACCCCGAAACGTGAGAGGCAAGGGGACTCACGAAAAAAAGCACCCCGAAACGTGAGAGGCAAGGGGACTCACGAAAAAAAGCACCCCGAAACGTGAGAGGCAAGGGGACTCACGAAAAAAAAGCACCCCAAAGGAGACAAAGTTCTACCACGTCCACGCCGTTGTCTCTGGGTAATGCTAAGAGTAGAAAAAAACAATGTATATGCACAGAATCAGAAAAGAAGTAGTCAAGGAACACTTGAAGGAAATTTTTCCAAAAATTTTTCAGGTATTTTTGAAAAATTGGATTTTTTGAAATTTTCGAAAATTAAAAATTGTTTTCAAAAATTCTGAAAAAATTTGAGAGTATTCTTCACCGCCCTCTCTTCACCGCCCATCCTAACTAAATCAATCTTTAACAGTAATGTCTGTATCTATATATTGTACAACCATGTGTCAGTTTTTGATGGTATAAACAAACGGAGTTTCGGCATTACGAAGTGCGGGATAAATAAAAAAAAGGTGCTGGTATTATAATCTTAATATCAAGAGTGAAATATCAAGAGTGACAGTTTCATCGTTTGCTGGATCGAGTCTTATCGAGTGTATATACTTTTACCGCGGAAGAGTGCGAGACGATGATGCTGAAGTTTCCATCGTTGGAAAACAACCAAATTGAATTTTTTTAAAAGTTGTTTAGCCAACTTTTTTATATCACGAATCACTCTGACAGGGTGAAAAAATGAGGGATTCAAAGTTTGGCAAGGGTTGGAGCCATGGAAAGCACCCTTTAAGCGAGTTGAATGCTCAGAAACATTCCACAACTTGCTGTAAGAATTTAACATACTTTTTTATTTCATATATAGTTCAAACGATCAAAAATAAGAATATAAAAAAATCAGCGAACATAGAAAGAACTCTTTAGGGCAGTTAAATGCTCAGAAAAATTCCACAACTCGCTGTAAAAATTTAACATACTTTTTTATTTCATATATAGTTCAGATGATCGAAAAGAATGTTAGAAAAAAATTAACGAAAAAATCAGGAACATGGAAAGCACCCTTTAAGGTAGATGAATGATCAAAAAAATTCCACAACTCGCTGTAAGAATTTAACACCCTTTTTTCTTTCATATATAGTTCAAATGATCAAAAATAAGAATACAAAAAATCAGGAACATGGAAAGCACCCTTTAAGGCAGTTAAATGCTCAGAAATATTCCACAACTCGCTGTAAAAATTTAACAGACTTTTTTTATTTCATATTGAAACGTTTCGGGTTTCCCCGTTTAAGGGGGGACAACCATTTAGAACCTTTAAAAAATCGATTTCTTTTTTGCTTTAAAAGTTACTTTAATATTTGTAGAATACGAAAAACTTCATGACTTAGGCCAATAGCAGATTAGTTCGTTATAATCGTAATAATCGTAATAATAGTAATAATAATAATCGTAATAATAGTTCGTAATAATAATAAAAATAGTAATAATAGTAGATTAGGCGGCATCGCAGATTAGTTCGTAAGTGGCTTTATCAAACACTTTTCCATTGCCAAAACTTTAAACGCATTTTTCTCGAAACTTTTTTTTCACTATGTTTTTTTGGTGCCAAAGATTGTTCAGAGACTATTGAACCGATCGGGCTAAAATTTTGCACACGTTTTCGTAACATATAAGACCACTTGGTGAACCTAAACATATTTTTAATTTCTCAAAATAAACTAGTTTTTTTGATCAGCGAAGAAGAAAAAATTTATCGAAAATATCGATTTTTTTTATTTTATGTCTGCCATTTCTCCAATTCTTAACTTATTATTAAAAGATTAGGTTTATCAAGTAAACACAGGCATATACTGACCACATCCTTTTGCTCTTCTGTTTCAGATCATTTTTCACGGCGCTACAATTGGCACCGTAAAAAAATGCCTAATGTGTAAAAATGCTATATCTTTGTCAATTTTCAATCTTTTCTAATGATTAAAAATGGCAAATACTCGGTGAAATATTTATAATAAACTGTCAAAATTTCAAAGAGATCCATTTATTTCTTCCCCTTAAAAAAAATTCTTGAAAATCTGCTCAATTTCGGCGTTCTAAATGGTTGTCCCCCCTTAAGTTTAATTTTTTTTTTCTAAATCGAGTTCGTGTACTGGACTCTGTTTGATGGGGGAAATCTTTTATATTATTATTTTTTTTTTAAAGCCTCAGAGGTCATGGATTACTACAACCGGGACAGTTTCATCATCGGCTTGTAATAAAATGAATTTTAAATTAAAAATTAAAAAAAAGGAATTGAAGATTGAAATATACACCAGCAGAAGGCTGGATGTATGTTCTTCTTTTTATATAATTTATTTTTTGAAAAAACGTTATTTTAGAGACTTGAAAAAGAGAGGTGAAAAAACTTAGTAAATGGTTTGAAATTGATAGATTTTGGGACTTCACCGGTCCGTAGCGGCCAAGAACGTAAGTCGCCTTCGGCAACTGTACGTTAAAGAATTGTGCAGTTTGTTTCAGATATTTTTTGTTAGTAATGTCAAATGCCGAGGTCTAGTTTTAAACGCGTATCTCTACTCGAGAATTGTTATCCTCTACGCAATCCTAAATCTATGTTATGTCGTCAAGACCTCACCCATGCGCTGGACGCTGTGCCAGCGCAAGTGCTTAGTTATGTCGACGTTGGCAAGCCGGGCATGCTCAGGGGACAAAACATACAGAATCGGATTCTTTTGTCAATTCACAAAATGACAAAGTCCGTATCTTGGGAAAAAGTGTTGGTCCTCGCAATCGTGCAATACGACCACGAACACCCTATCTTTTTAGGACACCCTGTATGCGCTAGACGCAATGCTAGTACAATACAGAGCGATGCTAATGGGATAGGACAGTACTCGGCAATCGTGCAATACTACCACGTTACACCCTTTTCCTTAGGACACCGTGTGTGCGCTAGGCGCAATGCTAGTACGATACGCGGTGATGCTAACAGTAGCGGGATTCTGTACACTACTATCGTTAGCTAACGATGTCGCTAACTACCGACAGTTGTCGCTTGCACTATCGATATGTGCGATTCTGTAACGCGCAACTTAACGACAATGTCGGTGCACGATCGTGTACTGACGTTCGTTAAAATTCAGATGAAAAGTGGCAACGCCGCAAATCACTTCCACTGTAATACTAGTTATTTTCTAGGGGAACCGCTATAAGTAATATTTCAAAACCTCACATGTATATCTATATTGCCAAGTTCATAGTTCGTGGGGTTCGAATTTCCATTTCAAGTGTTTTGTTTCAAATATCGATCAAGGATCCTTCGTGTACCGATCTTTCCGAAAACCGATTTTTTAATTTTTGCTGGCTTTATTTTTTGTGTTAAAAAGAAAAAAAATCCCAGTGTTTTTTTTTTGTGAAGAAATATAATGGAGCTTGCCCGAAGTAAGTAATTTATATGATAAATTCAAATTTTTATAATGAAACCTCCTATTTTTAACAAAATTTGAATGTTTTAGCTATAAAGAAATCGAGAGGAGGTCGGGTGTCCGAAACGCAAATCAAGACTATGATAGATTTTATCGAAAAAAATAAAAGTCTTGCTACCCGAAACTTTATCGACATTAATAATAAGGACGGATTGCGGGCGAAATGGGAGCAACTGACCGAGGAATTAAACAAATTAAAAGGCGCGCAAAAAAATAGTGCTCAGTGGCAAGTGGTAAATATTATTTTTTTTTGTTCGTCGCAAAATTATTTTGAAAAATTTTATATTTGAGAAGTGTCTCCCCCATGGTAATAAGTATTTCAAAAAAAAAATTCAGGGATTATGAATACCATTTGATTTATGCCATAGCTGATCAAAAATGATTTTTTTAAGTCGAAAATTATTTAAAAAAAGAAACAATTACTTGAATAACTATTAGATTTCTTAAAAAAAAAAAACTTTGATGAGTTATATGAGCTTTATTTAATGCGTTTTAATTCATTTGGTTTGTATATTACTTTACACTAAAAAAACGTGTCTTAAGTTATAAGTATGTATTATTAACACAAAAATAGTTTAACAAAAAACGTTGTCAAATACATCGAACCTATTACAGGTTCGATGTATTTGACAATTTTTCGAGTTATTAATAACTCGGAAATTGTTGAAAAGATGGTTGACAGTGAAAAATTACAATTACATTCAAAAAAATGAACATACAAGTTTTAAACAGATAAATGAAATAAAAAATCATTCAACCAAAAAAATTGAATTGAAAAAACAATTTCAATGCAGTACTTGCGAGTTCACTAGAATTCGCAAATAAAAAAGAACTCGCTAATTAATATTTTTATAGACATGGAGGGACTTAAAAAGCAAAATGTCCATGAAAATCCGCAACTTGCGTACAGCAAAGACTGCGACGGGCAATAATACGATCGACTGCACCGATATATCTCCCATAGATGAGAGAATTCTGGGATTGATTGGACCCACGTACATTGAGAGAAGTGAAGACTGTCCCAACAGTACGCCAGAAGAACAAGTAAGTAGCGTAACAACATTTCAATTCTTCAATGTAAGCTGTATCAATAATTATATAAGATCCAAGTATAAGCAACAGTTCAGGTGAGCTGTCGCTTATGCTGACAACTTGTGTAATTATTAACATCTTGTCAAATTATTCGAAACCCTTTGTAGATGAAGAATATGATTTAAATGATTGTTCAACCACATACATCACTTTTTACAGGAATTAATTGATCGTCTTGTTGCCGGTGACGAAAGTGCTCTATTAGAACCACCTACCACCATCAAACTGTTTTATGAGAAAAGCAGTAGTATTGAGCACGTTAGGATAAATGACCCAGGTAGATACAAATTGTTTGAATAATTCAAAAGATTTAATTTGAAAAATGTTTATGTCCTTACATGTACAGGGCCAAGCTGTAGTGTTAGCAAAGAGATAACTCCAATGCAGAACGAGACATCTTATATGTCCACGACCCCACCTGGTAAGAAACGCCGAAGACAGAGACAGATAGCGAAGCGGCCTTGTACGTATATTTATTGTTCGCTTCAAGTATCATTAGAAAAAAAATTTAATGCGCGCTCAGACTTAGCTTCATTTGTAAATACATAATCAATTCAACTACACTATTATAGGTAATCGAGAGAGGCTGAGTTCGCAACTCAGAGATTCGAAGCAGGAGTTTGCAGAAATTGCTCGCAAACAAGCAAATGCAATGGAGGTATGTTAATTAATCAATTATTTATACCTTTGTCAATATTGAATGCAAAAATTTACCATTTTAAACTGTAAAATACGATTGTTTATAGAATCTCGCACATGCAACGAAAATGCAGGCGGACGCATCGCTTATTTCTGCCATCGCAGCGAAACAGCAAGTAGAAGCAGCCATACAACAGGCTAAAAACGATGCTGCACGAATCGAAGTTTTTAGGGAATTGACAAATGGACTTTCACGCTTTCTGCCGAATTATGCAAACTGAGAAAGTCCATTTCGTTCTCAAATATTTTGTGGATTTCAAAATATTTTTGTTCACATACTTATGAAAGAGAGGCTTTACAAAAATTATACTTCATTTATTTTTTTTTTAATTTTCTTTTTATTATGTTATGTTTTTATTATTTTTTAAATTTTATTTTGATTAAATATTCTTTAAACACATGAAACGAAGAAAAATCATTATTATTGTGTTTTTATTATTTTAAAGATTTTATTTTTATTGAACACATAAAATCTTATTCTCATAGATTTAAATCTTGAATACATGAAACGAAAAAGAATTTATTTTTTATTTCTTTTCATTTTATTTCATTTTTTATTATTTTTCAAATTTTATTTTTATTTCACTTTTTTGCGTTGCGTGTGTGGCAAACAATTTATCAGTATCTCATTGTCATTATTCAAAAAAACATTGTTTTTATTTTTTCCGTTCAATTAACGGAGTTTTACTATTCATGTAATAAAAAAAATAGTTTCCTTTTTATTTTAAACATGTGAATATCACAAAAAAAAAGGAAAAAAATTATGATAACCAATGAGTATGAAGTATTCATATAATTGTAAGAGATGTCTTGCCAAATTCGAGAATTTTTCTTAAATTTTATTTATAAATAGTTTATTTTTATATGATCAGGTATAAAAATCTTATTTTTGTCCATCAAAAACTGTCAAAAAGCACTTAAATTACTTAAATATCGCAATATTTTTGGACTAATGTAGATATAATATATAAAATAAATAAGTAAAAATACGTTTTAAATGTTTCATTCAAACATTTTCATTTGTCATGAAATAACATGATATTTACCAAGCGCAAATTGTTTGTGGTCAAACACCATACCGCTGTCTTATCAGGCGATCTTGAATGCGTTGTGCTAAAGCTAGTGGCCGTAGTTCATCTTCCTCGTCTTCATGCACAATCAGCCGATTGTTATCTAGTATGTCTGCATGGTGTCACGACTAATGATCCGCGGACAAAATAACCGCGACAAAATAACCGCGACAAAATATCTGTGGACAAAATAACCGCGGACAAAATATCTGTGGACAAAATAACCGCGGACAAAATAACCCCGGACAAAATAATATATTATTTTGTTATCATATATTGTTATCATTTACGTTATCATAATATATCGACGTGATTATAATGATTATGTATTATGACTATCTATTATGATGCGGAACTAATGTAGCAATGATAACATATGAACTTGATTATAATGATTATGTATTATGATTTGGAGGTGATTATGATGAATGTTGGGATTGTGTGGGGCAATAGCGGGGCTGATCCTGTTATTGTATGAAACCGTTAGTTGCTGTGTAATCCTACTTATTGAAGGGCCTGAAGTCAGTCTGCCGTAAACCTCTTCTAACGTTCGAAATGCCTCTCAAATTTGTTGATTCTCAAAAAAAAAAAAAATTACTAGTACACGAGGGTTATTTATACAATTTAAAAAGCACTAATAAAAGTGACGTTACTTGGCGATGTGTACAATACAAAAAATTGGATTGTGGTGTTATTTTGCATACAACGTCCGATAAACGTACAGGTAATAATATTATGGAATTTGGATTGAGTGCTGTGAATCGATATTTCGTATCTCATTACGTGATAATAATTATATTGGATTAGGCGAAGTCATTGGCGAGGTGCCCGATCATAATCACTCCGGTGATGTAAGCTGCATTGGTGTTCGTAGCATTCGCAATAAAATTAAAAAACGCGCCGTGAAGACAAACGACGATCCAGCTACTATCATTGCAAATTGTACTGCTGGCGTTTCATCACCAGTTGCTGTTGATTTGCCAACAAGCAGTACAATGAATCGTACTATTCAACGTGCCCGAGCTGCTGCTAATCCGCAACTTCAAAATCCACCGTCACTGGATATGCTCGTTATTCCGCAAGGACTCACCGTGACATCGAAAGGAGCGAAATTTCTCATGCATGACATTGGTGATAGCGATGAAAAATTCTTAATATTTAGCACAGAAAAAAATTTAGAATTTTTAGCTGAGTGCGATCAGTGGTTGGCTGACGGGACTTTCAAATCAGTGCCTAGCATATTCATGCAATTATATACCATCCATGGCGTTCGCAATGGTAAATCCGTGCCGCTAGTTTTTTTATTGGCAGGGAATAAAACCCGAAACCTGTATACTGCCTTTTTGCAATGCTTGATCGGTTTCAAACCTAACCTGAATCCCAAGAGATTGATGATCGATTTCGAATTAGCTTTTATGGATGCTTTTTCTCATTGTTTTCCTAACACTCAAATTGTGGGTTGTCTTTTCCATTTTGGTCAAGCTATTTGGCGTCACATACAGTCATTAGGTTTCCAGAAACGTTACAATCAAGATGAGAATTTTTCGAAAAATGTTAGAATGCTTATGGCTGTCGCGTTTTTGCCTGTTGATGACGTTGTTAGTGGCTACAATGAATTAATTGCAACAGAGTACTACGATGAGCATGAAGAAGAATTACACGAATTGCTCGATTATTTTGAAACCACTTGGATAGGTCGTGCATCTCGAAATGGTAAATGTCGAAGAAAGTCGATGTTCCCAATCCCATCATGGAATTATTACCGGGCTGTACTGGATGAGCATGTACGCACAAATAATATGATGGAAGGGTGGCATCACTCTTTTAATCGGAAGGTCCGTGTCAGTCATGAAGTGATTGGACGATTCATTCACACACTTCAACTGGAGCAAAATATAAGCGACGTTCTGATAGCCCAAATTTCATCCGGAGAGGATTTCATGCAAACTCGCCGTAAAAAATATCGCGATCACGATGCACGAATGAAGAAAGTGGTTTCGGAATATGACGGTCAAAATAAAATGATATATTTATCCAATATTGCTCACAATTTATCAATGGGTGGCAACAAGTAATACGTCATAAGTAATAACGACGACAAAGTTATATATAACAAAATAAAAAATGTATGAATATTGAAAAATTGAAGCCTGGAAATAAATTAAATTGCATTGTTCGATATAATAGTGTACAATTTAAAAATTGCGGTTATATTGTCTGGGGTTATTTGGTCTGCGATTATTTTGTCCGCGGATATTTTGTCCGCGGTTATTTTGTCCACAGATATTTTGTCGCGGTTATTTTGTCGCGGTTATTTTGTCCGCGGATATTTTGTTACGGAACCGTCTGCATTGTCAATTATCTCCATTAGTATTCCATTTTGAATATGCATGTTATGAAGAACAGCACACGCATTGACGATTTTCCCTGCCATTCCAGGTTCGTACTGCAAAACTCTGTGTTTTGATAAATATCTCCACGTCGATTTCATTACCCCAAAAAGACGTTCCACACAATTTCGTGCACTACATAAATCTTGGTTGTACAGAAATCTCGGCATTCCAATATCTTCGTTCGGCAGAGGCGTCATCAGCCACGGTTCGAGTGGATATCCTTGATCGCCTTGAATAAAAATGATGTTTTATAATAGTTATGAGCCATGTAAAACTTTTGATAATGTTGCAATCTATAGTAACGAACCAATGAGAAATGTTGAACGGTCGCCGCGATTATAGGAGTGCTCCATTAGTCGGCGTACTGGAAATGCACTCCAAATATACGAATCATTTCGTGCTCAAGGGTACCGTGCACTGACATTAAGTATTTTGAGGTTTGGGTCGCAAATCTAAAATCATTACAATTAAAAAAAAAATTAATTCGAATTTATACTTACAAGGAAACCTTCCCAGGTGCACCCCGCCGATTTTGTTCCGTTCGGAGTATGTTATTTTGCATTGAAATCAAAGAGATACGTATTTTTTTTTTTTTGCGGAAACTCATGTTTAAGGGGTGAAACACACCCCTAAAGTTGAGGTCTCCTAGGGGAGGTTATTCAGTTCTATATATATGCAGACAAGGGGACAAAATCGAACCAATTGCATTCAATGCTTCATAAAAAGTTATGACTACTCGATTTTTTTCAGCCCTGAGGGGGTGAATAAGCCGAAGTTATAGGGGTCGAAAATTAAAAAAACGTTATAACAAATAGAATATGCTCGATATGGAAGTGAAAAAAATTGCATAATTAACAGTTTTAAAAGTTAAGAGATACATTTTTTTGCATTTTTTGAAAAAATGCATCCTTAAGGGTGTACACCCTTACATCCGAATACCTTTAATTTCTGTAGATATGTATTTTTTAAGTATCTATCTGCTAGAAAATATTCTTTTGGATATAGAACATATCGTGAAATTGTTTAAAAAGATTTTTATCAACATAAAAAAATCCCTTGAAAATAATCGATAGATTATAATAATCGACAGAACATATGATTCAGGCATTGCAGATAATGAAAATTCTTTTCTTGAGAGATGATTTCTGTGTGAGGGGTCGAAAAGTAGCTTTTTTCGCGATTTTGTTTCAACCGATTTTTTGATGTTTCATTAAATCACTCTTAAAAAATAGAGGATGAATTCTTAACGTTATTTCCACTTTTTACACTGTTTTTTTTCTATCATTGAAAATGTCCTATAAAAAAACGATGTGCACGATACTAGCCGTAATTATTGTCTGAAACAAAATTTTAAAAAGATTATTAATTTGCATGTGTGTCACTATTTTACTATGGAGAGTTTATTTTTATTTTTATTTCCTTATTTTTTATTATCAAAAAACTGTTGAAAAAATCGGCTAAATTCGTTCTCGTTTTGTTAGAGAAAAAGAAGTTTGTTATACACGTGATGTTTATTGTTACAATCACGTAGCAGTAAATGAACTGATATCTTTTATCATTTCGAACCATACTTTGTATATGTTCGTTAGCCTTGCTTATTAGCTATCTGATTCTCCGAGTTGACATTCTACTTCACCTATCATTGAAAGAAGTTTCAAAATACGTTGATAGGAAATATATAACTGTTATCTGCCTCTGCCTCACTAATTTGACCGATGATGCCTGTGCTACGCTTATAAGTCGCGTTCTTCAGAAATTGCTTCAATTTGATAAGTGCGAGTTAGAAGGAATTTATCTCGTGATAAAATAATATCAACTATCAAAGGCATGTATAACTTTGTGTTTTGATTGGAATCAAAAGTTGTTAAAAGTTCCATAAGTTAAGAAATCAAGTGTATTTATTATTAAAAATGGAAGTGAATCCGCTTAATGTGATACGATTAGTTTTGGCACATTTTCAAGCCCTAAATATACCTGAAAGCCCTATAAATAATGATGAAATATAATTAAAAGAAAGCATTGAAAATATATTAACGAATGCTATGCAAGATTACATGGGCGTCGAAACAATCGTAGAAGATTCATTATATTTCCAAGAACCTTACAAAGATTGGGATATGAAAATAGTAGAAGACGAAGAATGGGGATCCGCAATCAATGATCCGGTACTACCCCCGGATGTTTGTACCACTGATGATGAATCTGTTTCGTACGAGTATAAATCGAGGGCAGTCAACTATTGGAGAAGTGGCAAAACTAAAAATTTGAGCCTATCAAGCGTTAAATAAAAATTTAGAAAAGTACAATCAGTGACTCAATTAAAAAGGTGGGCTAAATATTTAAATAAAGGTGGAATTTATAAAAAAAAAAAAATAGCTAGAATTTGCGAGTACACTTTAGCCAATTTTAAAGCTGCCTTTGATGCTGGTCTTATGGTACATGACATCGACTTGAAAAAATGGGCAATGCAAGTACAAAAAGAAATCGGTCATGAAGATGTCCGTTTTAAGGCGTCAGACAAGGGGGTAGTACACTCATTCAAGAAAGCTCATAGGATTGTTTCCAGAAAAATTAGTAAATTGTGACGTGACATTTAGAGTTCCGCCACTCGTACGAATCCGTGTCGACCAGTGGACCGGATTTACGGTCCTTCTTGGCCGCCGCACGTCGACTCGCCGGGGCGTGGAAGATCGAGGACTCATCTTAGGCTAAGGAATGTAGTAATTAAGTACCATACGTAATGTAGGTTTGTTAATATTATGTTAAGACCGCCGTTATTTGGAAACTCCGAGCACCGACGAACACGGCGTACCTTTAACGTGGCCTTGACCCACGAAGTGTACCTGAAACATCGCTCGCCTGAGCTTACCTAGGTGTGAGAGACTGGGGTCGGAATTTCCTTTAATCATAAAAATTAATTGTTTGTTATTTCTTTGAGTTAAACAGTAAATGGGATCATTCGCGTTGACTGTGACTAAAGTACGTTCGCATCAGTTCTGCCCACCGTGTTTTCTCGGAAGGGGGGAAGTGCGCTCGTGTACAATAATCGCCGAACCAATTACATTAAGAATTGAGTACCGTGCTCGTGACTCGAAACTACGTCGCTTTAGGTTCGTTCATCGGGACCTATTGAGTGGGTGACTGAAACCTTCGCTGGAAAAAGGCCAAAATTTTGATAGCCGCCCGTCGGTTTTTCGCTGTGGCAACCGAGAGTTGCAACACCCGTCGTCGTCTTCCTGATGGCCATGGACCGCTAATCACGGCGCCTCGTCTACTGGGGTTTGGGTTCGTCTCCGCAACAGAAGTGTTGCATTACCTGGTGGTTTAAGTGTGGGCCCACCGTGAACCGATGGGACGCCTCGGTTCATGAGGGAGGCCTCCCTTTTGTCCGGAGATGTCCGCCGAATCCCCTAGAGGAAGGCAACCAGGAAGCGACCTTCACTTTCTAGTCACGAGTTTCAAGCACGGGGAAACGAAATTTGCTTGGGCCACCCTGGGCAACGTCGAGTTCTCGTTCGTAGCTGCGTGGTGGGGGGTACGAGATCCTCATTAAGAACGAAGCCCTGATATACCGTGTAAACCACGAGAGGAAGGGAGATAGAGCATAGTCTAGCGTGAGTACACGGGAGCGCGGACCTTCTTGAGGGGTAATTAGCGGTGGGAGAAGAGAGAATTGGGGAACTCTCGCCTTCGAACGAGGCGAGGGATAAATGAGTCTTCGATCGATCGTCCTTCCGGTGAGTCGAAAAATGTAAGTGCTCTCTTGGAATACCTGTTCGCACCACGTGGCTGACTTGGAGAGTTTCTCGGTGAGCCCGTTCCTCTTTATTCTTCACTTGTCTCTCGCTTCACTGCAATATTTATTTATGTGGAGTTAATTACGTTGATTATTTAAGATGTTATTTATTGCGTTTGGAAAAGAGGTGATCTTTTGCGATAGTCTCGCGTTCACCTCTGCTTAAAATTATTAGGGCGAAATGTTGCGGTGAGGCGAGGGAGTTCGCGTTCGGTCCGACTTCCTCATATTAATTATTATTCGATTTGTTGAGCTGTAATTTAGTAGAGTTAATTAAAATATCGCAGCGACGAATATTACGTCGATTGGATTTTGGGGGAAAGGATGATGAAATCCTAGTACGCTGAGAATTACCTCGCCGTAGTCTCTCTCACCGCGCGCTCAAGGCCGTTAGAATATTCGCGCGTGTTTACGTTTTTTTTCTTGCTCCCGTTCGCTCTCTTTGTTCGCGTCTTTTGCGGCTCAATTTATCGGTTTGTTTTCGCCCTCGTTAGCATCGAATTCATTCTTGTACTAAAGTTATTTCCTTAAATTATTTTTCTTTGTAATTTTGCGTACAGTATGAGTCCCTGGTTATGTGCTATCGTTTCGTACCTTGACTGGGAACGTGTAGCATGCTGCCTAAACGCCAATGACGCAATTTTAAGGTTTCGCTAATTAGGACATCCATTATTTTGGTTATTTAGTTTGCCTAAACTTAATTATCATGCCATCATGTTGCCTAAACGCCAAGGACGCAATTTTAAGGTTTCGCTAATTACGACATCCATTATTTTGGTTATTTAGTTTGCCTAAACTTAATTATCATGCCGTCACGTTGCCTAAACGCCAATGACGCAATTTTAAGGTTTCGCTAATTACGACATCCATTATTTTGGTTATTTAGTTTGCCTAAACTTAATTATCATGCCGTCATGTTGCCTAAACGCCAATGACGCAATTTTAAGGTTTCGCTAATGACAACGCCCATTATTCTGGTTATTTGGCTTGCCTAAACTTAATTATCCTGCCGTCATGTTGCCTAAACGCCAATGACGCAATTTTAAGGTTTCGCTAATTACGACATCCAGTATTTTGGTTATTTAGTTTGCCTAAACTTAATTATCATGCCGTCATGTTGCCTAAACGCCAATGACGCAATTTTAAGGTTTCGCTAATGACAACGCCCATTATTTTGGTTATTTGGCTTGCCTAAACTTGATTATCATGCCGTCGTGTTGCCTAAACGCCAATGACGCAATTTTAAGGTTTCGCTAATTACAACGCCCATTATTTTGGTTATTTCGTCTGCCTAAACTTAATTAGCATGCCGTCATATTGCCTAAACGCCCATGACGCAATTTTAAGGTTTCGCTAATTAAAAACGCCCATTACTTCGGTTATTTAGTCTGCCTAAACTTAATTATCATGCTGTCAGG
Organism: Rhimphoctona megacephalus; assembly: GCA_963989365.1. Classification (NCBI taxonomy): domain Eukaryota; kingdom Metazoa; phylum Arthropoda; class Insecta; order Hymenoptera; family Ichneumonidae; genus Rhimphoctona; species Rhimphoctona megacephalus. Next base: position 5,547,329 of record OZ022421.1, on the reverse strand, counting down.
TTGCCTAAACGCCAATGACGCAATTTTAAGGTTTCGCTAATTAAAAACGCCCATTACTTCGGTTATTTAGTCTGCCTAAACTTAATTATCATGCTGTCAGGTTGCCTAAACGCCAATGACGCAATTTTAAGGTTTCGCTAATTGAAAACGCCCCGTTACTTCGGTTATTTAGTCTGCCTAAACTTAATTATCATGCTATCATGTTGCCTAAATGCCAACGACGCATTATCGACGTTTCTTTAATTCTAACAGTTAGTTACTTCATTTATTTAAGTTGCCCAAGGTGGAATATCGTATCGTCATGCTGCGTAAACGCCACTGACGCATTATTCGCGTTTCTTTAATTCTAACATTTTGTTATTTTGTTTATCTCGGTTGCCCAAAGTTGAACCTCGCATCGTCATGCTGCCTAAATGCCCACGACGCATTATTAACGTTTCCCTAATCGTAACGGCCAGTTTGGCCGGTATTTAAGTTGCCAAAATTCGAAGATGGCATGGGCATGTGGCCGAAACGCCGGTGATACCGTAACGATGCTGGCGAAAGTTAAGGGCCAAGGGTTTCGTTTATTTAAGCTGTCCGAATGCGAATATTGCGTAGGCCTGTGGCCTAAATGCCGACGGCACGTGGTTATTGTCGCGTAGGTCAGAAAAAGCCCAAGTAGATCGCGGGTTCCGTTTGGCTAATTTCGAGTATTATTTGTGCGGCTTATGGTTGAACTTTGTATCAGCGGGTGTCTGTACCACCTAAGGACCATTTTGTTAAATAAATCTTATTGTTCAAAACTTCAATACTCCGCCTCGCCTATTATTTTCTTTGTTTGTAATGTTACTCTCTCCCCGGGACCAGCCCCTCTACCATTTGGTATCTCAGTTCGAGCTGAGTAGCCGGACCGTCCTCGGTCACCTGTTTTGTGTAGTTCGGATAATTGCTGGTGGCGGGGTTGGACGAAATAAAAGTCGGTATTACCGGCGGTACTGTCGTACCTGGCGCCCAGCCCAATCCCGTCATCAGGCTACTTGCCCGATTAGCGGGTCAGGTGAGTCGAGAAGGGACGGATCGTACCCTTCGGGGAAAAATCACGTTACAAATGGCGCCCAACGTGGGGCCCGAGAGTAACTTTTCGCTTAAAAATTTAGAGTCCCGTGGTACAGGTACGACCTATATTTTTTTTGTGTTTTTTTTGGGTGCCTATATAGGCTTGAGTAGCAAGTGAGAGAGACTGCGAGCATATGGAAACTATTAGAGATTATATTTATATGCCGTTCCCAGTGATGACCGAATACGAGACTCGAGATCATAAAGCCACATTAAATAGATAAGGATTAGTATAGTCACCTAGTATAAGATTAATCTTTTGGGTACAATATTCCTGGTCTCTGTAAACAGAGGTATTGGGAATTATTTCGATTCCTGAAAAGATTTTTTTTTCTCTCTCTTCACGCATACTACACAAAATATTTTTAGATATCGCTTAAGCCGGCCATAAATCAGACCTTGTTTTTCGTCGATCGAAAGTCCGAAGGGGCTTCATATCAACGAGAATATAATCCGTGTCTCAAAACAACTTTTTGTTCCGGTTGTTATGAGATCCTTAATCCCTTATTTCTTACGATAATCCGTTGCCAGCCCTGATTTATAACGGCGAGGAGACGTTCGACGACGACAATACGAAAATAATTTTTTTTTGCGCTTTACACGTGTTGCCTTTGAGTTTATAGTTTCTGCGAAATGTCCCAAGGCCTTTGTTCGGGACAATGGTATTGTTCCGAGGCAAAGTAAGTCCGTTTTGTTTGGTCTCTATTAATCCCGTGTTTTGAAACTCGTTAATAGTCCCCGAGGTTACTCGGACTGGAAAGCGAATCGAACAACAATAGAGGGATTAACTTGTTTACGGAGCATACGCGTATTTCTATCATCGAATACTGGGAAGAGGATTATCCTCTGTTTACTACCGTCACTCGTTTGTCTGAAACAATTTGTTTTGGGTAGCAATCGAGGTTACCCTATGCGGGAATTAGGGGGTAACCCCTTTTGTGGTTGATCCACCTAGTGGGGGTAAGGTCCCGAAGTGGGGCGCCGGGGACTCGGAGATTAGGCATGAGGACCGGGAGGCAGTGAACGGCGACCAGTGATCGTGAACAGTAGATTCTCCGTCCACTCTCGAGTTACCGGAACTGATTTCCGGTCGATTTAATTGAACCTATAGTAGTAGCGGACTGTGTACCCGGACGTCACAATTTTAATCACGATTAATTAGCGAGTTCGGTGACCAGTTTTTTTTTCGTAAGTGAACAGTCCGTTTCCCAATTACGAGTTAATCATTACCGGGTTATCGGACGATTACCTCGGGTTAGAGACAACTGTCGCGAGTTGCGAGTACCTCGGGTTCGCGAATAATCCCGATTTTTCGGATTCACTCCGTGACCATCGTGCGATTACCTCGGGCTACGGACAACTGTCGCGAGTTGCGAATAAATACCTCGGTTTCGCGAATAATCCCGATTTTTCGGATTCACCCCGTGACCATCGTGCGATTACCTTGGATTACGTACAACTGTCTTGCGTGTCGAATAAATACCTCGGTTTCGCAAATAATCCCGATTGTTAGGATACACCCCGTGATCATCGTACGATTACCTCGGGTTTCGGGCGATTACCTCGGGTGTCAGGTGAATACCTGGCGTTCCTTACCATCACTTCGCATCCGACAGATTACCTACGCGTCGCGTAACTACTTTGAATTCTGAAATAAGGCTGAGTTCATTAAACGAGGGTTATCAGTGCCCCAGCGGATAGTTAACGTGAAGCGGTAATCGCGAACGGTACAGCGCGGGTACACGCTCGATTATTAGCAGCTGCCAACTCCATCCCCTTTCAAGGCAGAGCCTGAAGCTCCTCAGGCTTGGCGGCATTTGCCCCGTTTGCGCCGTGATAAACGTTTCGCGAACAGGCCCCGTCCGTATAGACGATTACAAAACCGTTATCGTCCCTACCGTAGGGCCTAGATCTCTTGAGCTTGCGACTGCTACTCGAAGAGGAACTGATAGCCGCGACTACCTTCACTCGCTCCCGAGCTTGGATTACCGTATATCGTATACCCGAGTGGGTGCGGAAGGGGTCGCTTCCGTTCGCTTGCTTCAATTCGGCCTAGGTAACTAAATATCCCGTGCGTATCTAGGGAAGTAGCAACATGTCGGACACGGAGCAGAATCCTTTTGAGGAATCTGGAGCCGACCCTACTGAGACTACCACTCCCTCCTCAACGGGAGGGTTAGCCAGCGGGGAAGGACCCCTAGGAACCCGTACCTCCGATTTTCTGTCGTCCTCCCGGAGGATACCGGTACAGGATTCTGGGATAGGCCATTCGGTACACCAGCGAGAGGCGTTGTTCCCGGCTTACGCATGGCCAGGGAACGGCACAAGGCCCACCACCGTTAACAGAACACCGTTAGCCTCGACCCTACCGGCCCCTACGATCCATTCGGGTATGTTACGATGGCCCGATCCATCGTACCACGCAGGTGGTTGGCCCTATCATCCAAATCCGGACGCCAGTACCCTGCCCTTCGACTACCAGCCGTGGGCGGGCCTGCCAGTGAACTTAGAGCCGTCACACGCAAGCACATTACGTTTGCCTAACCTGACGACCTCCGGGGGCATCCGCATGGGCATCCCCACGGGGTTGGAAGCCCGATTCCAGGCGGGTGAGCCGGACGCGCTGACTAATGGGCCTTCACATCCAGCCGAACAGGCGGACGATAGAGCTCGGCCACTAGGGGGAAATACCTCCCGGCCAAATCCGGAAAGCAACCCCCACCGCTTTCCAGCTTCAGCGTCGTCAGTTTTACATCTAATGCGTAAGTGGAACATCTCCTTCTCCGGTAAAAGGGGGGAGGATGTGGACACTTTCCTCACCCGGATTTCGGAAGGTAGAGCTCTAGTCCCGGTTTCGGACGTGGATCTCATCCGTTGTATACCATTCTTCCTAACGGGAGTCGCTTTGCAGTGGTTCCGTAATGACAGGGATCGTTGGACCAGTTGGGCCCAGTTCTCGTCCGCGTGTCGTGTGCGATTCGGTGACCCAGACTATCAATATGCCCTCCGCGAGGAAATAATGCGTAGGACTCAGGGACTCGACGAACCGGTCGCGGATTACCTAACGTGTCTTAGGGGATTATTTGGCCGCCTTCAGCCGCCCTGGGACGAAGCGCGACAGATACAATACGTCCATCGCAACTTAATACCGCGACTCCACATCACGATCCAGCGGGATGACGTATTCGATTTCGATTCCTTCGAGCATATCGCGGTCAGGGTAGAAAAGAGCTTCCAGGCTTCGCGCACATATCGAGCACCACCTTCACCGGGCCAGTCACTATGCCCCGAATTAGCCTACAGTCCCGCGCGAAACACCCCGACGACACCTTCGCGAAAAATTTACGCCGCAGTCGAAGCTTGGCCCGAAGAAATAGGCCACCAGGCTACTTGCGAGGACGAGGCGTTAAGTCCCGGCGCACCGACCTGCCCCGGTACCGCGTTGCCCTCCGACGGGGTAAACGCTTTACAAAAAACGTCAAATCCTCGCCGTAGGCACAAAAACGCCCCGAGGTCTGCCGTCACCAGCCCCAAGGAAACACCCCCAGTCAGTATCCCAGACCCACTCCACGCTCTGAATCCGTTCCTCGATCCAAAGCCTACCGACCAGGGCCTTACGGTCCCCAATACCAGTACCACTGAGACCGGACGTCCAACCACGTGTTGGAATTGTGGTAAACCGGGCCATCGGTTCAACGCCTACGCGGACCCGAGGACAGGGATCTTCTGTTACCGCTGTGGCCGCACGGGATCCCGATCCAGCGAATGCTCGTGTTCGGGAAACCGTTAAAGGCGGGTCCGATCCGGGCAGACGGGGAGCCCGCCGTCCACGTACAAGCCACCACCCATGCTATTCCATCATCCGAGCAAGAACCCCTATGGTGCGGCACACTGCAAACCGAGGAAAGCCCTACCGCATTTTTCGTCACCTTCACAATTCGGGATCAGCCCGTCAGGGCCTTAGTAGATTCAGGATCCAGCCGGACCTTCCTTGGGCCTATCGCGATACAGTGGGTGGCGGATTTAGAAATACCTAGGGAACGATGCCGTCCCCGCGGGGTAGAGATGGCTGGAGGCCAGAAAGCAATCGCGAACGAAGTAATCAATCCTATCATACGACTTAACGGTAGTACCTTCCGTATGACGGCTTACCTCCTACCTGTGTTAGTGCTACCTTGCATATTGGGATTAGATTTCATGCGCGCCGCGTACTGGGTGATTGATTTTGCTAGTTGTCGTTGGTTCAGTTGGTTCGAACCCCAACGTATTCATGCTTTCGAGGTCCAAACGGGGCCGGGGAACGTACACTACCTGTGTTGCGGGTTGCGAGAATTAACAATCGACCAAGCGAAGGCCTTGAAACAATTGGTTAGCGAGGAAGTACCGCCAGCGCCAGAACAACCGGGTTGTACAAGCTTAACGGAACATCACATCGACGTAGGGGGCCACGCTGCCATTAAACAGCGTTACTACGCGGTCTCACCGGCGATTGAGAAGGCCATTCACGAGGCAGTGGACCAAATGCTTAGGGATGGAATTATTGAGCCCTCCAGCAGCGATTGGTCCAGCCCCATCGTGATGGTTAAGAAGCCCAATGGAAAACTACGTTTTTGTCTGGACTTCCGTAAAGTAAACAGCGTGACGAAGAAAGACGCGTACCCTATACCCCTCATGAATAGTATCCTAGACCGGTTACGGCAAGCCAACTATATTACCACCCTCGATTTGAGCCAAGCGTACTTCCAAATCCCACTAGCCACCGGGAGCCGCGAAATCACCGCTTTTACAGTACCGGGGATGGGCTTATTCCAGTTCCGCCGCATGCCTTTCGGTTTAACTAATGCGCCCGCTACCTTTCAACGTTTATTGGACCGTTTGCTCGGGCCGGAGATGCAACCGCACGTGTACGTTTATCTTGACGACATCATTATCGTAACCCCTACCTTCGAAGAGCATTTAATTTGGTTAAAACGCGTTCTAGAAAAAATTAGGGCCGCGGGCCTTACCATCAATCCTGAGAAAAGTGAATTTTGCCGATCGGAAGTCCAGTACCTTGGGTTCCTCGTAAACCGCGACGGCCTGCAGATCGACCCCGAAAAGGTATCACCAGTGGTTAACTACCCCGCGCCGCGTAATCTCAAACAACTAAGACGGTTCCTGGGTATGGCATCATGGTATCGGCGCTTTATCCCCGCTTTCGCGACCCATGCCAGTCCTCTTACTCACTTGTTGAAAAAAACTACCACCTGGACATGGGGTCCGCCGCAACAACGCGCCTTCGACGAGCTTCGCACCCGCTTATCAACCGCGCCGACCTTAAGTTGCCCCAATTTCGAGTTACCTTTCGTCTTACAAACCGACGCTAGCAGCGTAGGCTTGGGGGCCGTCCTGACGCAAACGTTCGAAGAGGTGGAGCATGTCATTGCGTACGCTAGCCGTGCCTTAAGTTCGGCGGAAAAGAACTACACCACGACCGAGCAAGAGTGTTTAGCCGTCATCTGGTCCGTGAGAAAGTTCCGTTGTTACCTGGAAGGTTATCACTTCACGGTGATAACTGATCACTCCAGCTTACGCTGGTTACATAACCTCAAAAATCCCACGGGTAGGCTTGGTCGCTGGGCCCTCGAAATGCAGGAATACGATTACGTGGTTACCCACCGGAAGGGCGCGCTACACCACGTGCCCGATGCCCTGTCCCGCATCCCGGAAGAGGCATGTGCCTTAATCTTACCCACCACCCGAAGTACAGATCGCTGGTATAATAAAAAGTTCCGGTCGGTCCAGCGTAGTCCCGATCACTACCCCGATTGGCGGGTGGAGGATGGACAATTGTATCACCACAAGCCCCCGCCGTTACTTGCCTTAGAGATAGGAGATTTAGAGGCGTGGAAGCTAGTGTTACCTATGGAGCTACGGCCACAAGCGTTATACGAGTCCCATGATGTGCCCCAAGCTGGACACTTGGGAATGGAGAAGACGTTCCGTCGTCTGGGCCTACGCTATCACTGGCCGAATATGTTTAGGGACGTGGTGAAGTACATCCGTAAGTGCGGAGTTTGTCAACGCTGTAAGGTCGATCAGGCGCGGCCAGTAGGCTTGATGGGAAAAAGGGTTCTAGAGCAACCATGGGATACGGTAGCCGCAGACGTTATGGGTCCCTTGCCTGTCAGCAAGAGTGGGTTTGCTTACATCTTAGTGCTTCAGGATCTGTTTACTAAATGGATCGAATGCGTACCCCTCCGTAAAGCCACGGGGAAGAAAATAGCCGAGGCAATAGACGACCTAGTTATCTGCCGTTGGGGTTCCCCCCGAGTATTACTCACAGATAACGGGACCGAATTTAACAACCGGGACCTTAGGGCCTTAACTGATCGGGTAGGCATTAAACACCACACCACGCCCCCGTATCACCCGCAGGCAAACCCCGTAGAGAGGGTTAACCGGGTGGTGAAAACCATGATTACAGCTTACCTGGGTAACGACCACCGGGAGTGGGACGTGCACCTGCCTGAATTACGCTTCGCGCATAACACGGCTCACCATACCTCGATACAGTGCAGCCCGGCTTACCTTAACTTCGGCCGCGAACCGGCGCCTTCGCATTGCTTGACCTCCCGACCTAGTTTAGAACTCGTACCCAGTCCGCCACGAGTGTGGAGGGAGCGAATGCAACGTACCGAAGAACTACGGGGCCTAGTACGGTTGGCCCTGGAGGAAGCCGAACAGCGACAGGCTGCCTACTACAATCGCAACAGACGCAACCGCGAATATAAAGTCGGGGACTCGGTCCTAAAAAGGCAACACGTACTCTCGTCAGCTACGCAGCACGTAGCCGCCAAATTAGCCACGAAATTCCATGGACCATTTTTGGTCACCAAAAAACTCTCCCCTGTCGTCGTCGAACTAACCGACCCGGAAGGGACCTGGACGGGCAAAGCCCACGTACAGGATCTCAAACCGCATGTAACCTAGTTCTAAGCATGATCAAGCATAGTATTAATCTTAGTTGTTACCGTTTATTCTTTCCACAGAGATTTTGTTTACCTTTTTTTTCCGCCCGCTTACGCCTGAGCACGAGTTCCTCGCGGCTGCCTACAAACCCGCCCGGAATACATCGCACCGCTGAGTTGCCTCAGCTTAGCGAGACCCTGCACGGTACCACGCCTTGTTGCCTACTAAATTCTCTTGGCCTCTCTCGTAGCCTCTTCTTTTTTATTTATTTTTTTTTTGCCTTACTTGCTTAGCCACTTTCGCATGATATTCCTATAAAACGGGAGCAGGGCGGCTCACACCACCCCTTACCTTAGGTCACAGTGTCCCTTTTTCCGGGACCAGGCCTCACCCCGTCACCTCACGACCAGCATGATCCCTGTGAGTTACGCCCTGTCCATACCTGCTTGGTTGATATTACGCCGTCGTTTGCACGATAACCTTACAGCGAAACCAGTAACTCTGCGCCCCGATATGAACCCGACGGAGACACCCGCGGACTCGACGATCCGGGGATGGGAGCTCATCTCCCCAGCATCATCCCCCGAGCCCATGAACGAGGGTGACTCGGAGTACCCGGAGTCAGACCACTCGACTCTTATGGAGCCCGAGGCCGAGTCCTCATCGATCTCGGTGATCAGTCTGAGCGACGACGCCGAGGAGGAGCTGCTAAAAGGCCTGGACGAAATCGTCCCAACCCAGGCGGAGTTGCTCCAGGACCGAGAGGAGCTAACCCCCCGGGAGGAAGCGATGCCCTTGGACCGCGACCAGGCACGCGAGGAGTTCGAGTTGGAGGAGTCCCTCCGGAGACCCGAGGAGCCTCCCCGGCGACCGGAGCAGGGAGCGCGTCAGCAGGAGGAGGTGCCACGCCCCCCATCTCCGGGAGACTTGCCGCCGCCACTCGACTTCCTGGCGGAGCTAAAACAAGTGTTGGAGGAGCTCGAGGCCCCGATTCTGCGTGACGACAACCCTGTGTGGGACCCGATACGTCCCCTAACGAAGGAGCTGGCCGCCCTGGCGTACTTGCGCCCGGACTTTCTGACCGCCTTGTCGGAGCTAGTCCGCGGCTTAACGCACCGGAGCACGGGGTACTGCCCGATATTCGAGGGGATTCGGCGACCCACCACTCGTGCCGTTCCGTCGGACGTGCGGGAATACCCACCGCCAGCCGGGGAGGTCGCGACGCAGACGCCTGTCCGCGAGAGGCGCGACCAAGCGGTCACGGCTGCCCCGAGGACCCGGGATGCGGGAATCCAGTTCCGAGGTCACGATGAGATCATGCCTCACACCGTGCGGTTGAGGGAAGTCGCCACCCAAACGGCAGGTTCATCGGGCGCCGGAACATGCGCGAATGCCCCATCGGCAACAGTACCAACCGAAGCAGGTCCCTCGTCATCCGGACCATCATCGCCGGCCGTACCCCTGAATTGGCCATTCGCCCCCGAAAACGATGGCCCGAGGTTGGGGCACTGTTTCAACTGCGGGGACTGGCGACACGTCCGCCAAGCCTGCCCGTACCCGCCGAGCGGCCGAATATATTGCCTCCGCTGCGGGACACTGGACGTAACGGTCCGCACCTGCCCGACCCATGGGCCCATTTACGCACGAGAGCGTAGGGAGCGCCAGCGACGTCGCCGGCAGACGCCTTAGTAGCCGTTCACGGTGGCCCTTCCCGCGTACATCCGTCAGGCCCTGACTTATTGACCGTGCCGAGGCTAAGTTAGGATTGCGAGGAAAAATCGCGGGCCGCGGTGTTTTGTGTGTTTCTTTTTTTTTTTGGGTCCACCCACTTTTGGGTGCGACGCCGTCCCTGCGGGGTAAAGCTTGTTTTGTTTTTCTTTTTTTTTTGGGTCCACCCACTTTTGGGTGCGACGCCGTCCCTGCGGGGTAAAGCTTGTTTTGTTTTTCTTTTTTTTTGGGTCCACCCACTTTTCGGTGCGACGCCGTCCCTTCGGGGTAAAGATTGTTTTGTTTTTCTCCTTTTTTTTTGGGGTCCACCCACTTTTGGGTGTGACGCCGTCCCAGCGGGATAAAGTTTGTTTTGTTTTTCTTTTTTTTGGGGTCCACCCTCTTCTGGGTGCGACGCCGTCCCTTCGGGGTAAAGATCGTTTTGTTTTTCTTTTTTTTGGGTTCACCCACTTTTGGGCGTGACACCGGCCCTTCGGGGTAAAGTCTATTCTGTTTCTCTTTTTTTTTGGGTCCACCCACTTTTGGGTGCGACGCCGTCTCCTTTGGGGTAAATTTCGTTTGATTTGACCTCGGACCAGGAATGTCAACCCTTTTAATGGATTCATTCCGGCCTACCCAAGAAAACTCATTTTAGTTCCCTGACTATTATACACGAATTTATACACGACATTTATACATGAAGTTCCGATATATTATGTAAACATTATTGTAAACCTGCGGGTGAAACCCCTGTATAAGTTTGGAGTAAAATTATATGACACTACCTAACCTCGGCGTATCATATTCATTCCGTCGACCGTTAGATCGTTACCTGTTAGGTTAAACATTGCAGCGGTAAAGGTCAAATTGGTCTCGAGAAGTACTTCGGTCTGGGTTGGTCGTTGGGCTGTCAAATAATAGGTCCAAACCTCAGATGCTGTTAGCCATCCCGCTAGCCGTACCGTTCATGTTTAGTATTCTTGGAGTCGGACCGTAACGAGTGGAGAAGAAGCAGGCAATTAGCGTGGATGGAGGAAATAACTGGGCTCCGAGGGCGAAAGCCGAGGAATTTCTCTGTTTCAGCTCGTGTACGTGAACGCTCTGGGAAACTGGTTGATGCGGTCGTACGAAGGGCTCCAGGAGACGGGCCATTTGAGGATACCGGACTGTGGGGACCGTACAACTATAGTCGCCGAGCGTCGTCCAACACAACCGATAAGCGAATTCTGGGGTGGAGGTTTGTGACGTGACATTTAGAGTTCCGCCACTCGTACGAATCCGTGTCGACCAGTGGACCGGATTTACGGTCCTTCTTGGCCGCCGCACGTCGACTCGCCGGGGCGTGGAAGATCGAGGACTCATCTTAGGCTAAGGAATGTAGTAATTAAGTACCATACGTAATGTAGGTTTGTTAATATTATGTTAAGACCGCCGTTATTTGGAAACTCCGAGCACCGACGAACACGGCGTACCTTTAACGTGGCCTTGACCCACGAAGTGTACCTGAAACATCGCTCGCCTGAGCTTACCTAGGTGTGAGAGACTGGGGTCGGAATTTCCTTTAATCATAAAAATTAATTGTTTGTTATTTCTTTGAGTTAAACAGTAAATGGGCTCATTCGCGTTGACTGTGACTAAAGTACGTTCGCATCAGTTCTGCCCACCGTGTTTTCTCGGAAGGGGGGAAGTGCGCTCGTGTACAATAATCGCCGAACCAATTACATTAAGAATTGAGTACCGTGCTCGTGACTCGAAACTACGTCGCTTTAGGTTCGTTCATCGGGACCTATTGAGTGGGTGACTGAAACCTTCGCTGGAAAAAGGCCAAAATTTTGATAGCCGCCCGTCGGTTTTTCGCTGTGGCAACCGAGAGTTGCAACACCCGTCGTCGTCTTCCTGATGGCCATGGACCGCTAATCACGGCGCCTCGTTTACTGGGGTTTGGGTTCATCTCCGCAACAGAAGTGTTGCATTACCTGGTGGTTTAAGTGTGGGCCCACCGTGAACCGATGGGACGCCTCGGTTCATGAGGGAGGCCTCCCTTTTGTCCGGAGATGTCCGCCGAATCCCCTAGAGGAAGGCAACCAGGAAGCGACCTTCACTTTCTAGTCACGAGTTTCAAGCACGGGGAAACGAAATTTGCTTGGGCCACCCTGGGCAACGTCGAGTTCTCGTTCGTAGCTGCGTGGTGGGGGGTACGAGATCCTCATTAAGAACGAAGCCCTGATATACCGTGTAAACCACGAGAGGAAGGGAGATAGAGCATAGTCTAGCGTGAGTACACGGGAGCGCGGACCTTCTTGAGGGGTAATTAGCGGTGGGAGAAGAGAGAATTGGGGAACTCTCGCCTTCGAACGAGGCGAGGGATAAATGAGTCTTCGATCGATCGTCCTTCCGGTGAGTCGAAAAATGTAAGTGCTCTCTTGGAATACCTGTTCGCACCACGTGGCTGACTTGGAGAGTTTCTCGGTGAGCCCGTTCCTCTTTATTCTTCACTTGTCTCTCGCTTCACTGCAATATTTATTTATGTGGAGTTAATTACGTTGATTATTTAAGATGTTATTTATTGCGTTTGGAAAAGAGGTGATCTTTTGCGATAGTCTCGCGTTCACCTCTGCTTAAAATTATTAGGGCGAAATGTTGCGGTGAGGCGAGGGAGTTCGCGTTCGGTCCGACTTCCTCATATTAATTATTATTCGATTTGTTGAGCTGTAATTTAGTAGAGTTAATTAAAATATCGCAGCGACGAATATTACGTCGATTGGATTTTGGGGGAAAGGATGATGAAATCCTAGTACGCTGAGAATTACCTCGCCGTAGTCTCTCTCACCGCGCGCTCAAGGCCGTTAGAATATTCGCGCGTGTTTACGTTTTTTTTCTTGCTCCCGTTCGCTCTCTTTGTTCGCGTCTTTTGCGGCTCAATTTATCGGTTTGTTTTCGCCCTCGTTAGCATCGAATTCATTCTTGTACTAAAGTTATTTCCTTAAATTATTTTTCTTTGTAATTTTGCGTACAGTATGAGTCCCTGGTTATGTGCTATCGTTTCGTACCTTGACTGGGAACGTGTAGCATGCTGCCTAAACGCCAATGACGCAATTTTAAGGTTTCGCTAATTAGGACATCCATTATTTTGGTTATTTAGTTTGCCTAAACTTAATTATCATGCCGTCATGTTGCCTAAACGCCAAGGACGCAATTTTAAGATTTCGCTAATTACGACATCCATTATTTTGGTTATTTAGTTTGCCTAAACTTAATTATCATGCCGTCACGTTGCCTAAACGCCAATGACGCAATTTTAAGGTTTCGCTAACTACGACATCCATTATTTTGGTTATTTAGTTTGCCTAAACTTAATTATCATGCCGTCATGTTGCCTAAACGCCAATGACGCAATTTTAAGGTTTCGCTAATGACAACGCCCATTATTCTGGTTATTTGGCTTGCCTAAACTTAATTATCCTGCCGTCATGTTGCCTAAACGCCAATGACGCAATTTTAAGGTTTCGCTAATTACGACATCCAGTCTTTTGGTTATTTAGTTTGCCTAAACTTAATTATCATGCCGTCATATTGCCTAAACGCCAATGACGCAATTTTAAGGTTTCGCTAATGACAACGCCCATTATTTTGGTTATTTGGCTTGCCTAAACTTAATTATCCTGCCGTCATGTTGCCTAAACGCCAATGACGCAATTTTAAGGTTTCGCTAATTACAACGCCCATTATTTTGGTTATTTGGCTTGCCTAAACTTGATTATCATGCCGTCGTGTTGCCTAAACGCCAATGACGCAATTTTAAGGTTTCGCTAATTACAACGCCCATTATTTTGGTTATTTCGTCTGCCTAAACTTAATTAGCATGCCGTCATGTTGCCTAAACGCCCATGACGCAATTTTAAGGTTTCGCTAATTAAAAACGCCCATTACTTCGGTTATTTAGTCTGCCTAAACTTAATTATCATGCTGTCAGGTTGCCTAAACGCCAATGACGCAATTTTAAGGTTTCGCTAATTAAAAACGCCCATTACTTCGGTTATTTAGTCTGCCTAAACTTAATTATCATGCTGTCAGGTTGCCTAAACGCCAATGACGCAATTTTAAGGTTTCGCTAATTAAAAACGCCCCGTTACTTCGGTTATTTAGTCTGCCTAAACTTAATTATCATGCTATCATGTTGCCTAAATGCCAACGACGCATTATCGACGTTTCTTTAATTCTAACAGTTAGTTACTTCATTTATTTAAATTGCCCAAGGTGGAATATCGTATCGTCATGCTGCCTAAACGCCACTGACGCATTATTCGCGTTTCTTTAATTCTAACATTTTGTTATTTTGTTTATCTCGGTTGCCCAAAGTTGAACCTCGCATCGTCATGCTGCCTAAATGCCCACGACGCATTATTAACGTTTCCCTAATCGTAACGGCCAGTTTGGCCGGTATTTAAGTTGCCAAAATTCAAAGATGGCATGGGCATGTGGCCGAAACGCCGGTGATACCGTAACGATGCTGGCGAAAGTTAAGGGCCAAGGGTTTCGTTTATTTAAGCTGTCCGAATGCGAATATTGCGTAGGCCTGTGGCCTAAATGCCGACGGCACGTGGTTATTGTCGCGTAGGTCAGAAAAAGCCCAAGTAGATCGCGGGTTCCGTTTGGCTAATTTCGAGTATTATTTGTGCGGCTTATGGTTGAACTTTGTATCAGCGGGTGTCTGTACCACCTAAGGACCATTTTGTTAAATAAATCTTATTGTTTAAAACTTCAATACTCCGCCTTGCCTATTATTTTCTTTGTTTGTAATGTTACTCTCTCCCCGCGACCAGCCCCTCTACCATTTGGTATCTCAGTTCGAGCTGAGTAGCCGGACCGTCTTCGGTCACCTGTTTTGTGTAGTTTGGATAATTGCTGGTGGCGGGGTTGGACGAAATAAAAGTCGGTATTACCGGCGGTACTGTCGTACCTGGCGCCCAGCCCAATCCCGTCATCAGGCTACTTGCCCGGTTAGCGGGTCAGGTGAGTCGAGAAGGGACGGATCGTACCCTTCGGGGAAAAATCACGTTACAAAATTTATCACAAAACAAGTATTGAAAATGCAGACAATCTGCGAAAGCTTGCTGAACAATTTGTTTCTGTAGTGAAGATCGATATAGAAGAATATGGGTTATCGAACGTCTACAATTCGGACCAAAGTGGTTTCCAATTAGAAATGCATTCTGGAAGAACATTAGTGGTTGAAGAAGAGAAACAAGTTGAATGCCTTGTACAATCAATTGCTTCTACAACACATAGTTATACGATTCAGCCCACTATAGCAGGTGACGGAAGGCTTCTTTCTCCGCTATTCCTAGTTTTTAAAGAACCAAGTGGTAAATTTGGTCCAATAGTGGAATCGCCACTATTCAGACTAGAAAACGTTTACATAGAAGTATCGAAATCTGGAAAACTCACTTCAGGTAATAATAAAAATTATTTTTTTAGAGAATTCCTTATATTGACACATAAGATACTGTTTATTTCTTGCAACGAAGCAAATTGAAAAATTAATCCATACTTTCAGAATATTTAAAAACTTGGCTACAAAATGTCTTCTTCCCCCAAGTTCGTTCAAACAGTATTTTATTAATTGACTCCTGGATTGGACATTGCCCTCGAGCTGTTGACAAAGCGAAACCGCGGGATAAAAATATAAAATTAAGAAAAATACCGCAGGGTACAACGGGAAAGATTCAACCTTTGGATGTTTTTGGCTTCAGGATATGGAAAAATTATGTGAAACATTTTTCTGACAATGTCATATTAACGGGTTACCCCCACTTGCGACTTTGAAAAAATCGATTTTTTTTTATTGCATTTCTTTGAAGTATAAGTATCTGAGAATATGGCCTGAAAATTTCAAGTCGATCCGAACAAAATTGACTGAGATATGAGCGTTGAAAGAGAAGAATCCGTTGTGTAAACGACCGGCTAGTCTGCCGCCTGGCGCGCTCGACACTCTCTCCGGTTTCAGTCCATTGTTCTATGAAAAGGGTCGTATACCTGGCATTCACAACGTTCATATAATAGACTGGAATTTGTAGAAATGAATTGTCGTTGCCTTTTATGGTTTAAATTCGTCAGTGTAGCTCGAAAGTTCGACTATATGAGACGTATTTATTTCCGCCGTTCACAATATTATAAGCGCAGTTTTTATTTATTTTACATTTAAAAATGGATCGAAAAAAAGGTTCGCGAGAAACAAGAAGCAGTGATAATTTACGGAAATCTCGACCAACAAAAAGGAAGGGTATTTTTAACCCGAACCTGGCCGAATCGGAAACTGAAAGTTTCAGCTCGTCTGCGAAGAAACTGAAATATAATATTGATATGACTGTGAATCAAAATCCTAATATTGAATATCGCATTTTAAACTTTTGTGTTGTGTTTGCTGCTATTTCAAGTTTAGTGACGTGCAAAACGTGTAATGGAAATATTAAATTTGAAACTGCAAATGCAAGAGGACTAGGCTTCAAAGTCTTTGTGAAATGTGACTCATGTGCAGATAATTTGATACCATCTTCTCCTTTTGTGGCAGATTCGTATGAAATAAATCGTCGATTTATATTCACTATGCGAGTTCTCGGCATAGGAATGGCTGGAGCACAAAAATTTTGCGGACTTATGGACATGCCAAGGTTTCTTACCGAGACTACATATTCAATAATTTTAAAAAGTATTTATGAGTCTGTGAAAACATGTACAGATGTAATATTTAAAAAAGCCGTACGAGAAGAAATTGAAAATACACCTAATGCAGCAGGCGATGCAACTTCTAAATTAACAGTTTCCGGAGATGGATCCTGGAGGAAGCGAGGATATACGTCGTTGTTCGGAGTTACATCAGTCATAGGCTACTACAGTGGAAAAGTACTTGATCTTGTGGTAAAAAGTGCGTTTTGTAAAATCTGTGAATCGTGGAAACATAAACTAAATGATGCGGAATACGAAGAATGGTACGAAACACACGAAGATAACTGCAGTGCAAATCACGAAGGCTCCTCGGGAAAAATGGAGGTGAACTCTGTTATCGAAATCTTCAAGCGTTCAATAGCAAAATATAATGTCCTGTACCGTTACTATATTGGAGACGGAGATTCGAAGACATACACTGGGCTAGTAAATTTTCATCCTTATGACGACGTAGAAGTTATAAAAAAAGAATGCATCGGACACGTCCAAAAGCGTATGTGATCCCGCCTTCGTAATTTAGTAAAAAAAAACAAAAAGCTTGGTGGTAAAGGAAAGCTGACAAGAAAATTTATTGACAAGCTCACTGTGTACTATGGACTTGCTATTCGACGCCATTCTGCTTCTGTTCACGATATGCATGAGGCAATATGGGCGACCTTCGATCATTACAGTTCAACCAATACAAATCTACACCATAAGAGATGTCCAACCGGTGAAGAATCGTGGTGTTCATATCAACGAGCTCAGACGAGAAACGAGGCTTTCCAACACGATTACAGACCACTTCCATCAAATGTATTGGATGCCATCAGACCTATATACAACGATCTGAGTAAAGAAACTTTACTCGAAAGATGCGTCGGTGGCTTCAATCAAAATAACAACGAAAGCTTCAATCAACTTATTTGGAAAATCAGCCCAAAAATCGTCTCGAGTGGAGCAATCGTTGTAAATTTAGCAGCTTATATTGCCGTTAGACTATTCAACGAAGGTTCAAAATCATTATTATTTTATTTGAACTCAATCGGAGTGAGCTGTGGACACAACGCGCACGAATACGCTGATAAAATGGACGAAGCACGGATTGCACTGGCAGAGAGACGTGCGGCCGAGAGCACTCGTGAAGGAAGAATGTTACGAAGGCAACACCAAATTTCCGTTTTGCAAGCGGCATCATCGGCGGAAGAACTTCTGTATGGACCCGGAATAGATGACTCTATGTAAGTTTACAAAAAAATTATTTTCTTCGTGTAAACTGAAATTGAAACTTTAAACGCGTTTTTCTCGAAATGGCATTTCTGAAGTCGGTGATCAAGATTACTCGAACACTAATGAACCGATCTTCTTGAAATTTTGCAGGCTTATTTAATACATAAAAATGTAGGCTTTAATCGTTCGATTTTTTGTTTAAAAAAAAAATGACCGTTTTATAGCCAAAAAACGGCCGTTTTTTTCGTTAAAATCGAACCATTAACTTTGACTGTCGGCCATTTTGTGAAAAATGAATATTTTTTTAAATCCTGCGATTAAAGACTAGTTTATACTTATATTTGACTAAATCCATCCACATTTTTTGTTTCAGATGATCCACTTCGCCGCAATGTTGGTCACCGCAAACCGTACAAATAAAAACATTATTTCATTGACGTCCATTTGCCACTTAACTATGTAATATTTTTCAATAAAAAAATTACTGAAAGTTCTTCAAGATGTGTTCTTTAAGATGATATAGTGATCGATTAAAAAAGTTTTGTAGTTTTCTTTAAAAAAATTCATGAAAAAGGCCTTTTTTTGCGCTACAAGTGGGGGTAACCCCTTAATGGATTATGATTTAAATTTGCATTTACGAAATAATATAATTAAACTTCAGTCACTTGTTTACAACCAATTACCATTTCCACGATATGTAAACTTATTTAGGTATTCATGGTTCAAAAGCGGTTATAATGAATGACGACCGGAGAATTTTGAAAATCCTGTAGATTTTAGTTTTAAAACTTGCAAAGCGCATTGTGATGTACCCGGATGTCAAAATATTGCTGTTGTTAGGTGTTCTTGGTGTAAAAAATCATTATGTTTCCAACACTTTTTTGACGATTTCCACTATTGTAAAGAATATAATGAACAATTTCATTTGTCAATCAAAAATACATCTGTACAAAATACAGCATATAAAATATAATAAAAACAATGATACAATAATTAGAAATATTAATATGGTAATAATGTGATTGAAAAGAATTTTCATTATCTGCGATGCCTGAATCATATGTTGTAACGATTATTATATATAACGAAGACGAAATCGCAATTTTTTTAGTAAACAAATTTTTTCAAGGGATTTTTTTTTATGTTTATAACAATCTTTTTAAACAATTTCACGATATGTTCTATGTCCAAAAGAATATTTTCTAGCAGATAGATACTTAAAAGAATACGTATCTACAGAAATTACAGGTATTCGGATGTAAGGGTAGTACACCCTTAAGGATGCATTTTTTCGAAAAATGCAAAAGCATGTATCTCTTAACTTTTGAAACTGTTAATTATGCAATTTTTTTCACTTCCATATCGAGCATATTCTATTTGTTATAACGTTTTTTTAATTTTTAACCCCTATAACTTCGGCTTATTCACCCCCTCAGGGCTGAAAAAAATCGAGTAGTCATAACTTTTTATGAGGCATTGAATACAATTGGTTTGATTTTGCCCCCTTGTCTGCATATATATGGAACTCAATAACCTCCCCTTGGAGACCTCAACTTTAGGGGTGTGTTTCACCCCTTAAATATGAGTTTCCGCAAAAAAAAAATTTCGTACCTCTTAGATTTCAATGTAGAATAACATACTCCAAGCGGAACAAAATCGGCGGGATACACCTGGGAAGGTTTCCTTGTCAGTCATTCTTTTATCTTCAGTGAAGTACTTATTGTTTTAATATTTATAAGTATTGAGCAGTAGAAGTAATATCGCAGACATTAACCAGGAACATGAAGATACAAAGTGTAAAAATAATCTTTCGATCTTTAATAAAAATTGTTTGTTATTAAATTTACGTTTGAAGGAAGTAACTCATATATTATAAAATCTTAAGATTGTATTTGCAATAAAAATGTTTCATCACCATTTGCACGTTCAACGAATGATAACCATGGTGATTAACAAATAACTCTTCGTGTTCTCGTGGAGCAATTATAGCAATATGCGTGCAGTCGATTGCACCAATTGCACCCTCAAATGGTTGAGTTGTAGTTGAAAATTCTTGACGTGACACGTGTTTCTCCATTTCCGTTATTGGAAACCGTACCCAGGGACGTAGAAGTATTTCATTGATAGCATCTGTCACACTTCGTATGGAGTGACTGATGGATGACTGGCTCATTGAAATGCCCCATTGCTCACCAACAGGTCGCTGGTAACATCCTGTTGCGTAGAATCTAATTGCTGCCAAAACCTATCAAATAAATGAAATGGAATTATTCAAGCTTGTTAAATTAAGAAATTGTTGTGTCCGCGAAGACCGTCGCGAAGGGACGAGTTATCGAGGACGAGTAGTTAAGGGATTAAGGCCAAGAGAATGAACTCAAACTCAATACTTTTCTAACAAGTTAACAATAAGTTTATTTAAGAAGTTATAAATTCGAGGTTTAATAGCCTCGAGACCAATCGTTCGGATTTTCGTCAAAGACTGCCGAATTTGGGCTAATCATTCCTTTTATTGATTTGCTCGGTTTTCCCCACTTATTTGATTATATCGTGATTAGTTTCTAGAAGTTTCGATGGTGACTATCGAGTGTCGATGTACTCAAAGGAATGTGCAGTTTAGCAATTATGCTGGGCGGTGTTTCAATGCTTTCGCCATTCGCTTTATTTTATGAGTGCTCGGGGCACAACATCCCTCCCCCCTTAAGGAGACGAAATTTATTTCGGCTACTATTGCATGAATTAAAATAAAGAAGTTTGGATGCCCATTTGTAAGATTTTGTTTAACTTACAGTGAAGCTTTATGTTTGTCTTTCGGGCGTGCTTTTGTTATAAAAATTTTGTCATCCGTAAATGTAGATGCGAGTTCTTCTCTAGTTTTCTGTCTTGCCACGAAAGTCGGGGCTAGTTCGATATCATTAGTCTGCTGTATTAGTCGGATTCGTTGGCAATGTTTCATTTTGAAAATTGTCAGTATGATAATTATTATAATGATTAAAATCATGCTAATGGCGCTTATAGAGTAATTTCCAATTATGTGGTAGGGGTGTGCCCAATTATTTGGTACTTTTTCTAGTTTTTTCTTTAGAATTTCAATTCGCTCGCCTAGTGCGTTTGTTTCTAGTGGATTTGTAATTATTTTCGATGGTATGCTGTAATTAAAAATGGGGTGATTAGCATCTATCTTCCCAATTGCGCTCGTTAGATTGTACAATGGTATAAATGTTATAAATTCGTGTTGTCGCAATTCGTTTAGTGATAACAATTGGAAATTTATTGATGTGACGGAACATTCTCCGTCCAAAGCCAGTAATCCGGTATTTTGAATTATTTCGTGTGTCGTGGATTTGTTTTTACAATCAATTCTTACACTTTCGGGTTTTGGGGCTACGAATAGCCATCTACCTTCCTTTTCTAGTGCGATTATTAGCGTTTTTTCGAGTTTGACAATTCGTTGATTACATTGTAGATTTTTCGGATTATTACCTAGGTAGATTGCTATCTCGCATGGCGTATTACCGTTTATTGATTGTAGTGATTGTTTAGGTTTGTAATAATATATATTGTTGACTTTTTTCGCCTTGTTCAAATCGTCTTCGCTCATTGTTAAATACGTTATTTTGTAGTTGTCCACAATTATAATTTTCGATGTGGTTTCGATAAATTGGAACTGATTTTCGTTGATTTTTGTTGGTAGTGGATAGACTTTATTAACTTTCAAAATTGAATTTTCGATTAAGGGAAATTTTATTATTAAAACGAATCGTAGTTTTGCTGTGTAGCTTGTAATTTCTGCTGTCTTCAATAGGTTAGTCATTTCGCTACTTTTAATGTTTGTTGGAAAGTTTAGGCCTTTAGGAATGTAGGGAATAGCTTCCGTTAAATAATTGGTTAATTGTTTGGGTGTGATCACCGTAGGGTTTATGGTTCCCTTGTAAATCTCGGTTAGAAAGTTTGCTAGTTGGTTTACGTCGCTTTCAAAAGCGTCAATTGTTGCTGTAAATGCGTTTATGTTTTCGTCTATTGCTTGTTTCGTTTTAATTTTTGAAAATTGGCCTTCTACTGTATTTTTGATTCTTTCTATTTTGTTGCTTAAATTATTTACATTTGTTATTATCCCGGGCGTGGTTTGGTTATAAAGTTTTAATGTAGATTGCAGTATTTGTACATTTTCTTTTAACATATCTTCGTCGGTTCTTTGTCTAGTTATTATGTCATCAATATTTTTATTAATTTTTTCCGCATCGTCTTGATCTAGATTTTCTGTTATTGCTTTTATTATTGTTCCTAAACCGTTAATTAATCCTCTTTTATTTCTGTTTTCTTCGGTACCTACGAAGTGGTATATTGCGGTTATTGAAGAACTGACTTTTTTTAATAATGGTTTCAACGTGTTGTTTATAGTGTTACATAATGAGTCATCTATCGAACTTATGCATATTCTACCTAGTGCGTCTAGTGCTGAAAGTAAATCTTCTGCTTTCTTTTCCATGTGTTGTAGATCCATGTGGATTACTAGCTTCCACGTTCCTTTTATCAAGTATAACGATCCTATTTCTTCGAAGTATATTCCTGGTGACGTTTGAAAATTATCTATTCGGTATTCGTTTTTTTCTGAAGATTCGATTCCTCCCACGGCCGTTATTGCGCTCGCGTACCTGCAATCGGTTGTATGAGTTAGCTGATAGTCAGTTGGTAAAGTAGGGTTTTGACTTAGCGGGACGTCGGTAATAATAAAAATTTTTTTTTTTTTTTTTTTTTCTATACCTTTCCCGACTTCCTGTCAATCTACTGAATTCGATTTTTGAAAATACTTTCGTATCCCTTGCGTTTTTAATATGAGTGATTTAGTAGCAATCATGGATTCATTAAGGCAGGCAGCTTTCACGATTTGTGTGACGAAAAGGCGTCGCGAAATTGAGGTGAGTTTATTTAATACATTATATTTCTTTATGATTTCAAATTTTATTTTGTCATTTTGTGTATCTCATATTTTATAATGTTTATAATAATAATTTTTTATAGAAAGCGTTTTTTGCTCCGACATTGTCGTGTGATCCGCTCGTCGCATTTGTTGTCTGGGCTTTTTACGAGGAATTTTCAGTAAGTGATATAGTTCGTAATTAAAATATAATAACGAAGAAATTTTTTTTTTTTTTTTTTTTTTTTTTTATAATAGTTTTATATTCTATTTGTTATAGGACTGGTTCCGGGAGTACCGGTTGGACCGTTGTTCCCGGAAAGAACAGTGTTCTGGGTTCGTGGACGAGTTTGGACGATCCTTTTATACCGATGGGTTTGACATCGGGTATATTCGTTGGATGTTTGAAGGACGGTGGGGGCAGGAGCATCCCGATTTAGACTGGGACCATCCGGCCTGGTATCATCCCGATGGGGTTGTTTCTGCGTATGATGCAGATTGATTTATGTCCTTAATTATTATTGTGGATATTTATTTCATTTGAGGTTCTAATAATATAATTATCAAACTTATTTTTGTGTTATTTTATTTCTTTATCCCTTTTCCTATTAGTTTTTTTTTTTTTTGTAATAGTAATGTGTATTTTGGGTGTTATCATGTTATTATATTATGTTATCATATTTGGGTGGTAAGATATCGGCTAGTGGGTAATGTAGGGTTTTATTCGATCTACGTGTATCCGAATCGTTCGCCGCCCGCTGCCGATACGGTAGTTAACCGCAGAATCTCGGCTCTTTATTATGTAGGGCCCCGTCCACTTCGGGGTCAGCTTGGCTGATCTGCCTCGCCTCACTGTTTGATCCAGTAGCAGAACTTTGTCGCCAACGTGGTAATCAACTTTATCGATTTTTCCTTGCTTTTCTATTACCTTCTCTTTTTTATCGATGAGATTTTCTCTGGCGACTTGCAAGGTTGCTCTTAATCGTTCCCTTAATTCCGCTACATAGTCATCGTATGTATATGTTGTTCTTGGGGCCTGTTGTAGGGCTGTCGGTAAAACAGGTTTTTTACCGAAGATTAATTCGTACGGGGTGTATCCCGTAGCGGAATGGGGGGTGGTGTTGTACGTGAACATTGCGTACGGTAACCATTCATCCCAATCCTTTTGATCCTCCTGGACAAAATGCTTTAGATATTCAGCCAAAGTTCGATGTGACCTTTCTAGGGCTCCGTTTGATTGGGGATGGTAGGCTGTTGTTTGTATTTTCTTGATGTGCAATAATTTGCACATTTCTTTAAATAAATCGCTTAAAAAATTGGTTCCCTGATCAGACAAAATAGTTTCAGGTGTACCGAATTTGCAAATTATTTCTGTAGTTAATCCTTTTGCTACTTCTTGTGCTTCCTGGTTTACCAATGGGATGGCTGCGCTGTACTTAGTTAATAAATCTTGAAAAGTTAAAATATATTTATTTCCGCGGTCGGATTCTGGTAGAGGTCCTACTATGTCGACAGCACATTTCTCAAAGGCTTTTTCAGGGGTGTCGGTAATTATCATAGGTGCTCGACTTATTCTCGTTACCTTGTTTCGTTGGCACTTGTCGCATTTAGCTACGTATTCTTTTATTTCTTTTTTCATTCCTCGCCAATGGTATTTTTCTTTCATTTTTTCTGTCATTCTTTTCACTCCTGGGTGTCCCCCGAGAGGAGTGTCGTGGTATTCTTTTATTATCGCTTTTCTCTCTCTCTCGCTCGGGCACGCTCGGTCGGAGTTGAAATCGGAGTCGGAGTCGGATTTCTCTTCTTCGCTCTCGCTAGCTCCTACTTCGTCTTTTTCTGTCGCTGTCTTTCTAGGTGCTTTATCTCCTTGTTTGTATTTTTTCTCTTGATTCATTTTATCTTCTTCTTCTGTGACTTTTTTATCTCTAGCCACTCCTGACTGATCTCTTGGTCGGCCATCACATTTAGGGCTGGTCTGACTATTTAATGAGGCGGGATTTATCGCTGGCAATGGTGCTTCAATTTTTTCGACCTTGCGAGGCCTTCCCCGCCCCCTTTTTTGCTGTTGATCGGACTTTTCTGTTTGGTTGAGCGTAATTTCGTATATTCGACTTAATGCGTCAGCGTTTGTGTTTTTCTTTCCTTCTTTGTATTCAATTTTATAGCTGTGTTCCTCCAATTTTATTCTCCATCTCATCAATCTGGACCCTGGGTCTTTAACGTTAAATAGCCAGGTGAGGGGTTGATGGTCGGTAACAATGGTGAACTTTGTACCATAAATATAAGGGCGGAATTGATTTACAGCCCAAACAATCGCTAACATTTCTTTTTCTGTAGCAGAATAATTTGTTTCCGCTTTGTTTAATGTTCGACTCGCGTAGCAGATAGGTAAATCCTCTCCTATTTTTCCTTGCGACAAAATGGCGCCTATTGCCTTGTCGGATGCATCGGTTGTAATAATGAATGTTTTTGTGAAGTCAGGGTATTGTAGAATCGGTGCGGTGCTGAGTGTTTCTTTTAATCTTTCGAATGCTGCTTGTGTATGCTCGTTCCATTCAAATTTACTATCCTTTTTTATCAGTTCTGTTAGCGGTTTTGCGAGTTTCGAAAATTCTTGGATGAATTTTCTGTAATATCCTGCGAGTCCTAAAAATGATTGAACTTCTTTTACGTTTTTTGGTGCAGGAAAATTTTGAACAGCTTTGATTTTTTCTGGATCGGGTTTCACTCCTACTTCGGTGATGATGTGACCCAGATACTGCGTTTCTTTTCTGAGAAATTGGCATTTTTTTGGTTGAATTTTTAATTGTGCTTCTCTTAGCCTTTCAAAGATTTCTTTTAGTCTTTCATTATGCTCTTTGAAGGATGATCCATGTATTACGATGTCGTCTAGATATACGTAACACTTGAGTCCTTGGAGTCCAGCTAAAACCGCATCCATCAGTCTCTGGAATGTCGGTGGTGCGTTTTTTAATCCGAAGGGCATTCGATTGTATTCGTAGTGCCCCAAGGGTGTAGGGAAAGCAGTTTTTTGCTTGTCTTCATCTGCCATAGGGATTTGATGGAATCCTGAAGCTAAATCGAGTGTAGTGAAATATTTTGCTCGACCTAACTGGTCCAATATCTCGGTGATGTTGGGCAATGGATAAGAATCTCCTTCTGTGACCTCGTTTAATTTCCTGAAATCTACTACAACTCTCTTTTTTATATTTCCCTGTGCATCTGCCTTTTTTGGAACGACCAGTAATGGTGCATTCCACGGGCTTCTGCTTGGCCTAATTATTCCAGCTTTTAGCATTTCTTGCGTTTGAGTCATCACTTCTTGCTTGTGATTCTCAGGTAGTCTGTACGGTCGTATATTGACCGGCACAGTACCCTCCTTTGTAAAAATGTGGTGTTCCACCAGGCTCGTGGTACCCAAAGTTTCTCCTTCGAGGTGAAATACGTCTCCGTATTCCTCGCAAAATTCTTGGAGAAATTTTTCCTCTTCTTTATTTAAATGGGTGTGTTCCCCGATTTCCCTCATTATTAGTTGCAATCTATTCCTTTTTTCTTTGACTCTTGTGGTGTAGATTTCTTCCTTTGTGCCAATTTTTTCGATTTTTTCTTCATCGTTTATTTTATTCTGAGATTCTTCCTCTTTTTCTTCTATTTCTACAATTTCGAGTGTCGGTCTTTCAATGCAGATTTCCTGGTCCGACGTATTTAAAAACATGATCGGAAATGTCATTATTTTTTCAGGAACAATTCCTTGTCCTACTTTGATCCCTTTTTCTATTTCTCGGGCTGCTACACATCCTACTGCTAATTTTTGAGCTTTTGCGTAATGGATGCTCTCGGAACGAGGAGGTAATCTCCATTTTTCGGAGCTGTTTAGTAAATGCTCGACATGACCGTAAATTTTGATTATTCGGCCACCTAGAATGTCGACCTTGTGTTTCCTCATGAAATCTAATCCCAAAATTCCGTCTGTTTTCATGGGGACATCATTATCAATTACAAAAAATCCATGACGAATATTTACGGCGGGTGTTTCGATTTCTAAAATAACTTTGCATAGAGCGTTGAAAGTTTGTCCTCCTATTCCCGTCAGTTCGACTATTTCGTCTATTATTTCTGTTTCTTCTTTTAAAACGCCTCTTTTAATAATGCTACATTGGGCTCCGGTATCGGCCTTCAAAAGAAAAGCTGATTTTATAGCTTGCGGGGAGGTGATGTAAAAATCACTTGCCTTACCCAGCGAAGCGATGGAATTTATTTCAAGTTTTGATTGCGTTGTTTCCACGTATTTCGAGGAAGAGTTCGTAGCACGCTTTGCTTCCAAACTGCTGACGCGTGCAATTTTTTGCGAAACTGTCCGCTCGAGGAGACTTAAGTTCAGTGACCTAATTGTTTTCTTTTCTTCCGCGTTCCCTGACTGGTTTTGGTTTTGGTTACTATTTCCATGATTATTTGGACCATTATCTTGTCTATTATTTCGATAGTCTCTATTTCTACCCCTATTTCCTTGATTTCCGCGATTCTGATTTCCGTTATTATAATTTCCTCTATTGCGGAAATTTCCTTGATTTCCATTATAATTTTGATTTCTGTTAATTTGTGTATTTCCTCTTTGTTCTCCGTTTTTATTTTTCCTATTCCAACAATCGTCAATGACGTGTCCTGATTTTTTGCAATAATTACAAAATATGAAATTTACGCTTCTACTTGGAGTTGGTAAATTGTTGTGTCCATTTCTATTTCCTGAGCTTCTACAATCACGAGCGATATGACCTTTTTTGTTGCTTTTATTGCAAATGACTGGACCACTTCTGTTTCCGGATTCTTTATGTCCTTGTTGTATTTTTTCCTCATCTATAGCGGCTGTGATTGCTTCACTTAGAGTTGGATAACGTTATGCTTTAATGATTGTTTGGTAATCTTTTTTAAGTCCTTCTTGAAAACTTGAAAGGGCTAATCCACGGACATATTGTTCAATAGCCATTTGGCCAATTTCTGTTGTTTGTTCTCGGATACTAGCTTCGATTAAATCCATCATCAAATCTTCTATTCTTCTTCCAAATTCTTTTACAGATTCGTCGTATTTTTGCCGACTCGCATATAATTCAGATTGCAAAGCTCCTACTGTTCTAGTACCGCAAAATGATTTTAACAAAATTGTTTTGAAAGTTTCGAAATCTGGAATTGTTTTATATTTAATTTCAGCTCTAGCTTTTCCTACTAGTTTTACTTTTAAAACGGTTTCTAATAAAATTTCTTGATCTTCTTCATTGATCAGTTCATTTGCATGAGAAAATGCATCTAATAGTTCATGAGCTTCTTCCGGTTTAGTACCGTCGAATCGAGGAATTAAGGTACGCGCTTCTTTAAGAGACATTGTGCCTCGAAGTCTGTTACTACGATTGTGATTAGGAGGGTAATTTTGAGAGTTATTTACTCCGTTATTTTCGCCATTATTTTCGGGATTATTATTTCCATTATTTCCGGGATTATTATTTCTACTATTTCCGGGATTATTATTTCTACTATTTCCGGGATTTCCTGAGTTTGGACTATCTCCCGTTTGATCTAAATTCACTGTTTCAACCATTGTTGATGCAAAAGGGTCAGAAGTGGACTCTAATACAGAATTTTCGGGAGTACTTTCCGCGTCTAAATAATCATTATCCGATTTAGGAGATGGGTTTAATGCTTGGATGCTACTTCGTCGCCTTTTACTTCGAGAGGCGATTTCGCTAACTTTTTCGCGAGTATAATCAAGTTTATCGTCGAAAAATGAATTGAGAGATCGCGAAATGGTGCTAACGCCCGGTAATTTGAGACGTTCGGCGTACTCGTCGTCTGACATATAAATATCTGTACGATCTGGCTTTGGCGGATTACAATTTTATTAGTTAATGTTCCGTCACTTACAGTAAGATGATCGCTAACATGATGTTGAAATTCGTTGTCGTGTTGAACTTCCTCCGCTCCTGTTCCAATCGTATTTTGGGGTTGAATCTTGACGTAGATCGGTCTGCCTTGGATGCGATGATCGGTAATCGAACGTCCATTCGATTTATCGACTTTTCTAGAATTATCGGTCCTCCTCAGCAATTTGGTTTTCTTCCGTTTCACCTTTGTAGACGTGTTGGATTTCTTGAGTTGTGGCAATCCCACCGCTGCCACCAATGTTGTGTCCGCGAAGACCGTCGCGAAGGGACGAGTTATCGAGGACGAGTAGTTAAGGGATTAAGGCCAAGAGAATGAACTCAAACTCAATACTTTTCTAACAAGTTAACAATAAGTTTATTTAAGAAGTTATAAATTCGAGGTTTAATAGCCTCGAGACCAATCGTTCGGATTTTCGTCAAAGACTGCCGAATTTGGGCTAATCATTCGTTTTATTGATTTGCTCGGTTTTCCCCACTTATTTGATTATATCGTGATTAGTTTCTAGAAGTTTCGATGGTGACTATCGAGTGTCGATGTACTCAAAGGAATGTGCAGTTTAGCAATTATGCTGGGCGGTGTTTCAATGCTTTCGCCATTCGCTTTATTTTATGAGTGCTCGGGGCACAACAAAATAAATTATTGATTTCACAGTGACTAACTTGTTTTTCTATAGACAATCCTGTCCGCCGATCCCTCTGTAGTAAAGGATATGCTATAAAAAAAGTTGAGACAAGTACATTTACTCCCCCCAAATAGTTTGTCCGGTGACAAATCTCAGTTTCGGCACAAAACCTTCACTAAAAATTATAAAAGTGATTTTCTCCCAAGAAAACCAACCTTGCAAACTTCTCTGATTGATATCAAATCTCTCAAAAAATGATAGGAATACCCTACAAAAATTTTCTCAATAAATTAGAAACTCACAAAAAGTTATAAGAGCCTCTCAAAAATTTATCAATCAAATCATAATTTCACAAAAGATGCCAATTCAAACCTGCCCAAAAATTAGGTCTACACTTCACAAAAAGTTATTATATAAATAAAAATGATAAAAGCATTAATAGTTAAATACATTAAAACCTATTAAAATCCAATAAAAACACTTTCAACGAATTAAAAATACAGTTGTTCTACCCAACAAGAATAAGAATAAAAAATAATTTGAGAAAAAATTTTGATACAAAAAAGATTTCAAACGCAAAAAATTAGATTGAAAAAAAAATTTCGGCCGAAGTACTTGGCGAGTTTTTTCGCTTAATTTACATAATATATCACTTATGGTTACAAACTCGCCAAGTACTTCGGCCGAATTTTTTTTTTCAATCTAATTTTTTGTGTTTGAAATCTTTTTTGTATCAAAATTTTTTCTCAAATTATTTTTTTTTTTATTCTTGTTGGGTAGAACAACTGTATTTTCAATTCGTTGAAAGTGTTTTTATTGGATTTTAATAGGTTTTAATGTATTTGACTATTAATGCTTTTATCATTTTTATTTATTTAATAACTTTTTGTGAAGTTTAGACTTAATTTTTGGGCAGGTTTGAATTGGCACCTTTTGTGAAATTATGATTTGATTGATAAATTTTTGAGAGGCTCATATAACTTTTTGTGAGTTTCTAATTTATTGAGAAAATTTTTGTAGGGTTTTCCTATCATTTTTTGAGAGATTTGATATGAATCAGAGAATTTTTGCAAGGTTGGTTTTCTTGGGAGTAAATCACTTTTATAATTTTTAGTGAAGGTTTTGTATCGAAACTGAGATTTGTTACCGGACAAACTATTTGGGGGGAGTTAATGTACTTGTCTCAACTGTTTTTACAGCATATATGCTGTTTTCTTGCGGGGATTTGTTGACTTTTTGTATGGAATTCATACCTTGTCAATTAAATATGTCTATATTGTGTACGTACCTGGGTGATACAAAAAAATCAGCATTTTTTTTCGGTGTTGCAGCAAAATATAATAATATTTTATCAAAAAGTGATTCTATCAAGAATTCGATCCTTGATAAAAATTTTAAAGGCCGCTCTAGCGATTTTTTTCTGATTTCGGCTAACTAAAAATGGATACATGATCGAATTTCGAGCTACTGTATCGCTATTATAGCAGGACTAAAAATGCATTGTGAAATAGTTCTCTAAGAAGTGTTCAAGTGAATTCAAACTTCGTAACTAACCGTCAGAACTATAAAATTATTAGATTACTTAAAAACTTGTAGTAGGTCTGAAAAGATACGACGTATAAAAGAACCACGAATAAATAAGAACTCATTTTTTTTTTCAATTTTGTAAAAAAAAATTGTTCAAAAAAATATTAGACCGAAATATACATACCAACAGAAATAAAATGCACTAAGTTTTCGAATTTAATAAAAAATCTAAATAAAACAAAATTCTCGGAGCAAAATAAAGTATGTAAATTATACGTCGAATTAAAAAAAAAATGTTAGGAAAAAAAATTTGGTATCGAAAAATATTCCATAAATAATTACACCGAAAAAATACTTCAATAGCATCAAAATGCACTTAAAGTTATTGAATAAAAGAAATCAAAACGAAACGATATTTTGAAACAAAAAAGGTATGTGCACAGAATATCGAGAGCAAACGTTCGATTAGAAAAAAGAATTTCGGCAGAAGTACTACACCAGTTTTTTTTATAACGTTTATTGATTACGAATTTTATATCATCAGCAATTGGTAAAAAAAAAGAAATTGTTGAAGTACTTATGAAATTCTTTTCTTTTAGCTCAAAATGGTTTCGCACCACTTGCTTCCGTTTTGAGTTGGTTTCATTCTGATTGTTTTTTTTTTTTCATTTCAAAACTTCAGATGCATTTTATTTCTATTAGAATATTTCTTCATATATTTAATCTCTTTTTGAATTTGCGAAACAACCAAATTTATGCTGACAAAGTTACCGACTAAAAAAATTTGGACGGAAAAAAAAGTTTCAACCGAAGTACATAGCGAGGTTATGACGTTTATCAATTATGCACAGTACATTGTGTACATTTAGCAATAAAAAATGAACGAACTACTTTAAGCCAATTTTTTTCCAATATCAATTATTTTTTTTATTTAAAAATTATTATTTAGTTTTTTTGATTATAATTTATACAATGCGCTTAATTCAATTCAATTTGCTAAATTCATTCATGGTTACAAACTTACCAAGTACTTCGGCCGACATTTTTTTTTCATTATAATTTTTTTCTTTCGACATTTTTTGTTGTATCCGAATTTTTTTTCATGCCAATTTTTTTATTCTTTTTGCGTAGAACAACTGTACTGTAGTACATCCATATTTTTAATTAATTGGAAGATTTTTTATAAGAAGTTAATAGGCTTTAATGTTTTTACTATTAATGCTTTTATAGTTTTAATTTATTATTGTAAAGTTTAGACTTCATTTTTCGTCGAATTTGAATTAGCATGTTTTGTGAGATTATGATTTGATCGGTAAATTTTTGTGAGGCTGTCTTATAACTTTTTGTAAGTTTCTAATTTATTGAGAAAATTTTTGTGGGGTTCTATAATTTTTTGAGAGATTTGATGTGAATGAGAGAATTTTTGCAAGGTTAGTTTTTTTGGGAGGAAATCTCTTTTATAACTTTTGTTAGGGTTCACGTTCAGAAGGAGATTTTTTACCGGAACAACTATTTGGGGGGAGTAAATGTACTTGTCTCAATTTTTTTTACAGCACATATGCTGTTTTTTTGCGAGGATTTGTTGACTTTTTTGTATGAAATTCATAGCTTGCCAATTAAACATGTCTATATTGTGTACGTATCTGAATGATATAAAAGAATTAACATTTTTTTCGGTATTGCAGCAACATATGGTAACATTTTATCAAAATGTGATTCTCTCAAGAATTGGATCCTGAATAAAAATTTTAAAGGTCGCTCAAGCGATTTTTTAATTGCTTCTGTTAAAAAGGAATATATCATCAAATTTCGAGCTGGTGTATCGCGACGAAATATTGATCTAAGAAGTGTTCAAATGAATTCAATCTTCGTCATTAAGCGTCAATACTTATAAAATTATTAGATTACTTAATACGTACAGTAGTTCTGAGAAGATGCGACGCATAAAAGAACAACGAACAAGTAAAAACTTGAATTTCTTTAATTTTGTAAAAAAAAATTTTCAAAAGATATTATACCGAAACATGCGTGCCAACAGATCAACGGATCGGAAAATATTTCATAAAAAATGATACCGAAGAAATACTCCAATAGCATCAGAATGCACCGAAAGTTTTTAAATAAAAGTACTCATAACGAAACAAGATTTTGAAACAAAAATGTATACGCACGAAATTTCGAGAGCAAACGTTTGATTGGAAACAAGAATTTTGGCCGAACGACTACGCGAGTTTTTCTTTTATAACGTTTATTGATCACAAATTATATCTTATGAGCAATAGGTAAAACAAATTGGTGAAGCACTTATGATTTTTTTTTCTCAAATCAAATATCTTTTCGCTCAAAATTATTTCGCATCACTTGATTCCATTTTGGATTGCAAGTGGGTTGCACTTTAGGGTGATTCAAAACCATATATAATTCAAACCTAGGGTGGTATCATACACCATTCTCTCAGTTATATAAAAATGAAGAGAGTAGTTTCCAAATAAACGTTATTATTGCATGCAAGGGACATTTTATGGTAAAAAAGAAGAGGGAAGAGGCACCGTTTTCGACTCCATTCTCGAGTTTACGTTCAGAAAAATGGTTTGTTGGGGCTAGGGTTAATAAAAAAAATTATTTATTTAGGCACTATGCAAAAGTTTATTTATTGAATTACACTTTATTTTTGCATTATCACTCTTCTATCTATATATATAAAAGTCACTTTAACCAGAAGTTGAAACTGACCCCGATCTTTATAACCTCACGACAAAGAT
Organism: Rhimphoctona megacephalus; assembly: GCA_963989365.1. NCBI lineage: Eukaryota > Metazoa > Arthropoda > Insecta > Hymenoptera > Ichneumonidae > Rhimphoctona > Rhimphoctona megacephalus. Next base: position 5,513,878 of record OZ022421.1, on the reverse strand, counting down.
ATTAAATAATCATCGAATACGAGTTTATCATACACCATTCTCTTAGTTATAAAAAATAAAAACGGAGAATGGTTTTTAAATAAACCTTATTATTGCATTCGAGGAACATTTTATGGTAAAAGAGAGAAGGTATCGTTTTCGACTCCGTTGTAGAGTTAGATGTGGAAAATAAAAATTACAGGCTTAAAAATAATAAAAAATACTTATTTGTTCAAGCACTGTTCGAAAGATGATTGAAATTAATTGCACTTTATTATTTTTGCACTATTACTTTCTTATTATAATAAACGTCACTGTAACCAAAAGTCGATCGAAACTAACCGCGATCTTTATAACCTCATGACTGTTCAAAAATATAGCACGGTTGTCGGTTAGCTGTCATATCCAGTGATCGTTTGAATATTACCAGAGTTTTACCAATATCACTAGTGTCACTAGACAGCGACTGCGAAAAAGACAGTTGCGCATCAAAATATGTGCGAAAAAATGCTCAATTTTTCGGCACAACGAAAAAAAAACATTAATATTTTTAATACTATTGAAGCTACGAGGTTCTAATTAGTGGCGATCGAACGAGAAAAAAAAAAATATGTAAACTTAAATGAACCTCCAAAATGCTGTCATTTAGTTTATATTAAAGAAACAATTTTCGAGAACAAGTAGAATCACGGTCCTTCTGGTAAAAGTATCTTGTGCGACTCGCTTCGTAAATGTACTTGTCTCGAGTCGCTACCGCGACTCTTAATAATAATAAAGGATATAATAAAATAAAAAGGATTCATTAAGTCCAACATAAGTGCTGGAGTTAAACGATACAGTTCCATGAAGGCATTGTCAGGGATTCCAAATGGGTTTTCTATTTCACGCAATGCGATGCGGTCGGCTCTTCTTTCGATAAGCCTAACACGACGCTCTATCTTATGTAAATCCCATGCGAGATATCCCTCGGCCATATTTCTGCCAAACTACGATTAATCAAATAAGGAATCGAAAAACCATCCAATACTTTCTACATTATAATATGCCAAATAAATTACTCCAATATATACTCATGGATCAGGAAATGCATAACCTATAATACACATATACTTTGACAACACTTTGAGGCCAATATGACTATATGATGAGTAAAACAATTAAACAATGTATTGTACTCACTTAAAAATCCATATAACACACATTTTACACTTTCCATACACTTTTTTTCCAAATTTTTCAGCATGCCGCGTTTCGTATTTTTGGTACCGAATGCGTCGCTATGGGTAACGAGGGGTCTTAACTAGTCGATAAGTTTACGACACTTTTCGCTACGTAACGACGCTCTCTAGCGACAACCATCGATAACTTGGCGTTACAGAATCGCTCGTAGCGATACTGTCGTTAAATACGGCTAACGATATCATTAACTAACGAAAGTCGTGTACAGAATCCCGCTACAGAAGAGGACAATGCTCAGCAATCTTGCAATACGACCACGTCATATTTTGGACTTAAGCAATCCTTATACTAAGCGTCAGACGCAATGCTGATACTTAGCTGGAGGTATGGAGAACTGGATCGTTCGGTAGGATATGAGAGAATGGATACCGTTCGCTGTTTTGCCCGCCTTATATACTTTGTCCGGTCGTCTCGTTAGAGCCACTTTCGAGGTGAGATCCAGATCGATCCGGATTTTCGGGTCGTCTGTCTCTCTCGATGTTTACTCACGCGACGACGCCGAACGTCGATCATGTGTACGTGGACGCCGAATGTCGAGCATGTGTGTACGGGCGCTAAGTTCGGCGCGCGCGCGTGTACGTGCGTGTGTTTCGCGATGTGAGGAGTATGGATGTGTTTTGCGTCGTTGTATGAGGAACTCCGTTCCGTTACAATATATAGTTCAAGTTATCAAAAATAAAGGGATAAAAAAATCAGCGAAAGGATCAGGAACATGGAAAGCACCCTTTAAGCGAGTTGAATGCTCCAAAAAATTCCACAACTCGCTGTAAGAATTTAACACACTTTTTTATTTCATATATAGTCCAAATGATAAAAAATAATAGGATAAAAAATCAGCGGAAAAATCAATAATATGGAGCGCACCCTTTAAGCGCGTTGAATGCTCAGAAAAATTCCACAAGTTGCTGTAAGAATCTAATCATATTTTTTAGTTCATGTATAGTTGAAATGATCGGAAATAAACAGAAAAAAATAGCGAAAAAATCGGGACCCTGGGAAAAATACTAGTCTATAACTGGATGGAGTATAATGGAGTAATTCCTTCGTTGTTTCAGGTTAATAAAAGAATAGTTTTTATTCCGAGCAATAATCGAAAATTTTGAAATATACTTTTGTTCGTAATTGTCTATATTTTTTTAACATCGTTAGCACTTTCGAAATACAATCATTATTTGGTTCAAGCAAATCCGTAAACAATTTCTAATAAAATTCAGTTTCACGTTCACTTGGCTGTATGAAAAATAAATAGTGATTTCAATTGTTTTTGAAAAGAGGAGGTATGAGAAAAATAATTTTATACAGAAGAAGAAAAAATAGTATAGGAAGGATAATTTTTCATAAACCGAAAAAAAAATTCTAGAGAAAGAAGAAGAGGAAGAAGATTTTTTTTGTAAAAGAAAAAGAAGAGAGAAGGAGAAAGAATTATTTGAAGAAAGAGGAATTTAGGTTGTTTTAAGTGAAAAAATATCAAATTGGTCACATTATAACTAAGGTACAACTTTTTATACTTGGCGTCCTTTTTTTACTTTTTCAAAGTTATTACCGAGATTTCATTGCTTTTTGTAAAATTCTTTCACAGTTTATAGATTGTAGAAATAACAAATATTTTGTGAAGTGAGCAGAAGGAATATAATGAATACTTTCATTTCCGGAAGAACAAAATAATCATAGCTTAATTTTATTTATTTTTACCGAATGTGATATGACGGTAAAACAACAATTTTTAGTCTTTACTAATGATTCTCCGGAATATCACGAGGTTCGTCATATCAATGTACTCGCTCCAAATTGACCAACCCTTTTGATACTACCATACAGCTCGGCGTGGTTTCTTAATCCAGACGCAATTATTTTATATAATGTTGACGGGAAGGGATGTTGAAAACACACAAAAACATAACCGTTTTATTTTTATGAGTCAACATGCTCTTTATTGACCTTTTTCAGATTTCACAAAGAATTATGATCACATGACATGAAAGGGAAATGCGTATTTGAACAGAAATATTCATGATTTACGTAAAAAGGTAACATAGCTCATTGCTTTTTGTGAACAAAAATTTCATTTCACAGCTCAACGTGTTCTGCCAATTACCGCTAATGGAAACAAAAAAGAATCAATTATTAACTAATATGAAAATGAATGAGAAGTTCTATTATTACAGCAATGACTACAATATTTGTAGCGGTTCAATAGGAAACAGCATTCTGTTACTATACAATAACAATTATTACTTAGGGGGGAAAAGTTCTATAATGTATTCAATTAATCATGTGTCGAGAAAAAAAATTATGGAACAACGAAAAGATAGAGGTAAACACTTATAAACAGAGTTGATAGCCAAAGACCCGCAGCCACATCGTGAATTGGACAACAATTCTGGAAAAAATATAATCTCTTCTGTGTGGATGATACTACGACAGAAACAAAATTATATTCAATTTAATGGCAGAATAAGATGAACTAATCAAACCTGTAGCTATAGAACAAAACGAAGACGATACAAAATGCTTACCAGCAATGTTTATTGCTGGACGAGCCGAGTCTCATCATAGATCAGTTACGATTCGTTAGTAATATCGAGCCTTTTACTAGCCATGTGGTCGAAACAGTAATGACATGGCTTAATGTACGTCTATCGGAACCGACCTTTCTAGTAAGCAACTAATATCAAGCAATGAGCTATGTGCATAATGCATCAATTTGGATGGAGAACTTGGAACTTGAGGTACATACAAATTTTACGTACTAGTGACAACAATGGAATGAGCATTAAAGCCTTTTATTGACAGAGAATGTAATGTGTTGTCAAAATAAACACACAATAGAATAAGCTGACCATGAATCGCAATACCAACATAAAACACCTCTGTCAGAAAACATTTTGCAACTTTAACAAGTAGAAAACACAACAAAAATGAAACTTAATAAGCGAAATAGTATTAAGTAACAAACAACCCATGCGAGTATGAGAAACAAAACGATGCTACACGATGAAAACATAATATCAATAATAATGAGAAGAGCGTTAAAGCCTTTTGCAGATAGAGGATAGAAAAGAATAGAGATTTCTCAACAAATATGCAGTAGACCTAGATGATCATAAATAGTAACGAAAAAAAATAAAATACTTCCGCCAGAAAAGATTTTACAGCTTTAAAAAATAAGAATGTGAGAAAAAAAACGATTACACATCAGCAAATACACTATTGACAGTTTACTACATGAAAGCGTTGTTTTTAGAAACTCGGGTGAGCAAAGACTAAATGATATTTTGATTAATTTATACAATGTGCTTAATTCAATTCAATTTGCTTAATTCACTCATGGTTACAAACTCGCCAAGTACTTCGGCCGAATTTTTTTTTTTCATTCTAATTTTTTCTTTTGAAATTCTTTTTTTGTATCCGAATTTTTTTTCATTCTTATTTTTTATTCTTGTTCATTTTATGTAGAACAACTATACTGTAGCACATCCATATTTTTAATTAATTGGAAGATTTTTTATTAGAGGTTAATAGGCTCTAATGTATTTTACTATTAATGATTTATAGTTTTAATTTATTTTTGTAAAGTTTGGACTTAATTTTTGGTCAGATTTGAATTGGCATCTTTTGTGAGATTATAATTTGATTGGTAACATTTTGTGAGTTTCTAATTTATTGAGGAAATTTTTGTGGAGTTCTCCTATAATTTTTTGAGAGATTTGATGTGAATGAGAGAATTTTTGAAAGGTTGGTTTTTTTGGGAGAAAACCTCTTTTATAACTTTTTGTTAGGGTTCGCGTTCAGAAGGAGATTTTTTACTGGAACAACTATTTGGGGGGGAGTAAATGTACTTGTCTTAACTTTTTTACAGCATATATGCTGTTTTTGCAGGGATTGATTGACTTTTTGTATGAAATTCATAGCTTGCCAATTAAACACGTCTGTATTGTGTACGTATCTGAGTGCTGCAAAAGAATTAATGTTTTTTTCGGTATTGCAATGAAATATGGTAACATTTTATCAAAAAGTGATTCAAGAATTGGATCCTGAATTAAAATTCGAAAGGTCGCTCAAGCGATTTTTTAATGAATTCGGCTAAAAATGGATACATGATCGAATTTCGAGCTGTTGTATCGCGACTATATTCGGACTAAAAATGCAATGTGAAATAATCATGTAAGAAGTATTGAAATGAATTCAATCTTCGGAATTAACCGTCAATACTTATAAAATTATTAGATTACTTAAAACGTACAGTAGTTCTGATAAGATACGACGCATAAAAGAACAATGAACAAGCAAAAACATGATTTTTTTTGAATTGTGTAAACAAAATTCAAAAAATATTACACCGAAACATCCGTGTCAACAGATCAACGGATCGGAAAAATTTCCATAAAAAATGATACCGAAGAAATACTTCAATAGCATCACAGTGCATCGAAAGTTTTTAAATAAAAGTAATCATAACGAAACGAGATTTTGAAACAAAAATATATGCGCGTAAAATTTCGAGAGCAAAAGTTTGATTGGGAAAAAGAATTTTTGCCGAAGTACTACGCGAGTTTTTCTTTTATAATGTTTATTGATCACGAATTATATCTCATGAGCAATAGGTAAAAAAAAAAATTGGTGAAGTACTTATGAAATTTTTTTTTTCAAATTAAATATCTTTTCGCTCAAAATTATTTCGCATCACTTGATTCCGTTTTGGGTTGCAAGTGCAAATGGTATTCTCATGTATTGAAGGTTTCTACTACTCGAGGGCGGTTCAAAACCATATATAATTCAAACCTAGGGTGGTTTCATACACCATTCTCTCAGTTATATAAAAAACGAAGAGAGTAGTTTCCAAATAAACCTTATCATTGCATGCAATTGCATGCAAGGGATATTTTATTGCAAAAGAGAAGAGGCACCGTTTTCGACTCCGTTCTAGAGTTTACGTTCGGAAAAATGGATTATTGGAGCTAGCCTCAACAATCCATTTTTAATAATAAATAATTTTTTTTATTATCCCTAGGGATAATAAAAAAAATTATTTATTTAGACACTGTTCAAAAGTTTATTTATTGAATTAAGCTTTATTTTTGCACTATCACTCTTCCAATTATATATATAAAAGTCACTTTAACCAAAAGTTGAAACTGACCGTGATCTTTATAACTTCACGACAAAGATATTAAATATTCACCGAATACGAGTTCACCATACACCATTCTCTTAGTTATCAAAAAAAAGAACAGAATGGTTTCTAAATAAACCTTATTATTGCATTCGAGGAACCTTTTATGGTAAAAGAGAAAAGGGATCGTTTTCGACTCTGTTGTAGAGTTTATGTTCGGAAAAAAATTGTAGGGGCTAGGTTTAATAAATTCACATCCGCAATCTTTATAACCATACTTTTTTAACCTCATAACTGTCACTATTAACCCACAAAGCGTACAGTGATTCCCAGCACCTTTAAACCGTACACAGGTGCGAATAGGAATTTCATGATTACAACTCATGATTTGGAGGTGAAAATGGAATCCAAAAAGCAGACGTAAGTATATGATTTTAGGGTAAAATTTTCTGCCAAATCACTTAGTGCCACTTGAATTGAGCCCAAATTATGAACTAGCGAGAAAAATTGAAATAGAAAAAGTGATTTTAAATATTTCACTTCTTACAAAAAAAATCGTAGATTTTTTAAATGTAATCAAAATATAATAAAACCTCCATGCGCTTTTTTAGTTGAAAAATGGCTTTTGGAGGAAAAAAATACGCCAAAATAATTTTAATGAATTAAGTATTTTTTCCATGACCTCACACATGCACTCATTTTGATAATGAAATTTTATATTTTACGCTATTCATAGAAGAAAAAAAATCATTTTACTCACACAAACTTTTATTTTTCATTGAAAATGCAAAAATAGTCGATGATAGCTGGAATACAAATTATATAATTCCAAAAAACGCTCGCATTCGCTGCAGACTGTTGACCGATGGTCGTCGCACACGAGGGTTTTCAGAACTCATGAAATATTTATAAATATGAGATTAATATTTTTATTAAAATCACAAACAAAAATGTATACGTAGGGAAAAAGTTGTTGATGCAACCACATATTTCATTACGGGGTGCCAATGATATTATATAATCATAACAATATTATAAAGTATTAAACCCATACGTTAGTTTTTTATCAAACCACATATGTATTCTGATCGAGAACACTGCGGTTGAATCAATGAAATCTTCCAATAACATCAAATGCTATTGAATCGACGATTAATTTTTCTCCGTGTATAAAAAGTCATTGATATTGACTATTTTATCGCTCGTGCAGCGTAAAATGTGAAAGGGTTTTTATTTTTTCTACATCAAATGACTTAATTTTCTTTAGTAAATCGTGTAAATAATGATAAATTCACTTACTTTGAACACAAAAATGGTCCTTGTTTGCGAAATACTGTTTTTTTTTTAATTTTCACAGACCACGATTCACTGGTGGGAATTTGCACCAACTAAATTTTTCAATGCCGCTTTCGCAGCGGTTATGGAAACAATGGACGTTCTTCCGACGGGGTTAAATACTAGACGGGTCACACATAATTGTCGAAAAAGGGGTATGTCCTCAAACAAGTTTTGAACATTTTGCTGGTGCGAATTCGCACTAGTGTACGGTTTGGGGATTATAATAGAATTTCACATCTGCGATCTTTATAAGCTTTTTCAACTCATAACTGTCACTATTATTACATGAAAAAAAGTCGAAATTACATGAAGATTACATGAAGAAAAGTCGAAATTACATGAAGAAAAAGTATGAATGAAAAAAGTTAATAAATAAATATTGGAACTGATTTCCATGTTTTTTTTCAGTTTTCAAACAAATATTTTTTTTTTACAATTTGGGCCATTTTGATTTTTCTGAAAAAATTCACCATCTTTCACGACACATTTTTACACTTCTTTTTTACACTTACATTTTATTTTAAATTCTCTGCCATGTGTAAACCAATGATTATCAATTATTAATCTTTATTCATGAATATCACACGCTGCGGATTTTGTGGGACGTGTAAAAATGTATCGTGAAAGATGGTGAATTTTTTCAGAAAAATTAAAATAGCCCAAGATGTGAAAGTAAATGTTTGGTTGAAAACTGAAAAAAACATGGAAATCAGTTCCAATATTTATTTATTAATTTTTTTTATCCATAATTTCTTAAGGAATTGTTAAATGTTTTTTTTCTTTTAAGGACAAATAATAATCGTACACGTACTACCACTGTTATGCTTAATGAGAACAGGAGCTTTTACTTCTTTTATTGTAAATGATTAATGCACTTAAGGTGATACAACGATAAATAATGAATTTAACAAATAAAGGGACGCACTTTGGACATAGTTCACTCACGCATTCACTCACACGTATCAAGGTCACACTCGAGAATACTTGCGCCTGTATCTCGTGATGGAAAAGACCTGTGCACCTACACATATAGATAGCTCGTGAGCTGAGCCAACCCGCTCTCGCACTGCGGCGACTCCACGTGCTCGTGCAATGTCTTTTTCGGTTCTTTACGACGGGGCGTGTCCTCGTACACACACACTCACGCTTATGTGTCTCGACCGGCCCCCTGGCACTTAGCTTGCTGGCTAGTCTCTCAATGGCGCCAGCCGCTACGTGGCGCTGACAGTACTCCGCGCCGTCCGTGTTGCGCGTGCGCCGCGCATATTTTATTTCATGATAAATATGATAAATAATAAATAACTAAAGAATAATTACATATATATATGTGAGTCTAGTAAATATGTACTAAATTTGTAGCCTGTTGTTTTAAGGATAAGTGTAATATATACACAACAGGCTAGATATTCTGTATATATTTTATAAATTTATATGTATAATGTTCGGCTATTTTTGAATTGTTTGTTATGAAATGTGTCAAAAAATGTCTTCTGTGGTGTAAATATTAAAATGTAAATACAAATTTAGAATTATTACGAATTATTGTTATGAAGTAGCTATATAACTTTTTATTACAAGATTTATTACCAGTTATTATTGTCAAATTATTTCCCTGTATTTATATCTATATTTTATTATAAAGGTAGGACAGGTAGGCCTTGATTTTATCGCAAGACCTGAAGGCTTAATCGCAGTGTACCATAGCACTCGAATTACTGGATCCCTCGGAACCGTAAAAAGATGGATTTTTTCAGGATTCGAACGGTATGCCGAGGTACACCCAATTATCGCACACGTGGGCATTGTTAAATTAGTACCTCATTTCACGTTACTCTTTTTTTACGATATATTATATACGGCACAAAACTTCCGACCACACTTATTACCGCGCACACGCGAGACAAGGCACAATTAATTAACGAATAATTACGCTTAGCATCAACTGATCAGTCGGTTGACTTGTAATGGCCATTATGGCCGGCGGAGGATTCGGGGCGTCGGGGGCACAAGCGCGGAAGCATGCCAGCGCCGCGCAGTGCGAACTATTTACGGCGCATAGAACGGAAAAAAGGTCCGTATAAGAATTCATATAGGAGTGCCAAGGGGCTGGTCTCGACTTACGGACGTTCGGACGAATACTGCTCTCTCAACATGGCCGCTCCCGAGTCTTGCCCACGTTTTTCATCGGAAGTGTCGACGTGGCGCTTGTCACGCCATCTATTCGTAATGTTCTTATGCGGGTATTACAAAAGGGGAATTTTGCCTTTAACAGAATGAAATTTGGAATGGGGAAAAAAACAATAAATAATAATTTAAGATTGACAACTAATAACATCGGCACACAAAAAAAAAAGTGATCAATACCTTGGACAGACTCATCAATCTCTACGTATTTTGACCCGCTGAATCCGAATCCGGGGTTAGATTGGCCAATATACCTCCAAAATTTTGAGTAAATTCCAAAAGACCACAAAAATGGCGGAAAATCGCAGTTAAAAGCATGATAAAAATTTTTTTCGACCTTAATCGGGCGTGTTCTTTATGTATTTTGATGCGCTGAATCTAAATCTGGGGTCAGATTGGCTGATACACCCCCAAAATTTTGAGTAAATTGCAAACAACCGCTAAAAATGGGTGAAAATCGCGAAAAATCGCTGCTATGGGTATGGGAAAAATTTTATGGATCTATATCGAGTACGTTCTTAATGTATTTTGATGTGCTGAATCCGAATCCGGAGTCTATTTAACTCGTACATCTCCAAAATTTTGTTTCCATGGAGAAAACCGTCTAAAAATGGGTGAAAATGCCAAAAAATCGCAGTTATGAATACGAGAAAAATTGTTTACACCTGGATCAAGTATGTTCTTTACGTATTTCGAGGGGCTCGATCCAAATCCGGCGGCTAGTAGTCCCGTTAATGCATACTTTCGTCAAAAATCGTAAAAAATAGTAAAAAATGACAAAAAATAGTATTGTAAATGATTTAAATATGCATGATTCATCTTAAACTATACACAAAAAATATCTATAAATTCTGAATGCAATAGATTAGAAATTGGGAAAAATAGTATAAAAAACTTGAATATAAAACTATCACAGGCATGATTTTTCTTTGATTTGAATTCTGCTCAATTGCATTTTTTTTCATTTTCTGCAAATTATGAGAAGAGAAAAATCTTCATCGATCTTAAACCGTCCTTCTTTTATAACGGATTCTTTTCTCTTCGAACGACGTATGCAGCGGGTTTCTCTTCCTCGTTCTTTCTTCTCTCGTTATTTCTCTCTTTAGCGTCCAGCAAAAAACTGCAATCATATTAACACTCCACCTTCCCTGATACCGATTCTCCATTTCACTGATGTCTTGATGGAATCGTTCTCCTTGTTCTTCACTTAGGTCTCCAAGGTTTTCAGGAAAGTAGTCGAGGTGGAAATGTAGAAAGTGCAATTTGAGATTCATCAAGCAACCCAAGTTTCTAAAATTTTCCAACAACTCTTCAACTAAATTTTGGTAATTCTCACTTTTCTTATTTCCTAGAAAGTTTTCAGAAACATTTTTGAAACTTTGCCAAGCTGCCCTTTCAGTATTGTTCATGTTTTTGATGAAGTTTTCGTCTTCAAATCAACTACGCATTTGTGGTCCATCAATATACCCTCTTTTAATTTCGCATCACTCATCGCGGGAAACTTTTCCCAAATACTGGAAACAATCGCCATTTTTGTCCAGAGCTTTGACATACTACTTTATAAGACCAAGCTTAACCCATTAACGCCTGACTTGACCAAAATTCTTCGCTAGTTTTGGCCTAATATTTTGCATCGAAAAAAAATTCTAAAAATTATTGCATCCATCTTTCCTAATGTTTTCAGATCCGCTCTAACCGAATCCGCGATCAGATTGACATAAAAACAGTTTAAACAATAGTTTTTTAATGTTTTTCAACAAAAAACGTGAATTTTGCTGGTCTATTTTTTTTCGAAACGTCAATTTCACTTCGATAAAACTGTAAAATAATGCTTTAAACTATCCTATCGTGGTCATCGATAGTTGCTCTTGAGACATACGTGGTTGAAAATTTTTTTCCGGTCTCAATAAATAAATATGGCGGTTGTTTATATGCGACGTCATTCGCGTAACGCGTTACATGTATTTACTCGTCAAGAATGCATCACAGGAAAAAAATCATAAGTACAAAAGTTGTTTTATTTGTTGAGATCTTTTCAATGATGGTCCCAAAAATGGGGCCCGATAAAATTTTGGGTCCGGTGAGGCCCAAATCACGATTTTTCATAAAAAATACTCAGATTTCATGAAAAGTAAGTTTCACATTACCCGGAGCTCCCCTGTTGGTCCCAAAATTGGGCCTGATATGAATATTGGGGCCTGTAGGGCCCAAATAATGTTTTATATGCAAATTTTATTCCTATTATCGTAGAACTTGACTTTTCGCATGATTTTTTGTTCTACAACTATGAAATACGAAAAGGTAGTCCATACTTCTCCTAATTCAAAATTTTTGAATGCTCTTAGCCGTTGCTGAATGTAACGTTGCCCGGTTTTCACCACGTGGAGGTGAGCATTCGTTGAAAACCTTCGTTTTTTTTGTTTTTTTTGTTTTTTTGTTTTTTTTGTTTTTTAGTTTTTCTTTGTTTTTTTTTGTTTTTTTTCCTATTTTTGGATTTTAGCTTATCATTTTCCGACTTTTTCCTTGAAGAAAAGAACCATTAGTGTTTTTTTTTGAAACATGGTTCGCAAAAATATTTATCGTTGCATTTCTCGCAAGATCTCGAACTTCTTACTTTGCATTCCGAGCAGTATGATCGTTTAGTTCCTTTCGCCAGTTCATGCGTTTTCAACGAAACTCTCTGTAAATAATGCTTGCTTATTTCTATCGCGAATTCTTTTATCCCTTGTTTTTTATCCGGTTGAACAGTGTTCCACAAAACACTGAACATTCTGATGCGAATAATCCAGGCATCCATTACAAATGCAACTGTTTTGTGCAACCACAAAACAGTTGCATTTGTAATGGATGCCTGGATTATTCGCATCAGAATGTTCAGTGTTTTGTGGAACACTGTTCAACCGGATAAAAAACAAGGGATAAAAGAATTCGCGATAGAAATAAGCAAGCATTATTTACAGAGAGTTTCGTTGAAAACGCATGAACTGGCGAAAGGAACTAAACGATCATACTGCTCGGAATGCAAAGTAAGAAGTTCGAGATCTTGCGAGAAATGCAACGATAAATATTTTTGCGAACCATGTTTCAAAAAAAAACACTAATGGTTCTTTTCTTCAAGGAAAAAGTCGGAAAATGATAAGCTAAAATCCAAAAATAGGAAAAAAAACAAAAAAAAACAAAGAAAAACTAAAAAACAAAAAAAACAAAAAAACAAAAAAAACAAAAAAAACGAAGGTTTTCAACGAATGCTCACCTCCACGTGGTGAAAACCGGGCAACGTTACATTCAGCAACGGCTAAGAGCATTCAAAAATTTTGAATTAGGAGAAGTATGGACTACCTTTTCGTATTTCATAGTTGTAGAACAAAAAATCATGCGAAAAGTCAAGTTCTACGATAATAGGAATAAAATTTGCATATAAAACATTATTTGGGCCCTACAGGCCCCAATATTCATATCAGGCCCAATTTTGGGACCAACAGGGGAGCTCCGGGTAATGTGAAACTTACTTTTCATGAAATCTGAGTATTTTTTATGAAAAATCGTGATTTGGGCCTCACCGGACCCAAAATTTTATCGGGCCCCATTTTTGGGACCATCATTGAAAAGATCTCAACAAATAAAACAACTTTTGTACTTATGATTTTTTTCCTGTGATGCATTCTTGACGAGTAAATACATGTAACGCGTTACGCGAATGACGTCGCATATAAACAACCGCCATATTTATTTATTGAGACCGGAAAAAAATTTTCAACCACGTATGTCTCAAGAGCAACTATCGATGACCACGATAGGATAGTTTAAAGCATTATTTTACAGTTTTATCGAAGTGAAATTGACGTTTCGAAAAAAAATAGACCAGCAAAATTCACGTTTTTTGTTGAAAAACATTAAAAAACTATTGTTTAAACTGTTTTTATGTCAATCTGATCGCGGATTCGGTTAGAGCGGATCTGAAAACATTAGGAAAGATGGATGCAATAATTTTTAGAATTTTTTTTCGATGCAAAATATTAGGCCAAAACTAGCGAAGAATTTTGGTCAAGTCAGGCGTTAATGGGTTAATACGAAGAGACGCGAAGGGTCACAACCAAAAAATGTGTTGAGAGTACACGCACACTAGCGAAGAGGCGCGAAGAGTCACCGCGTAAATGCGAGAGAACACACGCACAATACGCGAGAATGTTTGATCGCGAATTCGGCAGGAGCCCGAGAAAAGAAAAAACCAAAAGAAAGTCACACCGAACAGTGCGCGAGAATATTAACTCGCAAATTGACCGGAAAAAACCGGCTGTCAAAAATGAAAGAGACCGAGGGATTGTTTGATTACGCGATCGTTCGAAAAGGCGTGAAGAGTCACACGAGAAAAGCGGGAAATGGCGCGCACACTAGCGAAGAGTCGCGAAGAGTCAGTGGAAGAGTATGAGAGAGCGCGCACTAGTCCGAAGAGACTCGAAGAGTTTCTGCACGAGAGCGAGAGAGCGCGCACTAGGCCGAAGACGCACGAAGAGTCGATGTACGGTTGCGAGAGAGCGCGAACTAGGCCGAAGAGACTCGAAGAGTCTCCGCACGAGAGCGAGAGAGCGCTCACTAGGCCGAAGAAACTCGAAGAGTTTCTGCCCGAGAGCGAGAGAGCGCGCACTAGGCCGAAGACGCACGAAGAGTCGTTACACGGGTGCGAAAGAGCGCGCGATAGCCCGACGGCTCACGAAGAGTCAATGCACGGGTGCGAGAGAGCGCGAACTAGGCCGAAGAGACTCGAAGAGTCTCCGCACGAGAGCGAGAGAGCGCTCACTAGGCCGAAGAGACTCGAAGAGTTTCTGAACGAGAGCGAGAGAGCGCGCACTAGCCCGAAGGCTCACGAAGAGTCAATGCACGGGTGCGAGAGAGCACTCACTAGGCCGAAGAGACTCGAAGAGTTTCTGCCCGAGAGCGAGAGAGCGCGCACTAGGCCGAAGACGCACGAAGAGTCGTTGCACGGGTGCGAAAGAGCGCGCGATAGCCCGACGGCTCACGAAGAGTCAATGCACGGGTGCGAGAGAGCGCGCACTAACCGAAGGCTCACGAGGAGTCACTGTACGGGTGCGAAAGAGCGCGCACTAGCCGAAGGTTCACGAAGAGTCCAAGCACGGGTGCGAGAGAGCGCGCACTAACCGGCAGGCTCACGAACGTTCGAGAACGAACGACGAAGATCCGAACAAAGAAGAGACCGAGAACACGTGCAAATCTTGTGCGCTGTAGCTTGTAGCTATGAGCCGGCCGCAACCTGGCGGTTTTTACACATGTTCGACACTAATTTTCATTGAAAAAACCCGAGATGCTAACTCTTTTTCCAACAATGCACCCAACAATCATTAATTCCTTTCTGAATCCGGCTCGAAGGACCATAAAATGTTTGAGAAGTGGCCTTGAATCCTTATAAAAAGAATAATAATTTTTGGGGATTGTTGGAGGAAGGGAAATTGTATGAAGAAGGTGAATAAATTAATTCTCGCACTCCGTAAGATTAACAATAACAAAGCTTTAATAAGCTGTCAAGTTTTACAATAAAAAATGTTTGAAGAATTAACTAATAGTTTCGCGTACGTAATGGCCGCGAACCCGAAGCTTTTGCCGCGTGGGCCGAGATAACACAGAAAATTGGCCGGAGGTCGCGAAGTATCCGAGAAGCGAGCCGATGGTAAAAGACTATATGAACATTAACGGAATTTGCACACGATACAGGTCGTAAATCTTTACCGCGCACAGACTCGATAGTGTTCATTCGAAAGAGGCTTGAGTTTTCATTAGAAGAGGCCATTAACACATAATCCTCGTGTTAACACTCGAAAAGAAAGTAACTTGCCTCGAAAATGCTAACCCGAAGCGCGTGATGAGGTGTGTGAGACTAATGGCGGATAATACCGACACGTGATCGCCACGTTGCCCGAATACAAGAGTTGTTCCCCGAAGGGAAAATATGCTATAGTTAACACTCGAAGGGTCCGAAGAATCCCGAATTGACCGATATTAATCGCGGCAGAGTTACGGGCGTAAATCGTAACTCCTTAACGAGAAATAGTATAGAAACCCGAAGTATGCTAAATATGAATGAGAACGACACGAGGCGGGTCGAACGAAGCCGGTATAGACGAGGCGTTCCGAACGAAGGGCCGATAAGCCCTCGAATAGAAGTAGAAGAAGCCGGAAACAGAGCTAATTAGAAGAGGGGGAAGTGTCCAGTGAGCTCGGCTACCGCGAAGTCCAAGCGAGAGACCAACCGTCGACTGAGGGCCTCACGCGAGGATTCGAATAACTACGGGCTTTTCCAAACAAGTATTCTCAGAAACAATTCACAAAAATAGCGTTTTTTTCAAAGTTGTAAAGTAGAATACTGCCTTAATTATGCTCAAAAGTATTTGCAAACAAAGGGACTCAATATGCAGCAGTGTGCTCAAAAAATAAGTGCCCTACAAACCTTACTAGTTCAGAAGCGAAACGAATTGGTAGACGGTGCTTTGATTTATTCAAAAGGATTGTGTGATGAACTGGGTTTATCTATGGAACCTGGTCGACGTAAAATAAGGAAAAAAATTTTTAGTGACGGAAGTACAGATGCTGGCTTGTCCTACGAAGGTGAGTTGAAAAGAATACTGTTTTTCTCTTTGGACGGAGTAATTACTGAGATTCGTTCGAGATTTCAGCAGCTTCATAATTTAACAGAGAAATTTATCTTCCTTACACCTGCAAAACTACTGGATGTTAATGAAAAATGTAACCTTGACCATGCTACCGACATTGACAAGGAGGAGTTCGAGCTTGAGCGAGGGCGACTTCGGAGTTTTGCAGTTGCTACTGGAGATCTTGATAAACTAGCTAATGCAGGCCCACTTGAATTATTGAAGTTTATTGTCGAATCTAAGCTCGAAGTCTCCATGCCTAATATTATCATAATGCTCAGAATATTTTTGACAACGACTATAAGTAATGCTAGCTGTGAAAGGAGCTTTTCAAAACTGAAATTAATTAAGAATTACTTGCGATCTACAATGAGTACGTTGAGATTAACTAATCTAGCTATATTGTCGATTGAACAAGACCTGACTGATGCAATCGATATTGACAGTGTGATCAAAAACTTTGCTGAGAGGACGACTAGAAAAGTAAAATTTTAGTCTGTCAGTTTAGATTGCAATGAAAGTTGTACACAAAAGAGCTGTTCACCACATAGGCGATTTCTGCTATCGTTATCGTATTACGTTTTCTCTTTAATTTTTTTAATAAGTATTCTGCCAACTCTGTCATGTTTGTTTACCTGTGGAATAAAATGCAATATTTATCAATGAATTTTTATTCGTTTCTTTGACATATGTTGTTCATATATCAACAAATATCATTTTCACTTTTCAGGTTAGTGTTATTCAATGAGAGTACCCTTTTTACCGGGCCCCAATTTTTTTATAATCAATCGCAAAAATAAGAGGGCGGCAAATTTGGGATCCGCACCGGGTGCTAGTGACCTATGCTACGCCACTGCAACTAATCGAATATGATAGCAATGAATACACGCCGATTTTTCAAATTACAATTTATTTGTACTAAATTGATTGAAAAATAAACAAGAAATCTGAGTTTTCCTGCTCATTTTACCGTTGAATTTTATTATTGACCAATTGGAGCCTCTACTATGATGTACGCTGGCGTATATGGTTTTTTGGTCGTTATAATTAAACTAATTACCACTCAACGATTTAATTGAACTACTAATCACTACCAAACGATTTTCTTTCGATCAAGAGCTATTAGAATACAATTGGTTAGGCAATAATAACCTATTTGTCCGGCTAAACCCCACCGACTGGTCGCAAATAGTTTTTTTAAGTTATTAGATAATCTATTGACTACTCAATGTTACAATTTAAACACTTGTGACCACCGAACGATTTTACATCGATTTAGCATTTTGTCTAATCGACTGCACGAAAAATAAAAAATGTTCGGCTAACTTTAACCCAAATTTTATTTATTTATTTACAAGATAACTAGTTACCACTAAACATTTTAATTAGAATACTGATAACCACTGAACGAATACTGAAATACATGATTAATAAAAAAATCGAAAAGTTTAAGTTGTTAGGCTAACTTTATGGAGGTGCATTCGGTGACAATTTCGCGTATTGTGATCTATGCCGCATGAAGGTGGAATTGCGCAGGCGCTGTAAGTCGCCCGGATCGAATTGCGAGCCACACTCACTACTGTACCCAATGAAGAATGTGGGTTCGAACGTCAGGATCGCGAGTATTGGTGCGTTGTAGAGGTGTCAACGAACTGTTTGGCGATGTGTGGCTACTGAGGTAGGTGTAGCAATAGCGTGTATTGGTAAACCGGCCGTTGGAGAACCTTGTGTTGTGGTAGAAACACTGAAGTGAGGTTAGATGATATGGCAGCTTTTCCATCCAATCTTTATCCAATGCAGTTTTATACGGTTAGAAAATAATTGCAATACGGATGGAAAGCAATATGGGGCATGTTTTGTGCCTGAAACAAATCGCCCGCAGGCAGAACAAAGCAAAATCTCTCCAAAAATGACAGAGGACAGCACAACCGACATTATTCGTTAACAGAAAGAGAGAGAGAGAGAGAGAAAAAGAGAAAGAGAGACAGGGCGAGAGTGAAAGAGAAAGTCTTGCGGGGGGAAGGTAAAAGCGAAAGGGAGAAAAGAAACGAGCGACAAGAAAATGTGCAAATGTAAAAACAAGTTGTTGAATATGGAAGCCGGAGTCTATAAAACTCTTTGAGGATCAATAAAGAATCGATACAATACATATTACTTTTTGAACTTTTTGTGATTTAATTGAACTAATTTTCGTTTATTCGATTGAAATATTACTTCATTAAGTTTTTTCAATTTGAAGCAAAAAATATCTTCTATCGTGATTATCTCCTTCGATTTTTAACCGTCCAGCCGGCTCGCACGTGTACTTTGTGCACAGAGGTTGGTTTTTTGTGAAAAACTTCCCTATAACGATAGAGAAGATTTTTTCACATAGGGAAAAGTTTGGTCGTCAACGGACGACCCAATATAGATGTAATCGTTTTGTATATAAAAAACGCATTGTAAAAATAAAGAGCTGTTTTTTTGTTTAGAGATCGCTGAAGGCAAGTCCTGTTCGTCTGTCAGTCAACTATCCTTATTTCGTTTAAAATTATGATATTTTTCTTGTTCGAATAAATATTTAATGCTGAATATTTTTTACAAAGAAAAAAAGGCCGAGGAACATTATATTCGAGTATATACTGCGACGTAGCTCATGAGGAGTGGAGAGGGGTGTTGCCGCCAGCAAGAGACGAGTTCAGACTCGTCTCTTGCTGGCAAATATCGATCCGCAGTCAGCTGCGGATCGATATTTCAAACAAGCTGGTGCGCCCGACCACTCATGCAAAATGGAGCATTGACCGAGATCTAATGGTCAGATATGTGGCGCGAGAGTATCAATCTCGACTGACGAGCAGGATCAACAGAGAAATTGGTGCGCCCCACCACTCTCGCGAAGCGAAGCAGTGGATTACAGGCAGAGCGAAGGAGGGAAGGGGCAGGGGCCGGAAGAGCCGGGTGACCCCGCATCAGTGATGCCAATGATAAAAGCATAAAAATCACGATAGCGTGGTCAAGATATGAATGAGCCGGGGAGTCGCTCGGAGCCCGAGCGCCCCCCCACTACCACCGACCGTAGAACTAAAGCGCAAGCGTACACGTTTGGGAGATATAACTGGCCAATAAATACCGCAGTATTGTTCATGATAATAACACAGGTACACAAAAAAAGTTGGTTGTGCGGCGGATACGACTATACATTTTCTACGTATTTTGAGCTGCTGAATCGATATTCGAGGTTAAAATTGAGATCCTGTGTACCATTTTTTTGATAACCTCAAAAAATGATGTAAATAGGCTATTATTCTCGTTTAGCGCCAACTAGATCGATTTGGGAGGGCCCGTTGGCTTCATTATACTTAGATATTCACATGTTCACATCAGGTCATAAGTATCAACACTGTAGGAACTAAAAAGCACGGATCTAGGACCTGAAAACCCGTATATTTGGCGAAAACTACGAAAAAAACGTATTTTTTAACGCCAACACGTTAAAAATACTTCTAAGACTTATATATCTGTACATTTTTTCACCGACCTATTTTATACTTTCGAAAACTGATATTACTCCACCGACAACACTTCAAAATATCTGGGACCGCTTAACGGACAACACCACTGTGACGGCTTCAAAAAATCGATTTTTTGAAAACCATTTTAAAAAATCTAAAATACCTTTAAGATTGAAATGCCGTTGGACCCAGGTCGAAAAAATAATTATTTTCGTAGATATTGAATATTTTGTGGAGCGGTGCAGCGGTCCGCGACGCTCGGGGTCCCAACTTTGAACGCGTTTTTCTCAAAACCACTTTTTTGAGTGCGGCACGCAGCAGAACTCGAGTAATTTTTATCCGATCAACTTCAAATTTTTACTGTATCAATAAAAGTAGATTATCTAGAGAAGTACATAAGATTTTTTCGATATCTCAATAATTATAAAAGTTATAGCCTATTTTCGACGAGAAATTTTGCTCAAAAATCATTCTTTAATTTCAAAGGCGTGCCCATTTTTTTAAAATCAATATTTTTCCAAATCCCTATGTACTTCTCTTCAAAATATCATATTATTAACGAAAACACTCGGTATTTTTTTTCAGATCGACGTTGAAGAGAGTTCTGCTGCGTGCCGCGAACCACTGCGGAGATGACGCGAGAGCTTTCCCAGCGCCACCATGCAGCGTGAAAAATGTGAAAAAAATGTTTTTTGATACATTAATAAACAAGGAACAAAACCCAAAAATTTTTTTTCAAATATCTCTTTTTATCCCACAAAAAAAAATTCTTGAAAAATGTGAAAAAAATAGGGGGTCACAGTGGTGTTGTCCGTTAAAAATATCTATTGCCTTCTGCTATAAGGCCCCTTTTTTCTTCACACGACCTATTTAATGGATTTCTTTTGCATTTTATGCCTTTCCTGAATGTTTCCCTCTTCAACATCCAAAAGAAATTTGCCATCATATTAATATCCCAACGTCCCTGATATCGATGTTCCATTTCTTTGAGATCTTGATGGAAACGCTCTCCCTGTACTTCACTGTAGGTGCCAAGGTTTTTCAGAAATGCATCCAGGTGTGAATGTAGGAAGTGCAATTTAAGATTCATCAAACAACCTTGTTTACCGTAGTTGATGACCATTTCCCTGACGATTTCTTCGTAATTCGAGCTTTTGTTATTGCCTAAGAAGCTCTCAACGACTTCTTTGAAAATACACCACGCGGCTATCTCTGAGTTGTTCATTGTCGTGACATATACTTCATCTCTCAACATCTTTCTGATTTGTGGCCCATCGAAAATCTTCTCTTTCAACTTAGCATCCGAAATGTTCGGGAATTGCTATTGTAAATAAATTAAACAATCTCCCTCTTTGTTCAAAGATTTCACGAACTGCTTCATCGATCCAAGTTTAATATGGAAAGGGGGTAGCAAGGTTCTACTGAGTTCTACTAAAGGTTTTTGGATGATGTTGAGTGCTCCAGGATTCAGATTTGTTCTATTGGGCCATACTTTGTCCGTGTAATGGTTTTTCCGATCCCTGTTATCCCATAGACATAAGAAGCAGGGATTTATCGTAAAGCCGGACTGCTGGCCCAATATCATAGACAGTATTTTTAAATCGCCACAGATCTGCCACTTATGTTCGACGTAATTGATCTTCTCTAGAACCTTCTGAATATTTTCGTAACTTTCTTTTAGCACCACTGAATGGACTAGCGGTATTGGGGCATAAAAGTTGCCTATGTGAAGCAAAACTCCTTTGAGACTCCGCTTCGATAAATCAAGGAACAGTCTCCATTCGTCTGCCTTATAAGATTGAGGCTTCAGTTCATTGATCAATCCTTCTACATCGTTGCAGTATACCAGTTCTTCCTCCTGAGAGTAATATTCTCGAAACTTCTTCTCTCTATCCCGATATACTGCAGCTTTAGTGCCCTTGGCTAACAGATTTTTTTTTCTTAGCGAAGAAGCTAGATATTCTGCGCTACCTTTCGGCAACCCCAGATCTCTGATTAAGGGGTCTACCCTAATTAGAATTTTCAAAAAATCGATTTTTTTTATTGCATTTTTCGAAAGTATACATATTTAAAAGTATCATACTAAAATTTTATGATGATCCTAGCAGTCTACGTGTACTTTTGAGGGACGCTCACTTTATTACCTGAGCGCGTTAGGGTACGCACCGCTCGGAGCGGTACTTATTCTTCGAAGGAGACCTCTACATTAGAATTTTCGAAGCAAGAAGTAACTAGAATCCAAGAAAACGTTCTCTCTACATTAGTCGTGTTTGAAATTTTCAACCGTCAACATCTGTGCTCGTGATTGCCGAAATGGAAAAGAAGACGGTGCATCAATCTGCCGATTAGAGACGTCCAGGTTCGAAGTCGAAAAAACGAAAATTTCATGGAGTGCTTCCACATGCCCATGAGGCAAATACAAGTCACGCTAGTGCATCTGCGGCGAAGTTAAAAAAGTCGAAAGATACGAGTTTCGACGTACACGTAGATCAAACGTCAGGATACAGTATTATAAAATTTTGCCTGCTTTTTTCTACGTTACAAGAGTTTTTAAAATGTAAAGTGTGCGATAAGGATGTTTCGTTTACAAAGTATTGACAGCGAGGACTCGGTTTTAAACTTTGTGTTACGTGTGAGTGTGGCGACAAATACATAAATTCGTGTCCGATGATTGCGACAGGATACGAAATCAATCGTCGTCTAGTGTATGTAATGCGTTTGATTGGTATTGGATTGAGTAGTATCAAAACGTTTTGTGGCCTCATGGAACTTGGACCTGGAATAAGCTCCTCTGTTTATTACCATATTATTGATTCGATCTGTATCGCGGTGAAAAGTATGTTTGATATAGTGACGCTCAAGGCTGTTGGAGAAGAAAAACTCTTGAATGCTCAGCACGGAGAACCCGAAGATATTTTAACCGTATCAGGAGACGGTTCCTGGCAAAAAAGAGGATTTTCTTCTCTTATTGGCATAATTTCTTTGATATATAAACACAGTAAAAAAATTGCAAATGTCGCTATCAGATCAAGTTACTGCAAAGCGTGCGAGAAAAAAAAGGAACAGAACACATGATTGAATATGCAGCGTGGTACGAAGTGCACAAAATAGACTGTAGTGCTAATCACTCTGGTAGTGCTGGAAAAATGGAAGTTGACGGTGTATGTGAAATGTTTTGGGAATCTCTCGAAAAATTTTCTGTGCGTTATGGTTTTTACATCGGAGATGGTGACACAAAAACTTTCAAAATCCTGCTCAATACACAACCATATGGCGAAGATTCTATCGTAAAAAGTTAGAGTGCGTCTTACACGTTGCAAAAAGAATTTTCAAGCGTGCTAGTGAAGCTAAAAAAATTCTTACACAGGCACGAAAAGCTGCAAAGAAGGACGAGAAAAAAACCCCAGCGAAAAAAAGGGCAGCACGAACAGTTGTCGCGAAAAAGAAAAAAACCGTCGTTAAAAAAGTTCCAGTTGTAAAAACTCAGGATTTAACGATCAAATTAATGGAAGAACTGTCAAAAAACTATGGTTTAGCAATTCAAAGACATTCCGATTCCGTGGAAGAAATGCGCAAGGAGATCTGGGCAGGATTTTATCATAAGATTTCAACTGACAGCAATCCACAGCATTCGTACTGTTCTGAATCCTGGTGTAAATACAAGAAAGCTGTAAAAAATAATTCTGTTCATAAGTTCAAACATCCTCCTGCTCTCGCTAAAGATGTTCAAGAAGTTTTAAAACCGATCTACGATGATTTGACAACACAAGAACTACTTGAAAGATGCCTCGGCCGAAACACGCAGAATAATAACGAATCTTTCAACAACTGCATCTGGTCAATGGCTCCCAAACACATATTTAGCGGAAAAAAAATTGTTGAAATAGCATGTCGAACAGTTTCTTGTATTTTTAACGAAGGATTACAGCCAGTATTAAAAATCTTGGAAGTAATGGGCGTCAAAATAGGCCCGACCGCCGTGCAGTTCGTCGCTGACCGTGACAGAACACGTATACAAATTGCGAACCGCCGCAGCAGCGATGCCTCTAAGGAAGCCAGAATGAAACGGAGGCAGGCTATTTTGGATGAGAATGGGCACTGTGAAGAAACTGAAGGCACAATGTATGGTGCAAGTATCGCTGATTAGACGTAAGTAAGATTTTTTCACGATTTTTCATTAAAGAAAACTTTAAACACGTTTTTCTCAAAATGACGTTTTTGGACGGCTTGTTGATAAAATCTCCGAAACTATTCAACTGACCCTCACCAAAATTTTACCACATGTTCTTTATGACTATAGCTATAGCGCATATCATACGAATTTTTAAATTTTGAGTGTAACTATTTTTTTTTTCAAAAAACGATGAAAAAAACGTGATTTTTCGTAGTTTTTGAAAAAATGGCCGCCGTTTTGTCATTTTTGAAAAAATCAAAAACCGTATGATATACGCTATAGCCATTTACCTAATGAATCTAAAACCATTTTTTTTCCCAGATCATCCATTCCAGAGATTTCATCAACGGCGCACACCCATCTTTTTTTTTGGACCTGTCTTCTCCCCCAGTTTTGTGTACAAAAACTGAGTGAAATAAATATGAAGAAAATTTTTTTGGGTGTTTTAAGAGTATATTTTTTAGGCCTAACACTTTTTATATCCATATTTATAATTTATACCGGTCAAAAAAATTCATGAAAATAGTATTTTTTTGCCGGTCTAATTAGGGTAGACCCGTTAAATCGTTCAATTCCTGATGCGTGTAAGGTTCAGGGATTTTTTGTTTTCTATGCCTAGGCATGACATACTCTTCATCAGCTTCCTCTTCAGATTCGATGTCCTCTCTCTCATTCTCCTTATCTATAACTGATGCTTCTTGATCTGTATTTGAATGATCCTAATCTATATCCATTTTTTCTAAGGATGTCTAAGGTCTGCTGCCACTTCCCTCTAGCGATGATCTTCCTTTGTTGAAGAGTATGGGATACTTAAGACTGGGAATATTGGGATAAGGGATATTCGCGTAATTGGGGGTTATTTTGATTGTACAAAAGTAGCGGTCCCTCTCATCTTGTCGTATTTTCCATCGTGCTGGTTTTGCGAATTTCAAATGTGTGGGATTTTTATCTTTATTCCAACGGAAAAGCATAAAATTACAAGTACTATAAATCTTGTTTGGTACCCAAGTGGTTTCTTTACCTTCGATCTCGATCCCGAAACAATTTTTGTAGATCAACCGTATCTCATCTCTCAGATTTCGACGGTTTTTCACCGACGTGAATCGGGCACATATATAACAAAATACATCTACGTTTTGGTTACATATATGCATTTGGAGGTGATTTGAATTTGAATTAGCCATGAAGAATGTAGAACCCGCGCGTTAGGGATCCTGTTTCGATCGCAAGTGAGTCCGCCATCCTAGGGGTGATAACCCTCATACCTCCCTAGATCTAATAAGGAACACTACTTTGGTGTCCGCCTCTGATTTCCTTGAAACTCCTGTATGTGAAAGAGCATTGGAAACTAAGAGACACGTAATTTTTTTTATCGGCAGAAAAACGGTTTTAAGGGGTGAAACCACCCTTCAAAATAAGACATGTCAAGGGGTGGTTTTGCAGTTTCACCAACAAGCACTCAACCGATTTCGATAAAACAAAAACAAAAATGTTTCTTATCCACGGCGATGTAAAGTTCACTACGCAAACAAAAAAAAAGTTAGGGGGTGAACCACCCCTGCATTTACCTGTGTCTCACCCCACATTAAAGAGGGGTGAATATGATGGAATGGAAGGCGTTCTATTTCCATAAAAACATCAACATAAAGTTCACATGTTTTCGTATTTTTGAAAAATAGCAACTTTAAGGGGGTGAACTACCCCATATTTGAATTTTCTTATTGCCGTTGCCTTTTCCCTGTTTTATATGTTTGGGCGGATTCAAAATATCACAACAGCTCTGAATCACCGTTTTCTCATGATGCGAAATTAATACAAAACCCTGACAGGGTGAATCATCCCCTCTCGATTTTCCTCTTTATTCGCGATTTAAAAATTTCTCCATCTATTTGTTTCAATCTACTTCCTCTTCATCGACGTTACGAATTTAATTATTTGAAGCACGTATGCATATTTGCGTTAACCTCAATCGGGACGGCGAGAGGGGGAGAGGGAAGAGCTACTTCTTATTCACTACGATTCCAATTGTTATGTCTGAATAAGTTCCACAAATAGCGATTTGTCTCGCCTATGTACAAGCATATTTTTAATACGAGCTCTTCCTGTATCATTTCAACTCCATTGTAATCTTGCATATAATCAATTCAAATTTTTTCAAAATTTTCCTTCATCTCGAGTTTGTGCAATATTCATAGCCTCAAATGTAGTCAGTAACAGTTTAATAACGTTGATTGGATTAACTTTCATGCTGGTAAAAATGTTACACACAGCACACCGAGAGCACAGAAAAGGAAACAATTCGAAGCTCGCTTAAACATGTTCTGGTACAATGCGAATGGTAACCGTCTTTTAAAGAAAGTATCAGAACAGAAAAATATTCATTTATCTTGCAAAACCTGATAATGGTTTTATCTAATATAACCACACTTGAGAGCTTTGAAAGCCGATGATTAATATTCGTCATGACTAATACCTCGGATATTAGAATGCCAAAAACATCAGGTGATCATGATTACTTAGTAACATTCTAATCTAGTGTAAACACCGTGATTACATATTTACGCCTCTACTTTTTTTTTTATAGCGCGGGTATTAGAATGTCAAAAATATCGGGTGATCATGACTACTTGATAGCATTCTTATCTAGTACAAACACTATGATTACATTTCTAGGCCTCTATGTTTTTCTTAAGATTAATAAAAGTGCCTTGTAGGGACACTAATTGTAGATCAGCACAATACCTATTAGTTTACGCATAGATTATAATTTTCCCATTATCATCAGAATAGTAGTAGTGGCAGCTCCCTGCCTCTCCCTATGCATACGTGCTTAAAGCAATTAAATATGTAACGTCAATGAAGGAGTAGCAGATTGAACAAAATAGATGGAGACATTTTTACATCGCAAATAAAGAGGAAAATCGAGAGGGGGTGGTTCACCCTGTCAGGGTGTTGTATTAATTTCACAACATGAGAAAACGTTGATTCGGAGCTGTTGTGATATTTTGAATCCGCAAAAACATATAAAATAGGGAAAAGGCAACGGCAATAGGAAAATTCAAATAAGGGGTAGTTCACCCCCTTAAGGTTGCTATTTTTCAAAAATACGAAAACATGTAAACTTTATTTTAAAATTTTTATGGAAATAGAACTCCTTCCATTCCATTATACACACCCCTTTTTAATGTGGGGTGAGAAACAGATAAATACAGGGGTGGTTCACCCCCTAACTTTTTTTTTGTTCGCGTTGTGGTCTTTTCATCACTTTGGATAAGAAATAATTTGGTTTTTGTTTTATTGAAATCGGTCGAGTGCTTGTTGATGAAACGGCAAAACCACCCCTTGACATGTCTTATTTTGAAGGGTGGTTTCACCCCTTAAAACCGTTTGTCCGCCGATAAAAAAAAATACGTGTCTCTTAGTTTCGAATGCTCTTTCACATACAGGAGTTTCAAGAAAATCGGAGGTGGACACCAAAGTAGTGTTCCTTGTAAGTATGAGAGCTTTCCGGCTTTGACGTGGACAATGCCAACTCGTTGCCGGACACACTATGGCTTCATCCTCATACCCTAACGCTCCCCCGCAGGACAGCGCGCCTTTGCTGGCTTCAATACTACAACGGACCGTAAAGTGAATCATTCTACACATCCCCTTTCGGGGCAGTTGTCATCACCGCAGCGCCCGTTGTAGTAGCGGGAATTTGGAGTTTTTTTCCGCATAATGGAAGAACAGTTGGCACGAAGTGCCGAGGTCTGGATTCGAATTGCAGTCCTAAGCTAGGTTAAAAAAAAAATACTCCTTTCAGGAAGAAGTATTGAAGTACTGATCACTTATCATTAATCCCAATATTCCCAGTCGTATTCCATACTCTTTATCGAGCGAAGATTATCATCATTGGAGGAAAGTAACAGCAGGCATGCGATATCCTTAGATAAAGTAGATGTGGCTTCGAGTCTGTCGAATACAGATCAAGAAGCATCAGATATAAATAAGGAGAATAAGAGAGAGGACATCGAATCTGAAGAGGAAGATAATGAAGAGTATGTCATGCCTGGGCATAAAAAACAAAACATCCCTGAACCTTACACAGAATCTCTGAACCTAGAGAAGATCAATTACGTCGAACACAAGTGGCAGATCTGTGGCGATTTAAAAATACTGTCTATGATATTGGGTGAGCAGTCCGGCTTTATGAAAAATCCCTGCTTCTTATGTCTATGGGATAGCAGGGATCGGAAAAACCATTACATGGATAAAGTATGGCCCAATAAAACAAATCTGAATCCTGGAGTATTCAACATCATCCAAAAACCTTTAGTAGAACCCAATAGAATCTTGCTACCCCCTTTGCATATTAAACTGGGGTCGATGAAGCAGTTCGTGAAATCTTTGAACAACGAGGGAGATTGTTTAATTTATTTACAACAGCAATTCCCGAATATTTCGGATGCTAAGTTGAAAGAGGGGATTTTCGATGGGTCGAAATCAGAAAGATATTGAGAGATGAAGTATTTGTCACGACAATGAACAACTCAGAGAGAGAGAGTCGCGTGGTGCAGTTTCAAAGAAGTCATTGAGAAGTTCTTAAGCAATAACAAAAGCTCGAATTACGAAGAAATCGTCAGGGAAATGGTCATTAACTACGGTAAATAAGGTTGTTTGATGAATCTTAAATTGCACTTCCTACATTCCCACCTGGATGCATTTCCTAAAAACCTTGGCGCCTACAGTGAAGAGCAAGGAGAGTGTTTCCATCAAGATCTCAAAGAAATGGAACGTCGATATCAGGAACGTTGGGATATTAATATGATGGCAGATTTCTGTTGGATGTTGAAGAGGGAAACATTCAGGAAAGGCATAAAATGCAAAAGAAATCCATTAAATAGGTCGTGTGAAGAAAAAAGGGGCCTTATAGCAGAAGGCGATAGACATTTTTAAGCGGTCCCAAATATTTTGGAGTGTTGTCGGTGGAGTAATATCAGCTTTCGAAAGTATAAAATAGGTCGGTGAAAAAATTTACAGACATATAAGTCTTAGAAGTATTTTTAACGTGTTGGCGTTAAAAAATGCGTTTTTTTCGTAGTTTTCGCCAAATATACGGGTTCTGCAGGTCCTGGATCCATTTTTTTTGGTTCCTACAGTGTTGATACTTATGACCTGATGTGAATATGTGAATATCTAAGTATAATGAAGCAAACGGACCTTCCCAAAGCGATCTAATTGGCGCTAAACGAGAATAATGGCCTATTTACATCATTTTTTGAGGTTATGAAAAAAATGGTACACAGGATTTCAATTTTAACCTCAAATATCGATTCAGCAGCTGAAAATACGTAGGAAAAGTATAGTCGTATCCGCCGCACAACCAACTTTTTTTTGTGTGGCTGTGTAATGATTTGCCCTATTTTTGCGCAGTGCGGTGTCGGATAAAGTAGGGAACACTAATTTTCGGGTATAAAGAGTCGAGTGCTGGTCAGTAGAATTTAGTAAGTAAACTCTCTTCTCTATCGATGAAATAACTGTCGTATCTTTTATTCTAATTCTTTTGGAGAACACGTTCCTAAATTCCTTAAGTCTTATTTTCAATAAGTAGTTGGAGCGGTTTGCGGAGACGCTTATTGGTAAGACATTCCGAAATTCCTTAAGTCCTATTTTCAATAAGCAGTTGGTGCAGGTCGCGGAGACCCTTATTGTGAAAACATTTCTAAATTCCTTGAGACCTATTTTCAATAAGCAGTTAGAGCGAATCACGGAGATACTTATTGGGAAAACAATCCTAAATCCCTTGAGTCCTAAATCCCTTGAGAACGATAAAATTCTCAATATTCCCACTTCCTCACCTAAACTAGAGACGAATCGATAAGTGAAGATTGACCGAGCAAAAGATCTTTATCAATCAAAACCGATAAGAGATGGTGCGATAAGTACGAAAACGTATGTTTATTAAAGATAAGCGTATGATAAGTGTGGGAAAATATGAACATTGTATAAATTAAAGTCTGTGAATAATAAAATGTTATAAAAAAGGTAAGTTCATAAGTGTAAAGTACACTTATTCTGTCTCCCTGATCAAGCTCAGCGACATGAATTCGATAACCTGGAGAAATAAGGAAGTGGAGAAATCATCGGATAAATAAGTTTAAGTGCGTGAGAGTTCAATTCGTTGCAATACATAAGAGTGCGGCAGGGCTTGCGCTGGCGTTTTTCTTAATACTTGGTGTCGAGTCGCTACTGCAGCTCTTGATTTGATCAATGTGACCAAACCCTATAGAAATCTCGGCATAATAAATCCTTGTGTAAGCTCATGATAAAAAAAACTATGCCCGCTGGAGTGTTAAATTCCGACTATCCGCAGGGCAAAAAGAGCGGAGTTATGCGTTTCACTGCGATCAGCTGATGGGGGTATTTCCTTGTAGCAACTTTTTTTCAAACAGTTAAATATATCATGACCAATGTGTGTTTGTACTTCCTACGTATTACGGACAGTATTCTGAGACATAGTTTGCCGAAATCGCTTCTGAGTGCGCTGCGGTATTTACATTCAAACTTTGTTGCCATATCGGATTGATTGCTGACCATACAAGATAGTCTTCGACTATCGACTACTTCACGCTATGCGTAGTTAATTTCACTCTAAACTGCCTTGCGCCGTTTTCTACGGAGTTCGTCTATTTCTTTTTTAGGTGATTATGCCGAATTTATGTCATATCGTGTTTTGATATTTTTTTAAAAATATTATACGTTGTGTTATTAATAAATATATATGTTGAAGAAAAGTTAACAAATAAATCCGTAATGGGTAAAAGTTATGTACTTATTATTAGAAAATAATTGAAATTAATTGAAAAATTTTGAACAAATTTCTCACCACAAAAATAATAGAACTAAAAAAACTGTATAACTTAAAATAACAAAGCAAACAAATTTATAAAAACAATTTTCACGATATTGAAAAATTACAGAAAAAAATTATTTCGAGAGGTCTTTAAAAAAAAAAATAAATTTCAATAAATGGGTACAAAAAATATATCACTAAAACGAAATATGAAATATAACATGAAAATATTGTGATGAAAAAAAGAGAACTAATGTTTCAAAAAACAAAAATACTCTCTACTGCTGAACTTCTTTAGTTTGATAAAAATAAATTGAAGAAAATGTTAAAAAAAAAATAATGCAAAAAAGAAAAACCGTCAAACTGTTGGAAAAATTCAAATTTAAAGAAAGAAAAAAACGAAAAACTGCTTATAGCAAAAATAGTAGTAAGCATGGAAAAAAGTGAACTAAAAATTGATGAAAAATAATACAAATAAATGAAAAAAAATCATTGAACTGGTATCTTTAATTCTCTCAAGATTCTATTTTTCTTGTCCATGTTAATTGAACGGTAGAACAAGTAGTTTGGGTTAAAAAATTAAAAAAAACAAAAAGTTATAACAGAAAATTGAATGAATTTACGAAATATTTAGGTAATGTAAAAAAATTACAACTGACATAAAATGAATAAATATTATAGTTATAATCGAATTTCGTTGTGGTTGGGAGATGTCTCCCTCTCTCGTTCAATGACTCATAACTATAATATTAATTTTTCAACACTTTTCTAAAAAAAAAGAATGAAATATTTGCCTACGATCGAACTAGGCTTAAAATTCGACGAAAAATAAGTTTCTTTTAAGAAATTATGAAGAATATCAAAGGAGACATCTCAGTGGAAAAATATGTTTTTTGTTTGAAATTGAAAAAATTGATTGAAGTTAGTTTTTTTTAATCATTTTTAATAAATTTTAAAACAAAAGGTCGTGTCACAACAAAAATTTCAACGCTCTCATGAATTTGGTTTGCTTGATTTATCAGAAAATTATAGATATTTGAAGAACAAAATTAGAAAATTTTTCAAAAATTCGTAGCCGATAAACGTGTTAAAATAAAAGATCCAAACATTTTTTTTTGTAAATTGCTTTTGCTGAGCACAAGGAGAGACAAAAATGTCAGTAAAATAAGAAAAGTAAAATGAAAAGTGGTTGATTTGGCGTGGAACCCCCCCACATATTAAAAACATTAATGACATAATTTCAGATATCGTTGCTCGGTAGCTCAGCAAGAATTGACGGAACGACTCTCAAGTGAATCTAGTTGTATTTGCGATTCTGCAGCCGAGGCTGTAAAAGCAAACAAAAAAGAAACAGATCATCGGATCAAAGAAAAACTAGGGGACATAGAGATTCTCAAGCAAGAATTGTCAAAAATTCGTAAAGAAGTTTTACTTGAGATCGATGCGCTGTCTACTGCAAAGGAACGTATTAAGGATGCTATATCTTCCATCAGAAAAAATGCACTAATCATTTGTCAAAAGTGCCTTATTTCCAGGTAACAGAACATTCTCATATCGATTTAGTCTCATCACATATTGGTACAGAGTTGTACCATTGTTTTTCAGTGTATCTTTCTCCAATTTTTACGAATCTCATTCCTGTTATTATTCCTCTCTTATGGCAGAGGCATGAGCAAGAAGATCTCCGACGTCAGGGATTTTTCTGGTTGGTTTTTTGAATTTTCCGAGCATACTATTTTGCAGCGGAACTTTTTTGTTTTTTTTTTAAACAAGTTTTTTATTTTTACATTTTTTTCAAGCAATTCTTTTTCCTTCATTTAATTTTTTGTTAATTTCACAGAAGTTTTTAAACTATTTTTATTGTGCAGTTTTCTAAGTTTACTCCTATTTTTGCAGCCAGGAGTTGTTTTGTTTTTCCAAAACAATTTTTCTAGTTATTTTAGCAAAATTTTCATTTTATACTTTTTGTAGTTGACTACTGCTCTTTTGCATTCGTTTTTTTCGGTATTTTTGTGTATACCCTCTTGTTAGACAATTTTTTTTACTGTGGAAAGGGTTCTTAATTAGTTTCCAATAATGAATCATATCGACATTTCTCTAATTGTTTGACCATATTTTCATTATTGTCCTCATATAATTTGTCGAACAACACGAAGTTAAAATACGGACTTGATTTTACAAGCATTGATATGTGATATCCACTGAACTACTGAACTTTAATAAACAAAAAAACATTACCAACAAAAAATGTACTCACAGACATCTGTCAAAGTCACGAGCAACGGTGTGAAGTACACTGCTCATTGTTGCGAGTGAATATAATACGGCGGCATCGTGTTCGTCATTCTCAGGGAGACTAGAGAGGAGTGGACACAGCGTGCTTCTAAAATGTACACGAAATCCCAGCTTGAAGCGGCGGCGCTGTATCCGTAAAAATGCTATTAGATCAGACATTA
This sequence comes from Rhimphoctona megacephalus, assembly GCA_963989365.1. NCBI lineage: Eukaryota > Metazoa > Arthropoda > Insecta > Hymenoptera > Ichneumonidae > Rhimphoctona > Rhimphoctona megacephalus. The sequence goes on along the minus strand of OZ022421.1, from coordinate 5,480,407 downwards.
CTGTTACTACTTATTTCCTAACCTCGATTTTTCAAAATACGTGCAGTGTCTATGTGTACGCAATGAGGTCGGATGATGAGGCTCCATGTTAAAATTAACGACATAAAATGTTGTTAGCAAAATTTAACCATTCCACACACGACACGAAACCACGCACTGAAGACAATAAATAATCTTTTTAGCCTCTAATATCCTGTCCAATATACTGGGATTTGTGTTGGACGCTTTTTTTATTCTATTGCGCGAGTGCGGACCGGTCACTTTAACCATGTGGACTAATTTTATTACTATACGGGTAGGATCTTTACACCTGGTGGCAGAGCTAACAACTAATTCAAGACGGGTTTTTGGGGATGCCACTACTACTTATTTTTCTATGCTGTGTCCACTCCTTCTCTCTAGTCTCCCTGGTCATGGTGAATCGATATGATCCAATAGCTTTTTATTAGTTTGTTAATATTTAAGTAGATTACATAACAGCATAAATGCTGTGAAAAAAGCTGAGACAAGTACATTTATGCCCCCCAAATAGTCGATCCAGTTAATCCCCCTCACCACCCAGTACCAAAATACCGATCCCCACAAAAATTTACAAAAACCCGTCTAAGTCGTTCATGCAAAGATCTCCGCACAAAAATTCTCTCTGAAAGCAACTCATTATACAAAGTTTTATGGGTAACCGCTCTCATTACCTTATCAAATTAAGTCAAATTGTACAGAGATAATAATTTCATTCTCGTAAATGTTGTGAGTTCACAAAAAGTTGATAAATAAATAAAGATCTACTAAAGTATATATTGTAACGAAAACACTTACGCGCAGTCCCGGCACTCTTTATAAAAGCTCTAAAATAGCAAAAATCCCCTCCCGGGGAAAAAAACCTGGACAAGTACATTGGTGGTCCTTCGTTTCCCTATGATATCACAAAAAGTCCAAAACCCCACTTAATTTTTTTTTTTTTAATGTTTACTAATTTTATTCATATCCCGGAGGGAAACCAACCATATAGATCACGAAATATCCGGCCAAAAAACCAGACTTCACAATAAATGTTACTTTGAATTTATTTCCACAGAACAAAACAAGAATCAAAACATTAAATAATCAGCATTATCAAGATGAGAAAAATGCCACTTATAATTGGTGTGTAAGAAGTATCAAAAGTATAAAGAAAAATGAAAAAAGATCGACATCTAAGTTACGTGCAGCAGTAAAATTTTTGATATCGGTACTAGGACAAGTATTTCTTTGGTGACTGAGAAGATATCAATATGGACGTACCGGCAACGTAGGGCATGCAGTTGGTGCATTGCTTCTAGGATCTCCTAAGTCGAGTAGCTACTTTTGTTTTGGCTATGGCGCGACCAATGTAGCCAAATAGTATTTACTTATATGACCTAATGAAACAACATTGCCTGCGCCGTGGCTAAAACAACGAAAAACATTCAGAAACCAGTCGAAAACTCGACACACAAACGCAGGAACAGGAAGTTTCGCATAAGATCCCGTACTTTTGTAATGTTAAAAAAAGGCTTTAATTTATGTTCGTACATGATAGCACAGTTTTGTTTGATTGGTAATAATTTGATGAACGTTCACCACCGTACGTTGAGCATATACGCACAGAGTACTTGTCCGGTCCATAACTTTTTATTTGATTTTTACTTGAATGAGCAATTTTAATAAAACGTTATGGGCCGGACAAGTACTTTGTGCGTGTACGCTCAACGTACGGTGGTGAACGTTCATCAAATTATTACCAATCAAACAAAACTGTGCTATCATGTACGAACATAAATTAAAGCCTTTTTTTAACATTACAAAAGTACGGGATATTATGCGAAACTTCCTGTTCCTGCGTTTGTGTGTCGAGTTTTCGACTGGTTTCTGAATGTTTTTCGTTGTTTTAGCCACGGCGCAGGCAATGTTGTTTCATTAGGTCATATAAGTAAATACTATTTGGCAACATTGGTCGCGCCATAGCCAAAACAAAAGTAGCTACTCGACTTAGGAGATCCTAGAAGCAATGCACCAACTGCATGCCCTACGTTGCCGGTACGTCCATATTGATATCTTCTCAGTCACCAAAGAAATACTTGTCCTAGTACCGATATCAAAAATTTTACTGCTGCACGTAACTTAGATGTCGATCTTTTTTCATTTTTTTTTAGACTTTTGATACTTCTTACACACCAATTATAAGTGGCATTTTTCTCATCTTGATAATGCTGATTATTTAATGTTTTGATTCTTGTTTTGTTCTGTGGAAATAAATTCAAAGTAACATTTATTGTGAAGTCTGGTTTTTTGGCCGGATATTTCGTGATCTATATGGTTGGTTTCCCTCCGGGATATGAATAAAATTAGTAAACATTAAAAAAAAAAAAATTAAGTGGGGTTTTGGACTTTTTGTGATATCATAGGGAAACGGAGGACCACCAATGTACTTGTCCAGGTTTTTTTCCCCGGGAGGGGATTTTTGCTATTTGATATCACTTCTTTTTTCTATAGTATTTTCATATTTCGTTTTATATAAACTCCAATAGAGCCTGTATATAACAAAAAAAACTTACAACGTGTCTGCATCATTACATGATCGATTTATTTCAATGTCAGGAATCAGCATTGCTCACACTACTAATTCGACATAAGAGAATGAGACAGATTTTCTACCATAAATTCCTTGTTATTGAGATTGTTTAAATATAGGAGCGTTTCGTTCCTGTGATAAGAAAAAAAGTTATAATGTTTTCAAAAGAGTTAACTACAGACTCGAAGTATTTTCGAGATGTTAGTAATTCGTTGATAGGTTATTATTCGATTATAGCTTGGCAGGAAGGTGTTATAGAAGAGACGTCAAGTACCAAATTTCCCCGAGGCGAAAATTCAGAAAATTAAATACTTTATCATTAGCTTTCAAGTTGTGTATTAGAATAAGGCATTCAGGGGCGAAAAGGCAGCGAGGATATTAGCAATTTCGGTTTAAGCTATAAATAGATAATTATATTTAACTTTACTGTCAGGAGCCTCAGAATTATTATTCTTTCAAAGATGAAATGACGGAAGAATATGATGCATCATCCTTGACTTACAAATTGTTTTATAAAACATAGAAAAAAATTAGATTGAAAAAGAATTCGGCCGAAGTACTTGACGAATGTTTTTTCACTTAATTTACATAATGTATCGGTCATGGTGACAACCTCGCCAAGTACTTCGGCCGAAATTCTTTTTCATCTAATTTTTTTTCGTTTGCAATCTTTTTTTGCTTCGGACCCTTATTGATACAGAGTTTTTATTTTCATTCTGGTTGGTAAAACAACTGCATTTTCGAACATGATTCTTTTCTCTATCAACATTCAACATTATTTGAAGATTTTATCACACGATAAAGCCTCCCGTACTTGGCAACATCTATTTTAGTATAGCTCAATTTATTTTATAACTTTTTGCGAAATCCAACCTTAGCTTTTCGTGAGGATTAACTCATTTTGTTTTGTGTGAATTGAATTTATTTGATACATTTTTTGAGAGTGGTCACTTTTCTTACTTTTTGATAGGATTTGATTTTCTTAGGGATTTTTGCGAGAACAGGTTTTTGCAGTGTATGTATATTCGTGGAAAAATATGGGAACGGCGGTCAACAAATGTACTTGTCCAGGTTTTTTCTACGAGGGGGTTTTTATGCGTGATATGATGCGTTTTTTCTCTTTCTTTTCAAACATCTCGCTTTATATAGATTAGAAAAAGGTTATATTGGGAAATTATCGCCTTTTCATTTCCAAACCCTGACCCCTTCTACTTCGAGTCAGGTTTTTTCCCCATGAAATAAAGGGGCACGTGTTTTGGAATTTTCAATTTGGCATTTTTTTTATTCTCGAGCCAGTCAAATTTTTTTGACATTTCGATTTACCTTTCTGGAATCAGGCTAAAATAAGTCGGGAACTGGGAGTCTGATACAAAAATTTACAAAGCTTTTGAGAGCAAGATTAGAAGAGTCAGAACTTTTCCATAGAATTTGTAGCTATTTGAATTTGTATTTATCAAATAAACATATTAAACAGCAGTATCTCCTTGTTATATTTGAAGATTTGTGGTAAAAAATATTACGCTTATTTCAGCTTGTTGATAAAAATGGGGCGATTTTTTTCGAAATTTTTCATTTTTGATTAATGATAAAATAAAAAACCAGTTTCACGTATGTTTAGAGAAAACATATCGAATCTATTATGAAAAAAGTTCACGCATTTTTTCATTCTTATTTTTATTAACAAGGTGGAATCATGATTATTTGTCAATACCATTGAAGAAGTTACTACCATGAAAATAAAAAGTTACAACTATTTCAATATTCTCATTGAATATAGAAAAGTTCAAATAGTATGTTATGGGAACTCCAAAACAATATATTGAACAAAGCGGACAAACTCAGACCAGGATCGTACCCAAGAGAATGAAATGAATTTAGTTGTATTAGTCACATTAGCTTTGAGCAAATTTTGATACCATCAAAACCAGAGCGACTGCAGAGGAAAGCGTTTAGAATAAAACTTTTTCAATTTATTATGCTATAATCAGAGCTAAAAAGTGGAAATACTTAGCACACGTCTCCTCTTCACAAAATGATCAAAATTTGTAGATATCGGCTACATTCCAATGATACAAATTTTGATACTATCAGCAGACGAGCACCCGACGACTTTCTGAAACAACTTTTTAAATTTATTATGCCATAACTAAAGTGGAAAAGTGAAAAAACATAGTGCACTTTAAGCCCAACAAAGTTCAGAAAATTTGGATGTATCTATAGCGTTCCGAGGACAGAAATTTTAATCCCATCCAAAAATGAGCAGCCGAAGACTTTTTGTAATAAATTTTTCAATTCATAATGCCACAATCAAAGATAAAACGTGGAAATACTTGGCGCTTCACAAAATGTTAAAAGTTTGTAGGTATCGGCTACATTCCCATGATACAAATTTTGATGCAAATTTTGATATTTATAACAATAATGGCCGTGAAAGCCTCAAAACTAGAACTTACAGATATTTTAATATTATCTTTGAATTTCGAAAAGTTCAGAAAGTATGTTATGGATATTTTAAAACAATAAATTCAACAAAGCGGGCAAACTTAGATCAGTACTGTGCCCAAGAAAATGGATCGAGTTGAGTTGTACCAGTTGCATTATCTTCGTGCAAATTTTCGTACCATCACAACCAGAGCATCCGTAGAGCAAATCTTTTTGAAAATATTTTTCAATTCGTTATGCCACAATAGGAGCCAAAAAGTAGAAATACTGAGCACACATGTTGCTCCAGGAAATTTCCAAAGTTTGTAAGTATACGTTGCGTTCCAATGAAACAAATTTTTATACTTCCAGAAAAAAGGAACCAAAGACTTTCTGACAATTTTTTGAATTAATCATGCCACAACTCAAGCATACCGCACATCGGGCTCAATAAAGTTTATGAATTTTGCATATAGCCATTACTTTTCGAAGCCAAATTTTAATCCCATCCAAAAATGAGCAAGCGAATAATTTTCATAATAAAATTTTCAAGTCCTAATAATGCCACTATTCCAGCAAAAAAGTGGAAATATTGAGCACACTTGTTACTTCACAAGTATTTCAAAGTCTGTACGTATCTGTTGCAATTCAATGATACAAATTTTGATAATATCAGTAAAAACACATCAGAAGACTTCCTAAAACAATTTTTCAAAATTTATTATGCTACAACTAAAGTGAGGAAGTGAAAAAATATAGCTCAATAGAGCCGAATGAAATTCTGAAATTTTGCATATATTCATGGCGTTCCGAAGACAATAATTTTGATTCCATTGACAAATGAGCAACCGCAGAATTTTCATAACAAAATTTTTAATTCTTAATGCCACAATCGGAGCCAAAAAGTGGAAATACTTGGTACATTTGTTGCTTTACAGAATTCCCAACGTCTGTAGGTATCCATTGCAATCCAATGATACAAATTTTGATAATATCAGTTAAAGGACATCGGAAGACTTCCTGAAACAATTTTTCAAAATTCATAATGTTACAACTAAAGTGGTGAAGTGAAAAAATAGAGCGCATATTGAGCCACACAAAATTCTGAAATTTTGCATATATTCATGGCGTTCCGAAGACAATAATTTTTATCCCATTGACAAATGAGCAACCGAAGAATTTTCATAACAAAAGTTCAATTCATAATGCTAAAATCGGAGGCAAAAAGTAGAAATACTTGGTACATTTGTCGCTTCACACAATTTCCGAAGTTTGTAGGCATTCGTTGCAATCTAAAGATATAAATTTTGATAATGTCAGAAAAAACACATCGGAAGACTTTCTGAAACAATTTTTTAAAATTCATTATGCTACAATTAAAGCGGGGATGTGAAAAAATATAGAGCATATTGAGCCAAACAAAATTCTGAAATTTTGCATATATCCATGGTGTTCCGAAGACAATATTTTTGATCCCATTGACAAATGAGCAACCGAAGAATTTTCATAACAAAATGTTCAATTCATAATGCTACGATCGGAGCCAAAAAGTGGAAATACTTGGACATTTGTCGCTTCACAGAATTTCCAGAGTCTATAAGCATTCGTTGCAATCCAAAGATACAAATTTTGATAGGATATGGAGTATATACCGCCATAGTCTTTTGACATAAACATATATTATACGAGCCATTTTGACATAAAGATATATCATTACTTACTACGGTTATCATCCAGATGCATCCATATATATCCAAATGCAGGTTGACAGTGTATTTGTCTATTAATACATCAAACGCGAGATGATTCTACACCATATTTTGGATAGAAAAACGACGTCGAAAATCTTTTGGAATGGACCAACAATTATCATGCAAGGAACATTTTATGATGTACAAATCTTATTATGGCCAGCGAGGAACATTTTATAATAAAGAGGAAAGGGACCAATAAAATAAATTGTCAACGGTGTACAGTTAAAAAAAAATATTTATTAAACACTGCTCAAAACTCGGCATGATAATAACAAACTTTGCCATATACATTTTTTTGACACTCATTATTAGTTTTATAGAGTTCCTTTTCCAAATTTACATCGATTCACACCAATCATGATTAACAGTTCAACGTACACTATTTCATATTTATCAAAGAAACGAAAAGAACGATTTCTCAAGAAATCTTATACGAGGAACATTTAATCGCGAAAGAGAAATTCCGTCGAAGAGTTAAGTTAGGAAAATAAAAACTGCAGGGTTAACAATAATAAAAGAATGTATATTCATTTCAGCACTGTTCGAAAGTTGATTGAAAGCACTTCACTATTTTCACACCATCACTTTCTTATTATTGCTGTAACCAAGAGTCGATTGAACCTAACCTCGATATTTATAACCTCACAAATGTTCGTGAAAAAAGATTAATATTTTCAATACTGTTTAAGCCACGAGATTCTAATTAGTCGCGATCGAAAGGGGGAAAAAAATAAAAAATACGTGAATTTGAATGAAACTCTAAATTGCTGTCATTGAATTTATATTAAAGAAATCATTTTTGGATCGTACGCGTACGATCCAAAATTATTTCGCGATTTGTGAATAAATTTATTTATAGATCGCGAAATAATTTTTTTCCCCGAATTTATCCACAACACGTCCCGCATAAGAACTTCTCACTTCGAAAACTCCGTTCAGACTTTCCGCGGTATGGGTACTTCGAACTATTTATTTATTCACAGATCGCGAAATAATTTTTTTCCCGAATTTATCCACAAACACGTCTCGCGTATAAGCACTCATTCTCACTTCGAAAACTCCGTTCAGACTTTGCGTGGTATAGGTAGAGAAAGATGAAACGGAATGGCCAATCACAAGCTCGGAAGGCGTCAAGAGGCCTTTCATTGTGTCGTATACAGGCATGCCAATACTTCGATGTCATCATAATCTTGAGCCTGTGCAAAGTTTTTTCTCAGCAAATACGGCATTAATCGTGCTGATTTAAGGCTCAATCGAAGTATTTTTTCGTAATAAATCTCCAGTTCAATTTTCGAATCATCATATGCCTCCTGAGCTTCGTAATTAAAGAAAATGGATTTCAGTTTTTACTCCCACCACGGTGAATCGTTTTATTCAGAGATAACACTCGACCTGTCAAACTTTCCGCGGTTCGGTATATATATATATAGCGACGAGGTGGAGCTAGTCTCATGTGACGTCGGTCTGCGACAGCGCCGTGAAGTTAGCCGCGAGGACATGAGGTCCAAGGAGACTATATGGAAGGAGTCCAATCTCGGCGGTCTGGCGCGTCCGTAAAAGCGTCGCCAACGGAGGTTCCTCTTGAGCGGCGCTGTTGTAGTTACGTACGATGGTACTATATATACGCGTGCGTTATGCGCATGCGTTGCTATCAGCTGACAGAAGCTGACAGTTCTTGTTTATCTAACCTTTTTCTACTTCATTTCCTCCGAAAAGAAATCGTGTATGCATGTAAAAATACCTTATGGTATGTCTACCTTCAAAATAATACTCATAACAGCTTGTCTATGAAAAGTAAAATACAGCTCAAACTTTCTCAAACAATTAAAATACAACATAAACATAACAATCTTTAAAAGTGGTCAAATGGTCGAGATCGATTCGTGATGGTTTGGTAATGCCAAGGTCCAGTGATCGAATCCCATATGTAGGGTTTTTTTTTTCGTATTTCGTTCTAATATTATGATAAAGAATTAAATTTTAAATTATAATGATTATTAATTTCTTTGATTATAATCATTAAAAAAAAAATAGTAATGAATGTAAATAAAAATTAGTGATGTATCCAAGGATATTCAATGTTTGTTTGAATTATTTGAAAATGAATAATGTTATCCACAAATTTTTTGCACATTTAGTGGCCAAAACGATTTTTATGAACATTACGTTACCTTTGTACGGCAATTGTATTTAAATAATGAAGGGATAATTAACATTTTATTCCGAGCCTCTTTAGGATGATAGGCGATGGCTTACACTTTTAATTACAGAAATGAATATTTGATTACAACAAATTATACGAAGTATTTTAGTGCATTCTCAGAAGAAAATATCGCAAAAAAAATATTTTCACATCATTACCATAATATATACTTGAATAATTTTGAAAATGGTCTATTACCCATAGCTATATCAAAATTCAATTAATTTTAACAATTATTATATTCATTTCGTGTATTACCGCAACTACGCCATGAATGTAATTTCAAGTGAAGAGCATTTTTTTAAAGCAATGCATAAAAAATTATTGTGTCAAAAAAGAATAAATTGTAGTACGCTACTTCCTGGACCCTCTGGCCAGTTGTGAGTGTAGAACATTTTTTTATATTCAAGGAAACATGGTATTCCTTGAATTGCGATTTCTTTATCCATCAGCTGGATAATGAGAGCTGTAAATAAAATATATACGGTATTAGTAAGAATTTTGGGAAAGGGAAGAAAACTCTGAAAAGTGTGGTTTTATTTTTTTTCACGCGCAACGTAGATTCTAGCTTTCACCGTTGACCATTATCGCATACAGCTTGTTCTACGTTAAGAAATTTTGGTAGTCCTGAAAAGGACTGGTGTCTTCGTTGACTCTCATCTTTTCATCAGTAATGGTATCCGACAAGGGTTGGTTTTACGCTGAAACTCAACAAAAAATATGAAAAAAATCTATGTACATTAATTAAAAATTAAACACCATACCAGTAACAAAAATAAAGAATAAGGGAAAATGAATAAAATATTTTTAGCAACAGAGCAATACAACCTTAATTTGAGTTGGAACTATACTCCCTTTGCTATTCTGTATAAGGAAAAATAAAAATATTTGTAGTTTTGTTATATAACCAGTTATTAAATAATATGAACATTCTTATACAAATATAAACGTAATCATTTAAATATTAGAAACAAATTTCAAAACGAACCTCTGCCGTATTTTCCAACGCTAAGAAGTGTTGAATGCTCAGAGCTTTGCGTGTTTCCGAAGTCTTTTCGTTTTGATGCGCGCTTCGTTGTTGTTAGCGTTAAACGACTTCGCTAAGAAATGACCACGCATAATGAGATAGAAGTCAACGATTCTACGGGTTGTCTCCTGCCGATGCTCCTCACATCCAACCATCGGCAAACCGTTCAGTTCGGACAATCTATCCAGAACTGTATGGAGAGTGTCAATTTTTATACCGAACTTGCCAACCACATCTAGAACCGTTGACTCTATAATCGCTGTGAGTTCGAATAAATCGTCACTTGGATGCAACAAACCCCCGTACTGGTCCATGAGCTCGATCATAGCGCCTCTCGACTCAGCTGATTCGCAGTTGTCAGATTGCAACGTTAGAATGCAATCTTGACATTTCAACCGCTTGCTCATTGTGCGCGCTACGAAACCAGCGAGATAGGCCTGCACCTCAGAACTCGTACGAGTTACGTCATACGTATGATCATGTACGCTATCCTTCCATGTACCCATGGAGAAAGACAATTCGTAATCATGATCTTGCTCATGCGGTTCTGTAGGTGGGTCCTCAGTATGACCTTTCTCGAGCAGTTGGTCGAGTTTTTGTAACCACTCAGTACGGGGTTTTCTTGCATCCGCCAACGAATCTTTCGTCTGCATTAACACTTGCAGCACGTCTGTGCTGCTGACATTGGAATTTCTCGGCGGCTTAATCAGAGAGTAGCTGGCGAGCAGAGGGATCAATCGACAGAACATTTCAGGATCTGGATGTTCGTTTCCTCCTAAGCTTCCGCGCACAATCCCGAAGAATCTCTGAAACAATAACCCAAAAAATAATTGTAGCCGTACTGTGTTTTGTACATCCCATCGTAAACCAGGCGACTGAATATCGATCAACAAGTTCGACCAAATCCTTGTACATCGTGCATGTCACAAGGTTAATACCAATTATTAAAAAAAAAAGCCTGAAGTACCTCCAATGCATCTTGGTTTAAACGAGCAGTCATAAGAAACTGAAAGTCATCTTCTTTTCGAAGAGCTTCCAAAATTTCCAATGTAGCACCCAAAGTAACTTTGAAGCCATTAAGAGTACTTGCGGATATGGGCATCTCTTTACTTGTCGTATTGGAGTCCCATTCCCTCAAGTACGCGTTGAACTGAATTATCGCCTAGTTAAGGTAGTAAATAGAAGGGGTAGTTAGTTGTCATGCAATATGCAAGGAGTCAAATTAGATAAAACAACATAATTGAAAATCAGCGACTATTTTTTTTCATTTCATCACATGGTTCACGGGCCTTATTGTCGACTATAAACCAATATTGAAAACGACAAAAAATGTTTCCGATTTATGAAAACGAATCAATCAAGAAAAAAGGAGGATAAACGAACAGAATTATGAAATCAGATTAATTAAGAAAAAAAAGCGGAGAAATGAACAAAATTATGAAAATAGATCAATTAAGAAAAAAAGAGGAGAAACGAACCGACTTATGATAACAAACAAAAAAGTAAGGAATGTGATTGAAAAGAGCTGCGTCGTCCACCGTGATGTTCGGAGTAATCAACCCATAGATGTGCGAAGTAATCAAACCATGCAGAGGAAACAGGAAAACGATAAAATGGAATCGAAAAACCCTACCACTTACTACAATCACCAATTTTTACCGTTTAACAATTAAATTCGTGTATTGGTGAAGAACACAAATTGCCATCTTTGAATGTTGGAAGATTAAGGTCCGGAGAACGCTGTTACGAAGAAGCTGCAACAATCAAGACGCAAAAATTCTTTCTTGGAAAGATGAGAAATTTTGAATCTCAATTGCGAGAAATTGTATGAATGTTGATGCGGGCCTTAAAACTGAAATCATCAAGTTCCGCAACGACAATCATATTTTCTAAAGCAAATCGAGAAAATAAACCAGCCGAAAAAAAGTACGATGATCCACAGCAGTAACGATTGAGATTCCAATGTTGTGAGGCTGAACATTCCGTGAAAGTCAACAGCCATCGAGCTAAATGCTAAAAACGATGAATGATTAATATTCGTCTATTATTCTGCATAAAACTAGCTATCAATAACGTTAATTTCGAAACATTTATCTATAACAAACTCCTTAACGTGAGTATAATAATTAAAATGCTTTAAATCACGCATTATAGTGTTTCTCCTAAAAACGATTCTAAAACAAGAATCGACCAGAATCACGATGAGAATAAAACGAATACAATGGAAGGAAATGCGACGTCATTTCAATTTATCCCACAGCAAAATTTACATTTTGCAGCGAAGCAAAAACGGAAAAACTGTGCGTTCGCTTTTTAGACTGACTACTGTCATTAGTATTAACATTAATAGTTATTTTGTAATTCATTATTAATATCTTTTTCAAAACTTACCTTTCTGTGCGGACAATCTTCTGAAGAACGTAAAGCATCCAGCGGAGTCCGTGACATCATTGCCGAGATGAGTTTGTCTACTCTTTCGCACAATCTTTGTGTTGCGTCTGAATCGACTAAATCGGGGCACTCAGGCTTGTTTCGATACATTTCCATAGCCACGCGGACTGGTAGCGAAAAGAGCTGAAAGGATTCGAAAAATAAAATTACCATTACTCTTCACTTTATTTACAATTTCACCAACTTTGATCATTCTGCTGTGAAACAACAGAACCGAACGAGTGATGAAGCTTGCAGCTATAATTCATTCCAGTAACAATTAGCAATAAAGTAGAACAATAATTCAATGAAAAAGGTAATCAACGTACTTGAAAAGCCAAGGGCACGTTCATTTTTTGAAATCCTGGCGGGTTCAAATGAGCAGGAGTTAAACGGTACGCAACTTTCAAGTTGGGTTTCGTGAATTGCTCGTATTTCAATAATGCTTCCCAGTGTTTCTTTTGAACAATTCCGTCAGGGGTCTAAAATAGCACACGTAGTACTCAAAATTTTCAAGATGGAAGTTTGCTTCTGTAATACATATCAAAATGTGATTACCTGAAACCATCTGCGCGCAACGATGCCATTTCGGAAGCACTTTAGCAGGTGTGGGAAATCGGATATCATCCACAGACGTTTATTGCGATCACATGGGTGTTCGCAACTGAAGTGTCCGTCTTGTATTCCGAAGATAGACCATACGCCTCTATTCCATTGAGCTCCGTCAGTGGTGACGACGTCAACGTGAAATCCGGAGTTAGCTAACAATATAATGCACTCCAAAATAAGTTTGTGCAATATAGCACTTGTCACGGAATCTTTTGTGAGGAAGCAACCAAGAAACTGCACCCAAGGTCCTCGGAACGGTTGAAACATGAACACCAGTGCATGGTCTGCACGCGTCGTCTTCTTTTCTTCAGGAGTATATTGCCCGAGATCGACAAATCCTTGAAACTCTAAAGTTTGCTTGTTGAATGAAATGGCCTCATTTAATTTCATCTCATCAACAAGTAGCGTACCTTAAACATCACAATAAAAAATCCTTATCTTTAAATATCTGCATATTATAAGATGATATTCTTTGAAGCTAATAAAAAAATTTCCAGATGTGAGTATTTTCAATATAATAATAAAATGTTATTCGTTAGTAAATATTTCAATAAACTATGGAAATATCAAGAGATTCGGTAGAGGACTAATTAAATAATTTGTTGATAAAATTCATTAATGAAAAGCTCTAAAACTCGATACCTCGTCTTTCGGAGGACTCCATATGTGAGCCCTTTATTTTCATCCCCTCAAAAATGGCAGTTTGGAAGCCATATGCTGACGAGCTTATCCTCCGGATGTATCGGCTTAATGTTTCTCTGCACGGAAGTGGCAGAATTTGACGTTCTCGAATGTGATCGTATAAACCGCTGTTCTTGATGCGCATCAACAGACATTCGTATACCCATTCTATGTTGTATCTGCGGCCCTTACGGTTTCCCACCTTTGCCGTCTCTAAACAAGTTCGCACGGCTTGTTTTTGCGAATCAGGTAAAATGGAGATGTGCTCCTCGAGGGTCTCCTTTTCAATTCTCGAGCACGATCGCTTGAGATCAGCAACATCAGCATGTAATTTTTTAGTCTGCAAAATGAAAAGGCTTTCAATAATGAAGATTTCAATTGACTCAGTTAGATCATAATTATTAAAAGTTGTTCAAATCATAAGACAGTTGTGACCTAATTTAATTGAGACTTCAAAATGATCGAAGATAGTTGAAAAAATACCTTATGTTTAAGACGTATAAATTTTCTTCTAGTTAAGTCTGCCTTTTTCTGTGCTCGATCCCGCTTGAGTGCCGTTTTTCTACGTCGTTCATCCCTTTTCTGTAGTCTCTTACGAAGACGTTGACACAACTTACATCTCCAGTTTTGTCGCTGATAATCACCCAAATCCTTAACATCCATAATACCCATGCATCGGGGATCTCGCCTGTAAAGCAGCAGGAGTTCAACATATGGTAAAATAAAATTTACAATTCATATGTACATTTAAATTCATTAATTGAACTGATAAATTAAATTAATAAATTCATTGTGAATTAAATATAAAAAATAAATAAATTCAAGCATAAGCTATTTACCCTTTACTTTCTCTGCCTGTTCCGCTACAAATTGTAGAGTTTTTCAAAATCTCCAGGTAACAACGGATATCATTCGTAGACGTTGCATGGCTGTTCAAAGGTATGACCGTATCCGTGTTCGTTCGAATCTGTAATTATAAGCACAAAATTAAACAATAGATATTGCATTGAAGTAAAATTATCTCGATTGATATCACTATTTGAACCTGATAATTACTTGTAGAGTAAGATCCAGAGCGACCTCCAAATGAAGATGCGGATGAAAGTTAGATCGACCTAAAAGGGTAAAAACTACCCCAGATGACTTTTGAGTCCATGTCCACGATTCCGGCAGTAGTCCCTCAGTCAACACGCCCTCCAGGATGCCGATCGTAAAGGCAGTTGCGGTGCTTTCCACGTTATCCAAAACTTCATCCATCCATGGTTCAGTGGGTATAGATGGTGCCGTATCTGTTGCCTCATTGAGCACGACAGGATCTCTCCTCCGCAGTTCTTCCTTTTCTGCATTCATTACGTTATCCTCTTCTTCCATTTTCTCCATATCGTCGTTATTGCTCTGCAATTTTTTAGTCGCTATAGATATTTACAAAGATAAAATCAAGACAATACGGTTGAGCTGTGTAATGCATTTATATTATATGTGAATCGAATGTTACTGTTTAGCAGCAATATATATGTCTAACCGAGCAATACAACACTTCACTGAGTATTCAATGAGTTATTTTGTCAGTACACAGCACAACAAATTTCGGTCTCCCTTAAAATTTATAAGTATTATTAATTTTAACGTATAACAAATATTACAATATTTGAACGTTTTCAAAATATTTCATGTAAAAAAAAATGCTCACCTCAATATTCATCAGGTTAGGTTGTTGAAAAATTGGCACAGCATCCTTGCTCAAACTCCACCGAGTCAAAGGTGAATCATAGACAGTACCATCTGTCAAAACTACTCTGTCCGACTTGTTGATGGAATCCTCCGAAAAGTGAAATTGGCACACAAACTGCGTAACATTCAGTTCGCAGCCGAGGGCTTTTTTCCACTGACTGCGTCTGTTTTCGCTCTGTATCAGCAATAATTATACACACATAAATAGAGAATTTCAATATAAATACATATGCTTATAAATACAATATTGCAACATTGTAGAAGGCTCACAGCGAATAACGAGTCATGCAGCATGCAACTATTTTTGAATTATTATTAAATTTTGAGCACTGGTCACTTCTACATCTAAGCAAAGAGTATATTTCTATGCAAAAAATAATATTTTTACCTTTGGAATAGAAAAAAGAGTGACCCGGCGCAGTCCTAACTTATTTCGCTGTGATTCATCTTCACCTCGTCCGCTGCGACATCCCGGTACAGCACAAGTTTTTCCCATGCTACAAATACAAAAAACAAATGGCTCTAATAAAAGGTTAAAAGATTTATAGAAATATTTTTAAAGATTTCTACATTCAACAGGCAGAGGGTAAAAAAATGTATCCTATATACCTTGAGCCGCCACGCCGGTATCTGTCAAATATGATTTCCGCAGATAACCTAAACCTTCAAAGAATAACAGAAAATAAAACAAAACTTATATTATATTGGTTATTAAAAACTAAATTTCTTAATACTCCCTTCGTATCGACTACAGTCGCCGTTGTAACCGATGTATTTATCCGCAATGGTACAATACAGCGTCGCTTCACTTGTAATCGCTCGTTCAACTCGAATTTGTTTACACGATGAGGTATTTAATTTTTGACAGACGCGAAACTCTTTAAATTTTTCAATTCAGTCGCCATGACGGTCAGTTTCACCTTGTGCACTGACTTTATCACTATATATACTTCGTACGTAACTACAATGCGACGCGAGTGGCCGTTTTTTGAACCCAATTTTTCGACCATTTTACGGACGTTTTTCGTACAGGCTCAGTATACGGAGATTGGACTCCTTCCTATAGTCTCCTTGATGAGGTCTTTGATAGTGTTATATATATATGGGTGTTGTCAGAATCAACCAATCAGAAACTCGAGAGACACTTTCAGCCGGCTTTGGTGTTGTATACAGACACGTCTGATTCTTGAATGTGTAGGTGACTTTTGCGTGATTTTGAGCCCGTGCAAAGTTTTTTCTCAGCATTTACGTCACCGATCGTGCTAAATTTGGGCTCATTCGAAAGATAATTTCTTAATGAATCTCCAGTTCAATTTTCAAGGCCTCAAACGACTCGTGAGATTCGAAAACGAACAAAATGATGTGCCAATTTTACCCCCACCACCGCGAAAAGTTTTGTTTCGAGAAAGTATAGTCTCGGCGAGCCTCGGGCCAGCAGACGACAGAGCTGTCAATGTACTTGTCCCGAGACTCTACCGAGTCTCTTGATCCTAATTGTCATCCTGTGTTACGTCCGATATCCGACATTTTTGCGAAAACGACGCGACAACGTTTCGCGTGCATTTGTTGACTGTTGTTGTCGGCGGCCATCTTGAACACTGTGCTAACGGCGAAGCTACACTTACGAAAGCGTCTGGCCTCCGCCTATCGTGAAAAACCGGAACTAAAAAATGCGTACATGACTTTTTGCACGTTTCAATAATTAATTATTAAAAAGACATTACTGCAATTAAAATAATGCGTAAAATATGCAGAAAAATCCAATAAATCGAAGGGAATAACTCGCGCGGTAAATTTATGTGAAAATGACCGGTAATTTAAGAGTGAAAAGAACGAATGTTTGTGCGCATGCGCGTGGAACAAGCGACAAGGGAACACACGAATGAGAGAGTGTGTTTTTCATTATTTCAAAATTTATTAAAAACTCTTTAATTACTGAAAAATCTTTGCGAAATGTTTAAATAAATTTAGGAAATGATCAAATGTGATAAAATTATTATAAAAATTGGTAAATTACGAAAATTATTAATTTTTGCGCCGGCGATGCGTAAAGTGGGGGTAGCGTCGAACAAATCGAAGTATGAGAATGCGAGAGTGGGGGAAGCGAAGAACGAATCCTAAAAATATTGTAAATGAGCGTGCGCAGAACGGGTTCGAGACTACCCGGCGAGCGAATCGGAACTCGAGCGCGAGAACAAAGGATCTGCTGGATATAAAAAGCCGTGCACAGCAGCAGTGGACAGGCATTCTGCTCATTCTGAAAACAGACCTCGGAGAGACAATACGCTCTCAGCAGCAGAGATCCTTCCTAGTTCCAGCAGGATAATAACCTATCTTTTTTATCATCTTTGACGCTTGGAGTATCGGAGCGGTTCGGCGACGTTCAACTCCCATAGTCCAAGGTCAATTCCTATTCCTTTCATTTTTTCCTATAATTCCTTGATGCTTGGAGTATCGGAGCGGTTCGGCGACGTTCAACTCTCATAGTCGAAGGTCATTCTTTAATTTTTTTACATTTTTCCTTTTTCCTGTGGGTGCTCGGGGTATCGGAGATGTTCGGCGACGTTCACATCCCATAGCTCGGGGTCCGCATCCTTACCTGTGGTGTGTGGGGTATCGGCGTCGTTCGGTGACGTTCGGGGCCCGTAGCTTGCATACTACTTTTCCTCTAATTATTTTTATCTTTTGAATTTATGCCTGCTGGAAGTGGGAAGCCTGCTTGCGCTCTTTTAATTAAAATTTGCTAATTAAATTTATGTTTTCAATTTTTTAATTCAAAATTATTTTCGATAAAATATAATCAGTCTGCGTCACTCATTATGCTCAGCAATCCCCGTCTATCTTAAAAATTATCAATAATCCTGAATTCGAAAATCCAAAAGGCCGCGGTAAGATTATCCATTATATAGAATCAATTAAAAACATAAAATTATCATTATTATTATATCGAGTCAATCCACTTTTGGATTATTAAAATTTTGAATTATTTTTATTATTCACTATGAAATAAAAGTGAATTTCATAGCAACATAAAGCCCTATTAATTGTTATTTCATATTAAATAATTCAATTATTGTTTAAATTATTATTATTATTATTCTGTCGACAAAGCTTCACCGAGTATTTCAATTATTATTGTTAATTAGCCTCGAAGACATCGTTTTTATTATTTGACCATTATTATTGTTATTTTTCTCATTTAAATGATAATTCTGACGCGAAAAGGGAATTAAAATAAATATCATCGTTTGAATAGTTACCGACAAAGAAACAGAATTGATACCGTTTCTTTCCGTTCTGATCCGGATTAATAAATAAATTCATGCAAATAAATAACCCGAACGCGAAATAAACCAAATATTCATTTATTGTAACAAAAATCGGAAAATTCACATTGTTCAATTGAATAAATTAATATTGTTATTATTTTGAACACAAAATCCGCGTTTCTTACGTTTCTTTCATACCTGCTCCAAAATTATTTAAAATTATTTAGGAAGCTCGGACCTGCGCGTAGCGACGTTTAGCGTATGGCAAAAGCGTTCCGTTACAATATATGGTCAAGTACGTAGATTTTAAATATGTTTATAAAATCTCCAATTATGTTCATATGCCATTTCTCTAATTAATGCTTTATTACAATGAATTATTATCCTATGACTTGGAACTACAAGGGCTTTAAAAAAAAATACAGAATTGCATTAGCCTGCGTGAGCTTGAACGCTGCCACACTCTCATTTGTAATATTTGTAGTATAGTTTTATTAGTAACAAATTGATAAAAGTTTACTATCGTACGTAGAGCGGATACGCACAGAGTACTTATCCGGCCCGAAAATTTTTCGACTAGTCAGCGAAAAAATTACCCGCCTTGGAATGCAATCAATTGATGACCGCTCTTACATGGCAGGCTTATTCCGTTTTGTAAAACCTGTTGTAGTAAACACCGGTGTAAAAGTGCGTGTAAATGGTACCGGATTACTTATTTCGGGTGTACAGTACCGTTTAGACGCTGTGTAACTCCAGTTTTCTCCCGGATGTTACAAAACCGTGAGATATGCTCCACACGAGCATCAATTCATCGATAACAATTGGTTAAAGGAAAGGAGGATAATTTGGGATACCAAACAATCCGCATATTGTGATTCCAAATTAGCTGTGTTTACTTTACTAGTTAATGCCAAAATGTATGGTAGATTAATGTTGACTTATGTGACAAATTTTATGAAAAATTTTCGGGCCGGGCAAGTACTCTGTGCGTATCCGCTCTACGTACGATAGTAAACTTTTATCAATTTGTTACTAATAAAACTATACTACAAATATTACAAATGAGAGTGTGGCAGCGTTCAAGCTCACGCAGGCTAATGCAATTCTGTATTTTTTTTTAAAGCCCTTGTAGTTCCAAGTCATAGGATAATAATTCATTGTAATAAAGCATTAATTAGAGAAATGGCATATGAACATAATTGGAGATTTTATAAACATAATTAAATCCTACGTACTTGACCATATATATACTTTAGTAGATCTTTATTTATTTATTAACTTTTTGTGAACTCACAACATTTACGAGAATGAAATTATTATCTCTGTACAATTTGACTTAATTTGATAAGATAATGAGAGCGGTTACCCATAAAACTTTGTATGATGAGTTGCTTTCAGAGAGAATTTTTGTACGGAGATCTTTGCATGAACGACTTAGACGGGTTTTTGTAAATTTTTGTGGGGATCGGTATTTTGGTGCTGGGTGGTGGGGGGGATTAACTGGATCGACTATTTGGGGGGCATAAATGTACTTGTCTCAGCTTTTTTCACAGCATTTATGCTGTTTTTGGCTAGGATTTGTCGACTTTTTGTATGGAATTCATAGCTTGCTAATTAAACATGTCAATATTGTGTGCGTACTCGGGTATGAAATTCATAGCCTGCCAATTAAACATGTATATATTATGTATGTATATGAGTGATGCAAAAGAATTGACATTTTTTTCGGCATCGCAGCAAAATATGGTAACATTTTATCAAAAAGTGATTCTCTCAAGAATTGAATCCTGAATCAAAATTTTAGAGGTCGCTTAAGCGATTTTTTAATGATTTCGGCTAAAAATGGATACATGATCGAATTTCGAGCTGGTGTATATTCGGACTAAAAATGCAATGTGAAATATGGATCTAAGAAGTGTTCAAGTGAATTCAATCTTCGTAATTAACCGTCAATACTTAAAAAATTATTAGATTACTTAACGGGGTCATCCCATGCGACAGCTATTTTTTCTCCGCTTTTTTTGATTTTTTTTTGATAAACCATTAAAAAACAATATCTTTGAATTTTTACCACACATTTATTAACATTTTTACAGTCCCTCAGAATTTTATCAAACAAAAATAACGAGTTGAATCGACTTTACACCGTTCGGAAGTCACTCATGTGTTGGTTGACGGCTGCCATGATTCCGGAGGTTTTGCTCATCTGAAATCAAAAAATCAAACGGCATTTTAATTTGTAGATCTGAGACTATCGCTGGAACTAACGTAAAAATATCGAAAATTGAATTTTTGGCATGGTTTTAAAAGTCGAAAAAAACGATGAAAGTCGGAACTTAACATTTAAAAACGTGCGAAAAATTCAATTTTCCATATTTTTACATTATTCTAGTTCCAGCGATAGCCTCAGGTCCGCAAATTAAAATGCTGTTTGATTTTTTGATTTTAGATGAGCAAAACCTCCGGAATCATGGCAGCCGTCAACCTACACATGAGTGTCTTCCAAACGGTGTAAAGTTGATTCAGCTCGATATTTTTGTTTGATAAAATTCTGAAGACTGTAAAAATGTTAATAAATGTGTGGTAAAAATTCAAAGATAGTGTGTTTTAATGGTTCGTCAAAAAAAAAAATCCCAAAAAAAGCGAAAAAAATAGCTGTCACATGGGATGACCCCGTTAAAACGTACAGTAGTTCTGAGAAGATACGTTTTGTTAACTTTGTAAAAAAAAATTTCAAAAAATATTGCACCGAATCATCCGTGCCAACAGATCAACGGATCGGATAATATTCCATAACAAATGATGCCGAAGAAATACTCCAATAGCATCAGAATGCACCGAAAGTTTTTAAATATAAGTAATCATAACGAAACGAGATTTTGAAACAAAAAAATTATACGTACAAAATTTCGAGAGCTAAAGTTTGATTGGAAAAAATAATTTTGGCCGAAGTACTACGCGAGTCTTTTTTTAATAATATTTATTGATTACGAATTATATCTCATGAGCAATAGATAAAACAAAATTGGTGAAGTACTTATAACAGTTTTTTTTCTCAAATCAAATATCTTCGCTCAAAATTATTTCGCATCGCCTGATTCCGTTTTATGTTACAAGTACAAAGTGCACTCTAGGGTGGTTTAAAACCACATATAATTCAAACCTAGAGTAGTATCATACACCATTCTCTCAGTTATATAAAAAATGAAGAGAATGGTTTCCTAATAAACTTTATTATTGCATTCAAGGAACATTTTATGGTAAAAGAGAAGAGGCACCGTTTTCGACTCCGTCCTAGAGTTTACGTTCGGAAAAATGGATTGTTGAGGCTAGGGTTAATAAAAAAAAATATTTATTTAGACACTGTTCAAAAGTTTATTTATTGATTTAAATTTTATTTTTACACTATCACTCTTCTACCGATAATATAATAAAAGTGACTTTAATGAAAAGTTGAAACTGACCGCGATCTTTATAACCTTACAACAAAGATATTAAATGTTCACTGAATACGCGTTTAAAGTCGTGATCTCGAATATGTCTAACCAAAAATCAAATTGTCTGCTTTCACACCCGCGATTTTTATAACCTTACTCTTTACCCCCCAAGTATCACTAGTATAACCGCGATCTTTTTTCTAAACTCACAGCTGTCACTCTTACTTATACATCCTGAAGAAAAGTCTTCGATGGTCACATCAACGAATACAGTCGCGCATATCACCAGAAAATTTCTAGTTCTAGTGTGACTAGACAGCAACTGCTAAACGTCAAAACATGTGTGCGAAAAATGCCACCTTTTTTTGATGATTTGGAAGGATGAAATATTAATATTTCCAATATGCGTTAGGCTACAGAGTTCTAAATAGTCACGATCAAAAGAAAAAAAATACGTGAACTAGCAACATCTTTTAAAGTGTTGTAATTAATTAAATATCGCTGAAACAATTTTCGAAAACCGTTCGAAACCGCTCTGCTTATTGTAAAGACTCTAGTAGCGACTCGTCTTCACCATCTTATAGTAGACGTAAATGTACTTGTCTCGAGTCGCTACCGCGACTCTAGATCATGAATACATTGTATATAGTGTCATGCCCGAATCGTCGCTAATTGTGGTAATATTTTTGTTATTTACATTCGTGAGTTAGAATTGCAATATTTTTTCCGAAATCATAATTCGTTTTCGTAATTTTAGTATATCGTCGTTTTTTATCTGCTCGTGTACTACTCGGGCAGCCTGGATATTAGCACGAGAACCCCATTTTTTGAAAACGTATCGAGGAACAGGTTATGTTCGTATAAATGCCTTCAACACACGTGAAATTACGTGTTGACACGCGGAACTAAGGCCGATCACACACGCTTTCGCACAGCGTAGCACAATGTAGCATAAGAGATTTCGACC
Source organism: Rhimphoctona megacephalus (assembly GCA_963989365.1). Taxonomy (NCBI): domain Eukaryota; kingdom Metazoa; phylum Arthropoda; class Insecta; order Hymenoptera; family Ichneumonidae; genus Rhimphoctona; species Rhimphoctona megacephalus. The sequence continues at coordinate 5,457,288 of OZ022421.1, read as the reverse complement.
AATCGGGTAACTCCAAACGCATATATATAGTACACATGTATGCTACCCGATTGGTTGAAATCTCTTATGCTACGTTATGCTACGCTATGCGAATGCGTATGCGATCGGCCTAACACATGCAATAGTGTTCCATCAGCGTCGCCAGCGCCACCTCACCGAGTCACGATTTCGGCTTCACCCTGTCCTATGCAATTTGCACCGAGTGAACCCTCCTGTACTCTAGACTCCATTCGCTTGACATTTCGAGAAAAGGGAGAGTTACGCCTTATTCTCTGATGAAAAGAGAACGTGTAACGTTTGATTTTCTCGAAAATTAAACTATGTAGGAGAAAAGTGTGTAGCAAAATATTTACCGACCATGAGACTGATAGATATAAAATATGATTCTATAGAGTTTACGTCCGGAAGAATGGATTGTTCGGGCTAGGGTTAATAAAAAAAATTATTTATTTAGACTGTTTAAAGTTTATTTAATGAATTATACTTTATTTTTGCACTATCACTCTTCTATCTATAATAAAATTCACTTCAATCAAAAGTTAAAACTGACCGCGATCTTTATAACCTCACGACAAAGATAGTAAATATTCACCGAATACGAGTTTATCATATACCATTCTCTTAGTTATAAAAAAAAACGAAGAGAATGATTTCTAAATCTAAATAAACCTTATTATTGCATTCGAGGAACATTTTATGGTAAAAGAGAAAAGGGATCGTTTTCGACTCCGTTGTAGAGTTTACATTCGGAAAAAAAATTGTAGGAGCTAGGTTTAATAAATGAAATTATTTATTTATGCACTGTTCAATAGTTTATTATTACACTTTATTTTACCACTATCGCTCTTCAATCTATAATAATAAAAGTCACTCTTTACTCGTCTATCTATCTATAAACGTCACTGTAATCAAAAGTTCAGATTGACCGCGATCTTTATACCTCACGACTGTTTTATTTTAAGAAAGACTGACCAAAAGTAAGGACAGTTACGCAAACCAAAGAATCAAACTGACGAAAAAAATATTATTCAGCTGTCACATCCGCGATCTTTATAACCTCATCACTACTGTCACTTCATAAAACCACAATAAACGGAAAGTCAATCAGAAATATATAGGTATATATTCAGTGTATTATTCATGAATCATTAGATTTCTATACCAGTATTACTAGTATCACTAGACAGCGACTGCGAAAAAAAAAACAAATAAACATCAAAAATGTGTGCGAAAAAATGCACAATTTTTTGATGCAACGAAAAAATAAAATATTAATATCCTCAATACGCGTTAAACTACAGAGTTCTAAATAGTCACGATCGAAAGAAAAAAAAAATAAAAAATACGTGAACCCGCAACATCCTCCAAAATATCATAATTATTTAAATATTACGGAAACGATTTTTGAAAGTTTTCGGAAACAGTTGGAAACGCGGTTCTCGCTGTAAAGAGTCTTGGAGCGAACTCTCTTTTATAAATGTACTTGTCTCGAGTCGCTACCGCGACTCTAGACAGGTATGGCGCCTCCCACTCTCATCCCCACTTCTTCCCCCACCAAGCACCTACCCACTCCAAGCTATTTTTCCTCCACTCCACAGGTAAATAGCTTGGCGGCCAGGTGAGGGGAGAAGGGGGAGTTTGTGTGAGGAGTACCATAACTGTATCTTTTTTTTCCACTTTTATGATTTTTTCCTTTTTACGGTATGGAGAGTGAACAACTCAATAGAATAATTTTTTTTGCGTTTTTTAATTATTTTGATAAAATTTAAAAAATACAAATATTTTACAGATTAATTATTAAAAAATTTTTACTCGTAGCGCATTTTTTTCTGTCTCCTGAAACAGAAGAACAAAAAGAAAATATTTTGAAAATTTGTTATATTCTGTAACGCTTTTTTTTCGTTGTCTGCGCCACAAATTAATTCGTTCTCAATTTGTTTTGGGCGCCAGTCGATGATTTCTCATCAATAAATTTTCATTTAACAAAAAGAGAATAAACCCGACAGCTTACGCGGCTAGGCTAGCCTTCGAGAATGGTAGAGGGGCGTAGACATTCCAAAGAAACGTGAGTCAGAGAAGAATTCGGGAATTACAAATTATATTTGATTATTTCGTTTCCGTTTAATCTTAATAATTTACAAAGAAAATCGATAATTAAATTTCCCGAAAAATAATTTACAAATATTGGGCGAGATCAAATAACAATTACAAAACAAATTTAACTAATACAATTTTCGTTCGGTCTTTCATCTTTAGGATTCGATATTTGTGCGAGAAATATTTCTATAACCCAAATTCAAGGACCCGTAGTCAGAACAATAATCTCACAATAACATTGGGCTTAGCCCGTCAAATTTACACTATTTTCTCAAATATAAGACAGAAATAAAACGAAATTCGTAACCTAAGACTCTTATTTGGGCGTTTAAATATTTTATATATTTTAGTCGAATTCCTCTCGGCAATTCATTAAGAAATTCCACAATGGATTTACGAAACGGTGTAAGACATATCGAAGGTAAAAGACGTACAATTCAATTTGATCATACGATAGCGTACCTATTCGATATCATTCTTTTAACGACAAAATTCAAATTCAACAAAAATGCGCAACAAAACAAATTCTCAAAAATACAGAACGAGACGACGGCTCACCGCTTCGGTCTCTGAAGATCGATATCCGGCAATTTTGACCTCGGAAACGATCCACGATAATTCGGGACGTCGGATTCTCGATAGGATTTACTTAGGCACGGAGAAATTGCGTCTTTCCTCGGTGTGGTCCAAAACGTGAGTAATGAGAACTATGCGAAATTCGGTAATGCGGATTTTGGGACCTAACCCCCCACCCTTTACCTCCTCGCAAGATCTTCGTCTCCTTCGAGAACGTTCGAGAATGTTCGTTCCAATAATGACAATAATATCGATGCTCTGAAATTTTCGCTGGTGACAGAAAACGGCAGTTGATCTCGGTGCTGATAGACGCACCGCGAGTCTGACGGTTCAGGGTGAGGGCTTCGAGTTAGCGACCCCGTTCGATGTTTTGAATTTCGCTTTTGACGACCAACAACCAACGAGAACACAATGAAATTGACGTACGACCTTCTCTGCTTTTAACACCCATACTTTCCTCATTCCGACTCCTCCATGTTTTTCAGCAACCCGCCGCTCGTTCATAAGAATTAAATAATAAACAAAATAAAATTAATAAAAATAATTACGATATCGCATGAGACCTTTCTGATTTTTGCTCGAGAGAAACTCTTACAACGTCGAAAGACGCATTCTCCGGTACCATTCGTTCAGAATTATACATTTATAGTGACGAGCAAAATTGTCACGTCACAATTCATACACTCGATTTTTTTTACATTTGAGAAAATTTGAATACTCACGGGTCTTCGTCACCTTCCAAAATCGCGACTCTTTTGAGTCGAAGATTCAGATCCCGTACGATCGGCACTGGCGGAGTGCCAAATTCGATGGGGATCAACCTCCATGGTATTTTTTCCGCTTCCCTGTAACATTTAATGTTCACGCGAATTATTTCTACAATTAAAAATTCTAGGAGGAAAAAGGGGTGTGTCAAAGTTTGTGCGAATGTTTGCTTGGAAAAATGAAATTCATCATTTTATGAAAAAAAGGAAGAAATGTGAACTTACATTTTCCTGACTTTTACTGTTGAGTCTGTTATAACGGGGGTGGGTTTTTGAACTCTGGCCCGCTTACGGATCCGAGCTTCCACGTGTTCGAAGACGGTTGGCCTTCCTCTTCCTACTCCTCGATGGCACCCCCAAACGAACGCCTGGTACGCCGCGACATCGTCATACTCCAGCGTAACACGCCTCATACCATCCTTAACCTCTACCCGTATTTTGGTAAAGGGGCCGAATTTATATGAGGAGGAGTCATATTCGCTGTAGCAGAATGCTAGGATAAAAAACAAAACACTTGTTAAATCACTGTTTAATAGCAACACTTTTTTATTTATTTTTCATAAATTTTTTAACTTACGCATTTTTTTAAATGTTTTTTCACAACTCGTTCAACTTAACTGCTCGACTGTTAATGAGCTGCACCTCATCTTCATCATAGGTTTGGGCCTCTAATCCCCCACTCTATTCTTCTGCCAAATCTGCAGTTTGATGTCTTCGGTGATGATGCTGATGACACCAGGACTCGGGTTCGCACTACTAGTTTTTATTTTAACTTTTTTTTCTGCTTCATTGAGATTCATGTATCTATATTAATAATATTTAAAGATTTTTTTTATTAATTAATCAGTTAATGATAAAACCTTAAAAACTAAAATCATTTTGAAAACGTTTAATACGAGTTTCCCTCTGGGGTTGTTGCGAGTGCACAAATTTCAAACTGAAACAGTGTAATGATTTCTGCAATCACTGCATCCATCAAGTTTTTTACGAAATCAGGGTGGGATTCATCCATTTTTCGTCGAGTTTCTTCTTTTATTTTCCCAATGCTCTCGTCCGATTCGAGGAATCCCATTACATCCTGCTGCTCGCTGCTTGAGCTTAGGAGCTCGCGGAGGACTGAGATTATGATGCGCGTACACATATTCACTGCTACACTCTCACGTTGAAGTTTTTGTATATGAGCATCAATGCACCTGCTGACTTCTTTCAACTTCTTGAAGGTCGAACCCTGCAGAATAATATTACACTGTTGCAGTTTCGTGGAAACCTCTCCAATAGCCGGCGTTTGACTGTGACTGAAGCAAACTGCTGATTGTTGAAAGCATGAAGTAAAGACGGTGCAATGCGATCCATGTACGATTCTTGAGCCAAGCATTCTTTCTGCATCGAATCGTGGCCCTCCAAAATAATGAGAGATTCTATCGTAATCAGATTAAAAATCTTGCCACCCATCAATATGAAGGTTGACTCCAATGAAAGAATTCGTCAATATTTTAATAACCGGAGTAAGAACACCGGTCTCAGGAGTCATCACAAAACCCGATGCAATTATTTTCCCGAATAAATTATTCATCCCGTAAACAACTCCCATTACAAGCTGGGATGATGACACACATCTCACTTCTGTCATTGTTCCGGAGTACTCCATTTTCGTGATGCTTCAAGTTCGCGAATATTTAACAGAATGATACGTGATTGGAGAAAAATACCACTTTTATATATTTTTCCTCCACCTCTCATCATATCAATCGTTACATGATTGGAGCGAAAAATGCAATTTGTCAATTCTCTTTGATGTTTTGTCAAACACCGCCCCGCTTTTACGTAGTAGTATTAGTAGTAGTCATACTAATACGAACACATTCTCACATAGGCGCTCGGAGACAGTAGTCTAAATTTTATTTCAGCGCATGTGCAAAAATGCATCGTCTGCATTATTACGCTGGAGAGAGAAGAATCACGGGGAAAAAGAACTAGCGAAGAAAAAACGTAACGGAGGGAATCCATCACTTTTTATTTGTTTTTGTCAATGAATATAAAAATACATATTCTTCGAGAGGTTCGAAAAAAGAATATGATTCCTACATCCGGTCACTACACTCTCATACTCACTCCGATGAACGAGTCTCGATCAGCATTTTATCTATGTATTTACGTGATATTCCCCTCGATACATATTAATACTTTTAGAAATTATATTTATACCCCCTCTTTTTTTCTAATACCATGATAGTATCATATCAAGATGCACGGATTCGCATTTTGTAATTATTTAAATACCGGAGAACTACTCTTAACATCTTTCATTCAATTTCTGACGTTCGAAGAATTCATTTCATTATAAGATGGCCAGAATAATTCCGCGATATTTGTTGGGACAGTTATTAACGGGACAGACCTAGTTGGAACGTCAAAAAAAAGGCCTTTTTTCCGATTTTTTTTTGGTCAAACGATAAAATAATTCACAACAAAAGTTCTTCCGTTTAAAAGATACATATGTAATGTATATGTTGCAATTTTTTCAACGCAATACATATCGAAATAAGCTGGTGACCGTCAATTGCCGAGGACGCTGCAAAAAAAAACACGGTTTGCGGTGATCAAGCTCACGCTGCAACGGCTCATCTGAAACAAAAAAAACGGAGGGGATTTTTAGTTAATGATATAATGCTCCGGTTGAACGAAGGGTTTTGAAAAATTTCCATTTTTCACAAAATGGCGGCCGTTAAAAGTCAAAAGTGTTTTTTTGACCAAAATATCAGTTCCATTTTTTGCTATTAAAAATAAAAATAATTATCCAAAAAAAAAATCCTTCGTTCATATGGAGGACTACCATGTATAGAAGAAGTGATATAAATTTCAACCCGATCGGTAAAGCCGTTCTCGAGCTACAGTGATCACCGACTTCAAAAACATGGTTTCGAGAAAAACGCACTTGAAGTCCGCTACCTGCTTACCTATGGCTCAGACACGACGTGCTACAAAGTCTTGTATTTCGGCGAATAATGGTCCGATTTACATTTACCTGGGCGGAAAATGTTCGTAAGAGATTCTACTTTTTGAAAATGAAATAAAAAAAAATCGATTTTTCGAAAATTCTAACTAGGTCTGTCCCGTTAAGATTTTTAGCGTATCGTGTTCCGTGTTTAGCATCGAGATGGAGTGAAGCAAAACAGAGGAAATGATGTATCATTTACCTTCAAATGTTGTGCTCCGAAAAATCCGTGGTGCGCTATTAGATTTATCAAAACGTGATATACTTTACGGGTGGAGATCGGGGTATTTTCACGCGACCCCACTTATTGATTCAGTGATCAGAGTGATACGACGTTGGGGATGGACTAATGATCCTGAGTTCGCAGGGGTATTTGACGAACGAGGTAAGTAATTTTTCCTCCATAATTACTATTGAGTGATCTGGAATCTCACTATCCTCGTATGTATAGTGCGCCGATATAAAGAGCTGTGTAACGACCAGGATTGTTATGATTTCAACGAGGAACGTCGCACAGATTCCGACGATCACGATTTGAATGATGATCCTAAGGTCGAAGGTCGTCTCAAAAAAAATCGTTGGATCGATACGCGAGAACCAATTGTGAGAAAATCCTCCTCCATTGCGATAACGGGTCCCTCGTACCGTTACGACGATGAAGCAGAGAATGCTCAGATAGACCAGGCTGTCTCTGGACCTTCAGGTGTCGCTAGACCATCAGGTGTTCGTCGTCTGAACTTTGACATCAGTTATTCCAGTAGCAGTAGTAGTAGTAGCTGCAGCAGTGAAGAAGAAGTGAGTGAAGAAGAAGAGGTACGAAATGTGTCTGATTACGAGGAGGAAGACGAGCAGAATGAGGATGAGGAGATGGAGGGGGTGGCATGGGAAGACGACGTGGAGGATGAGGATCAGGAGGAAGTTTCTGAAGCCGATTCAGGTAAACAAAAATTATTATTATTGCGTATTAATATGTACGCTGGATTCCATTCCAAATCGGAAGATACTTGAACTTTGTATTTTTTTCACTGTTTTGTTTTAAATTTTGAATTACAAAATGGAATAGATCGAATAGCGTGCTAACGATAAAATTGGTCTTAAAAATACACACAGGGTATTTTTCCTATGAGAACGGAATTTTAGACAACGCTGCTTTTAGCCGAGAACTCGAAAACCGACTGTTCAATTTTGACTGGGCCCTCCAGAGATTGGAAAGTTCCGATGATAATGAGTGGGAGTAGAGGGATTCGACCACTAACACTTTTTCATTAGTAATTCACCTAGTACTTTGTCTCATGTTTTACTATTTATTTGATAATTCAGAGTGAGTTCGCTAATCTTCATTTTTTCATTTTCAGTACACCAAACCGGCAGAGGCGGAGGAGAAGACTGGTGCAATATTTTACCTCCGGGGAAGCGATTTCAAATAATAAGTGAACAGGCCCGATATTTTCGCCGTTTCAAGACACAAGGTCGAGAAATAATATTGCAACTGCGGAAACCTCCTGAAAACACGGATCAATTTTCTTGGATCCAGGGAGCAATGCGAGATGTTATGACCCATCTCACAGCATCATGCGAACCTCATGATTACGCGGGGGTGGAGATCAATTCACCAGGTTTTTCTCAAGGAGCTGCGTAGCTATCTTTTCGACCTGTGCGCGATTTTTCGCTGGAGGATATTTGGAAATTAATCAACGACATCTCTCAAAGCGCCCGTGAGTTTAGAATAGTTGATGATGCGTTAGAAATAAGAATGTGTATTGCTCGCGGTGTTCAGGGAAGTGGGTGCAGCGGCATTCCTCTTTCACACGAAGAAATTGCTAAGCGATCAATTTTACACATAGATAATCGTGATAATTTATGTTTACCCCGATCACTTATCACAGCGTATGCTTACACTGAACGAGGTGAGATTCGCACAGGAGAACTACATAAAAATTGGTAAAAAATACGTGATGCTCGGCGGGAATATCAACGATCTGAAGCTTTGAAACTAGTACAAAAAGCGCATGTAAAAATTCCGACTCGAGGTTGTGGACTGCGCGAAATAAAATTGTGTCAAAAATATTTCACTACTGAAGGTATTGCAATCGTAGTTTATGAATTCCTCTCTTTCGGCAAACGCACACCAGCTTTGTTCGATGGAAGAGAAAATGTTATCTCGGAGTTCGGTCTTTTTTTATAAATTTTTTATAATTTTTTATAAATTTATAAAAGTATACTTTGTTTGTCATTTATCACGAGTGTTCCCATCATTTCCAACCGATTTCAAATCTTGTCGGGACTCTCGGGAGTCGAGGATTTTGCTCGTTGTGCAACACCAGATATACTCGTGCGATCGAGCATCGGTGTTCCAAAGAGTGTTCAAACTGCAAATCAAAAGAATGTATGAGTAACGGCGAGGCGAACACACATTGTAATGAATATAATCGTTCATTTTTTGGCGCTCAGTATTTCGCATTTCACAAACTCCCTAGAACACGCAAAGTTTGCAGATGTAAAAATAAGCGCGAATCGAGTGTTTGCGAAATGTTAAAAATTTGTCGCAAATGTTCAAGACTCGTTAAAACTTGGAGCAAACCGGCGCATGAATATGGTGTTTCGTTCTGTAGAACTTGCAAACGCTTACGACTCGTATCACATGATTGTTTTATCGCACCGCTGAAAATTAAAGCATTTAATCGCAAAGCATCTAAGAAAAAAAATGATAAGCCTCTGCAATTTATATTCTATGAACGATGAAGAAATAGAAAATGAATGTGATGCTTGTGGACAAAGGGGATTTGTATTTGACGAAGACCCTGTAGGAAATCTTGTATAATTAGCAATCAATTCAAAATTCGAAAAAACAATTTGTATTGCTCATAACGCGCGAGGATTTGATGGTCAATTCATGCTACGTTACCTTATTGAAGATCAAAAAACTCAAATGCCCACACTGATAATGAGGGGTACAAAAATAATTTCAATGAAAGTAGGAAAAATTTGTTTTCTCGACAGTTTGAATTTGTTTGAAGAGGCCGTGAATTCTGATTCTAAAAATTCGAATAAAAACTTGGGTTTAATTGTGGAAATATTGAAGAGGCTGGGACGAAGTGAAACGGTCCGGTGAACACAAGAAAAAGGATGAACATATTGATTATTAAAAAATATAACAATCACCACGAAGATTTATTCGTTGTAACAATAAAAAATGAATACATAAATAAATTCAGATAATTATACCGAAAATAATCAGATATAAATCCCGAACTAACTCTGATAATATTCGGAAAATAATCAGATGAAATTCCGACGACGAAAACGTGCTCGGTGCCAACAATGGCGGCAAGCCGGCATTCGCGTGCCTCGTGGAGAAAAGACCGATAGAATAATCAGACGGAAAGCTAAGTCGTTGTAGGTTGTAAAGGTCTGGAGTAATTGAAGGAATGAATCGAATAAAACGTTAAAAGTATCGCGGGCGTAAATCGTGATACTTCACGTGAATTGAACTGAACATTGAATTGAAAAGGATTTTGCTCGAAAAGAATGAAGCGAAGCGTTCATGTGCAAGAAAGTCCGAAGTTCCACACATTACTAACTCGAATAAACCGAGCGTAAATCGTTTCACTCTCACCAATAATCGTTGGAGATCACTGAATTATTACCGCGAATAACCCGGTCGTAAATCGTTTTAGTCGCGGTACCGGAAAGAAGGGTAATGAAGAATTAGAAAAAAGCTTATTGAATGAATATATCCGCGTGTATCTAGAATACCGAAACCGACCCGAAGATGACCCGTGTCGTGAAAGAAAAATTAGCACACCGAAGTCGCGAAGCGTTGCCGTTGATAGTCAATTTCGAACTGAACATGAGGCAGAACCCGCAAAGTAGAGAAGTCAGTGGGAGGGGAAAATGACCAGTGGCCGCGTACAGCGGAGCCCAAGCGTGAGAGACCGACCGTGCACTGAGGGCCTCATGCGGCAACTCCGAAGTACTAACGACTTTTCTAAACATTCTCCCCGCCTTCGACAATCTCTGTTGACGAAGAGTTTATCGGCAGAATACAAAGTTTTGCTGTAGGGCGTTTGAAGGTAGATGAGGCGGTGCGAAGGGTCACAACGCGAGTGATACCATCCAATCCCGGGTGAAGCTCGATGACTCGAGCTGGCGGCCATCTTGAAGGCGGAAGTCTTTCGTCTGTCAGGAGTACACTGCTGTTCATTAATGCCTGGAGTGACATTTCTACCGTGTTTTTTCTGTTCTATACAAATTGCCATGCTTCAGGTTGTAGAATACTGCTTTGCAAAAGCACGAAAACCCCAGGTGCTGTGACGTCATCTGTCATCGGAACTTAGTCGCAATAGACATGTATCTGATTGAGGAAAATTGCTATGTCAATGGCATTGAGAATGGATTAATAATTATTTGGATTTATTCATTTACTAATGTTATTCTTAAATAATTAAAGATTATTATTAACATTATTATAATGTTTTGTTATTATAAATAAATAGAGTGTTATTATTAACATATTATTTAATTGATTGGATAAAGAAAGTGAGACTGGCGATTGAGAATTACTATTCCAAATTCATATTTTTTAAATTATAATTTTACGGAAAACGCCATTTTTTTACACTGTCAAATGTGGAAAACTAAAACACAATTGGTTTCATCAACTTTAGTAGTGTGGACGGTATCGCCAGAATTTTTATCGAAAAAATTGTTCCATGCCATTTGTAGACAATTTCTTTAGCTTCAAATCGTTTTCCCAAAAACTTACGTGGGTCCATTATTATCTGTTATTTGCCATGACAGCAAAAAAGTGTAATTTTCTCTTTGGCAGTCTAACTCAAGAAGTAAGGGTTCTGCAGAAAGTTGAAAGGCCGTTTCGGAAATGTAAAAAAAAAGTTCTAGACGTAAGACAAGTCATTTTTTGAAAATTTCAACACAGGTGTGACGTTTGTGGATCGAGAGCGCATAGTAAAAAATAATTCATTTTATGAAGTTTTTTCTGGTTCTCAAAACCAAATTTCGAACATGAATCCAGGTTCGACAGCAAACGCCTGGTCAAATACGCTCTACATCGAGGATAAATTAGACCATATATTGGGATAATTTTTTTCAGAGCCTTTTGCAGTGGTTTTGGTTTTCCAAAACCTATCTGTAAGCTTTGAAGGGACTACAATTACAAGGGACAAAATTCAATTAAAGCAGATGAAAGAAACCATCGTGAACATTATTTCAATAATCGATTAGAAAACGTGACGTAAAGAAATAGTCTCTCACATTGTTTTCAGCTCAATTGTTCCAAAATAATTCATTTTATTCGTATTTATGATTTGTAACGTGATTTTTCCCCGAAGGGTACGATCCGTCCCTTCTCGACTCACCTGACCCGCTAACCGGGCAAGTAGCCTGATGACGGGATTGGGCTGGGCGCCAGGTACGACAGTACCGCCGGTAATACCGACTTTTATTTCGTCCAACCCCGCCACCAGCAATTATCCGAACTACACAAAACAGGTGACCGAGGACGGTCCGGCTACTCAGCTCGAACTGAGATACCAAATGGTAGAGGGGCTGGTCGCGGGGAGAGAGTAACATTACAAACAAAGAAAATAATAGGCAAGGCGGAGTATTGAAGTTTTAAACAATAAGATTTATTTAACAAAATGGTCCTTAGGTGGTACAGACACCCGCTGATACAAAGTTCAACCATAAGCCGCACAAATAATACTCGAAATTAGCCAAACGGAACCCGCGATCTACTTGGGCTTTTTCTGACCTACGCGACAATAACCACGTGCCGTCGGCATTTAGGCCACAGGCCTACGCAATATTCGCATTCGGACAGCTTAAATAAACGAAACCCTTGGCCCTTAACTTTCGCCAGCATCGTTACGGTATCACCGGCGTTTCGGCCACATGCCCATGCCATCTTCGAATTTTGGCAACTTAAATACCGGCCAAACTGGCCGTTACGATTAGGGAAACGTTAATAATGCGTCGTGGGCATTTAGGCAGCATGACGATGCGAGGTTCAACTTTGGGCAACCGAGATAAACAAAATAACAAAATGTTAGAATTAAAGAAACGCGAATAATGCGTCAGTGGCGTTTAGGCAGCATGACGATACGATATTCCACCTTGGGCAACTTAAATAAATGAAGTTACTAACTGTTAGAATTAAAGAAACGTCGATAATGCGTCGTTGGCATTTAGGCAACATGATAGCATGATAATTAAGTTTAGGCAGACTAAATAACCGAAGTAACGGGGCGTTTTTAATTAGCGAAACCTTAAAATTGCGTCATTGGCGTTTAGGCAACCTGACAGCATGATAATTAAGGCGTCTTCTCACTTTGGAAATTTAAAAAAATCGATTTTTTTTTTTTTTTAATTTTGAAAGTACATATCTTCAAAAATGTCATCTCGAAATTTCATAAAGATCGGACGAGTCTAACTACATTTTTTGGCGACCGTTAGGTGACTACCTGAGAGTACCCGGCGATCCCTCCAAAACTTTAAACGCAGTTATCTCAAAACAAGGTTTTTCGGTGCTTTGTTGATGAAATTTCGGAAACTATCCGACCGATTGTCATGAAATTTGAATGACATATGCTTCATAGTTATGGCTATAGCGCATATCATCAGATTTTTTAAATTTTGATTTTAAGAATTTTTTTTTTACAAAAAACTGCAAAAAAATCGTGGTTTTTTTTTACTTTTTCGAAAAACGTGCGCCATTTTGTTATTTTCGCGAATATCAAAAATCTGATGATATGCGCTATAGCCACTGACATACTGAATCTAAAACAGTTTTATTTTTTTGTTTCAGACGACCCGTCTCGGAGATACCATCAACAAGCCACGACCATAACATTTTTACACGGGTTTTTCAATGCTACTGATGTATTATAATAATTGTTTAAAAAAATAAAATAAAAATTTTTTCATGTACTTGAAAGATGTGTTTATTACATAGGATCCGTTTTATCCCATAATTTTAAGCAAAAATCCTCGAAAAAAAATCGCAAAAACAGCCTATTTTTGAGGCGCTTAAAGTGAGAAGATGCCTTAAGTTTAGACAGACTAAATAACCGAAGTAATGGGCGTTTTTAATTAGCGAAACCTTAAAATTGCGTCATTGGCGTTTAGGCAACCTGACAGCATGATAATTAAGTTTAGGCAGACTAAATAACCGAAGTAATGGGCGTTTTTAATTAGCGAAACCTTAAAATTGCGTCATGGGCGTTTAGGCAACATGACGGCATGCTAATTAAGTTTAGGCAGACGAAATAACCAAAATAATGGGCGTTGTAATTAGCGAAACCTTAAAATTGCGTCATTGGCGTTTAGGCAACACGACGGCATGATAATCAAGTTTAGGCAAGCCAAATAACCAAAATAATGGGCGTTGTCATTAGCGAAACCTTAAAATTGCGTCATTGGCGTTTAGGCAATATGACGGCATGATAATTAAGTTTAGGCAAACTAAATAACCAAAATACTGGATGTCGTAATTAGCGAAACCTTAAAATTGCGTCATTGGCGTTTAGGCAACATGACGGCAGGATAATTAAGTTTAGGCAAGCCAAATAACCAGAATAATGGGCGTTGTCATTAGCGAAACCTTAAAATTGCGTCATTGGCGTTTAGGCAACATGACGGCATGATAATTAAGTTTAGGCAAACTAAATAACCAAAATAATGGATGTCGTAATTAGCGATACCTTAAAATTGCGTCATTGGCGTTTAGGCAACGTGACGGCATGATAATTAAGTTTAGGCAAACTAAATAACCAAAATAATGGATGTCGTAATTAGCGAAACCTTAAAATTGCGTCCTTGGCGTTTAGGCAACATGATGGCATGATAATTAAGTTTAGGCAAACTAAATAACCAAAATAATGGATGTCCTAATTAGCGAAACCTTAAAATTGCGTCATTGGCGTTTAGGCAGCATGCTACACGTTCCCAGTCAAGGTACGAAACGATAGCACATAACCAGGGACTCATACTGTACGCAAAATTACAAAGAAAAATAATTTAAGGAAATAACTTTAGTACAAGAATGAATTCGATGCTAACGAGGGCGAAAACAAACCGATAAATTGAGCCGCAAAAGACGCGAACAAAGAGAGCGAACGGGAGCAAGAAAAAAAACGTAAACACGCGCGAATATTCTAACGGCCTTGAGCGCGCGGTGAGAGTGACTACGGCGAGGTAATTCTCAGCGTACTAGGATTTCATCATCCTTTCCCCCAAAATCCAATCGACGTAATATTCGTCGCTGCGATATTTTAATTAACTCTACTAAATTACAGCTCAACAAATCGAATAATAATTAATATGAGGAAGTCGGACCGAACGCGAACTCCCTCGCCTCACCGCAACATTTCGTCCTAATAATTTTAAGCAGAGGTGAACGCGAGACTATCGCAAAAGATCACCTCTTTTCCAAACGCAATAAATAACATCTTAAATAATCAACGTAATTAACTCCACATAAATAAATATTGCAGTGAAGCGAGAGACAAGTGAAGAATAAAGAGGAACGGGCTCACCGAGAAACTCTCCAAGTCAGCCACGTGGTGCGAACAGGTATTCCAAGAGAGCACTTACATTTTTCGACTCACCAGAAGGACGATCGATCGAAGACTCATTTATCCCTCGCCTCGTTCGAAGGCGAGAGTTCCCCAATTCTCTCTTCTCCCACCGCTAATTACCCCTCAAGAAGGTCCGCGCTCCCGTGTACTCACGCTAGACTATGCTCTATCTCCCTTCCTCTCGTGGTTTACACGGTATATCAGGGCTTCGTTCTTAATGAGGATCTCGTACCCCCCACCACGCAGCTACGAACGAGAACTCGACGTTGCCCAGGGTGGCCCAAGCAAATTTCGTTTCCCCGTGCTTGAAACTCGTGACTAGAAAGTGAAGGTCGCTTCCTGGTTGCCTTCCTCTAGGGGATTCGGCGGACATCTCCGGACAAAAGGGAGGCCTCCCTCATGAACCGAGGCGTCCCATCGGTTCACGGTGGGCCCACACTTAAACCACCAGGTAATGCAACACTTCTGTTGCGGAGACGAACCCAAACCCCAGTAGACGAGGCGCCGTGATTAGCGGTCCATGGCCACCAGGAAGACGACGACGGGTGTTGCAACTCTCGGTTGCCACAGCGAAAAACCGACGGGCGGCTATCAAAATTTTGGCCTTTTTCCAGCGAAGGTTTCAGTCACCCACTCAATAGGTCCCGATGAACGAACCTAAAGCGACGTAGTTTCGAGTTACAAGCACGGTACTCAATTCTTAATGTAATTGGTTCGGCGATTATTGTACACGAGCGCACTTCCCCCCTTCCGAGAAAACACGGTGGGCAGAACTGATGCGAACGTACTTTAGTCACAGTCAACGCGAATGAGCCCATTTACTGTTTAACTCAAAGAAATAACAAACAATTAATTTTTATGATTAAAGGAAATTCCGACCCCAGTCTCTCACACCTAGGTAAGCTCAGGCGAGCGATGTTTCAGGTACACTTCGTGGGTCAAGGCCACGTTAAAGGTACGCCGTGTTCGTCGGTGCTCGGAGTTTCCAAATAACGGCGGTCTTAACATAATATTAACAAACCTACATTACGTATGGTACTTAATTACTACATTCCTTAGCCTAAGATGAGTCCTCGATCTTCCACGCCCCGGCGAGTCGACGTGCGGCGGCCAAGAAGGACCGTAAATCCGGTCCACTGGTCGACACGGATTCGTACGAGTGGCGGAACTCTAAATGTCACGTCACAGATTAAAACGAATTAAATAAACGAAATCAATTTTTGCTGTAATTTATTTTTTATTTAAAGCGTATTCCATAATACACGCATAATGCATCTTAACCAGCGCGCCAATCAGCATCGACGCGCTGAGTCTTTCCCCCACCACGCGACTACCAGCCAATCACGCACGAACGGCTGTGTCAATCACACTTCGTCTCCGTTCGATCCAACAACTGTCATCGAGTGTCGTCTCAAAAATTCTCGGCCCTCTTCAGGGCCACCAAAGAATCTTAACGTGGGTCGCTCAAAGTTAATATTTCGTAAAATCTAAACGCGGGTATCTATTTTTTTGAATTATTCGTTTCGATTAATGCTGCATTCCGCAATCCCCCGCTACAAAATGTAGCTGATAACTTGGGGAAAAAAAAAATTTCAACCAAGTAACGATCTAAGAACCTTCTGTTTACCAGAATGGGACTCACTCATGCTACCTACGCACTTGTATGAAATTGCATACTTTTCAATATGCTTAAATTTAACATATGTTTTAAATATGTTTAAATTTATAGCAAACCGAGTCGGGTCTACTATATACTGATCATGATTGACCCATGTAATCACTACAGGAAAAAAATATAAAAGACAAATTTTTTGTAGAAAACATTGTTTGAAAAAAACATTTTGTAAAAAAATGGAATCTCTATAGGATTTCTATAGAATCCCTGTAGAATCTCTGTAGAAGTCTGAAACGATGAAAAGTTTGTGGAAAAATGTGAATAAAAAATTCATGACCTTAAACCCCTTCGGATAATATGAAAATCTCTTAAAAAATATTTTATTTTTATTCTTGAAGTTAAAACATAAATGACGATACGGTGCGGCAGCTTATCTGACTAGCGCACCAATCACAATGCGTTACGACCATATTGACTAGTGCACCAATCATGATTTTCGTAGCCGCTCTAATCGGCGCACTTTGTTTTAACTTCTACTTTCTTGCACGCATTACAAAATTAACCTGTTAAAATGAAAGTATTATTTCCCTACGTTAACGTTCGAAGAACGGAGAATTATTTAAAAAATAATTAAATAAGATTGAATTAAAATAAGAACACAGAATTAATTTTAGAATAATTAAAATAATTCTCCGTTCTTCAAACATTAATGTGAGCAAACAATACTTTTATTTGAACAGGTAAATTTTGAAATGCGTTGATGAGCTTGGTGATCGCACGGAATAAAACACGGAAAGTTTATGAAAAGGAGTTGCGCCTATCAGATCGGCCGTAACGAATTGTGATTGGTGCGCTAGTCAGATAAGCTGCCGCACCGTATCGCGTATATTAATGTAATTTATGTTTTAACTTTTCGAATAAAAATAAAATATTTTTTAAGAGTGAATTTATTTAAGCAATTTTCACATTATCTGAGGGGGTTTAAGGTGATTACTTTAGTTTGTAGAACCTGTGTCAGTAACAAAATTGAATGTTACCGGGGAAAAAAAGAACCTACCGTTTGAGGGATGGATTTTAAAAAAATATTCGAGCACCGACTGTTTCGGGATTGTAATATTTTTCATTCCACCAATCGATTAATGAGGTGAGAAAAACCGTTAAAAAAATTGGTGAGAAAAAAACATTCCGAAACTCACCCTTTCAAGGGGGTAGAATTTTCACATAAATTCCACCACTGGCTGTTTGAGGATTCTCATATTTTTTTATTTTACCAATCTACTCAAGAGATCAAAAAATTGTGAAACAAAATTTGCAGAAAAAAAAACGTCCCAGGACCCTCATTTTAAGGGTGTTTCAAATTTTTTTCCGATGAAGACGAAGACGATAACGAAGACGATGAGAAAACCGAAAACGAAGACGAATACGAAAACGAAAACGAAGACGATGACAAGACCGAAGACGAAGACGAAGACGAAAACCGAAAACGAAGACGAAGACAAAGACGATGACGATGACGATGACGATGACGATGACGATGACGATGACGATGACGATGACGATGACGATGACGATGACGATGACGATGACGATGACGATGACGATAACGATGACGAAGACGAAGACGAAGACGATGACGATGACGAAGACGAAGACGAAGACGAAGACGAAGACAATACCGAAGACGAAGACGAAGACGAAGACGAAGCCGAAGATGAATACGAAGACGAAGACGAATACGAAGACGAAGACGATGACGAAGACGAAAAAGAAGACGAAGACGAAGACGAAGACGAAGACGAAGACGAAGACGAAGACGAAGACGAAGACGAAGACGAATACGAAGACGAAGACGACGACGAAGACGAAGACGAAGACGAATACGAAGACGAAGACGACGACGAAGACGAAGACGAAGAAGAAGACGAAGAACAGAGACAAAGACGAAGACGAAGACGAAGACGAAGACGAAGACGAAGACGAAGACTAAGACGAAGCCGAAGACGAATACGAAGACGATGACAAAGACGAAGACGAAGACGAAGAGATGAACTATATCATTTTTTTCATTTAGTGCTCTGCTAGTTAAATATGTGTGGGCAGTGAATTTCAAATGTTGTATTTGTGAAAAATGTAAAAGAGCAAAAGATTTTTTAATCCACCAGAAAAAAGCAGTTCATTCATGGTTAGACAATACATGGTTTTTTAAAATTAGTTTTGCTGGCTTAAGCTACATTAGTCTAAGAACTGTAGAAGCATGTTTCATAACTAATGTTTTCTCCATATCCCGATACCTAGAGATTTATCAAAATTTATCATATAAATTGAGAAAGAAAGCACAAATGTGTTTTAGATAAATTGTTAAATATTTTTATTTTTGAATTACCAAGGAGGCCTGGGTTGATGCCTCTCTAACCTTATTTAAAAAATTCTTTTTGGAAACGTATTTCAAACCCGTGTTTTACAAAACCAGGAAAATGGGACCCTATCACTTATGCTACCTACGCACTTATATGAGATTGCACACTTTTAATATGTAACGTTCGTTTTCAGTCTGCACAAGTATCATCATATTATCTGTTCCTTCCTTGTTATTGTTGAAAAATGTGGTACTTTCCGCGATTCTTAGACTTTTCGATAAATTTCGTTCAATTTTTTTTAACTTTATTTCCCATTTTTTGTGTTTCTCGTTCATTTGTAAATTTCTCGCCGTTTCTCAATTTTTCGATCGGTTTCATTGTATTTTTTCAAACTTTTCGTTTTTCTGGACTTTTTTTTTGGACAGTCTGCAGTCCTTCGTGCATCATTTATATTTTTTTTTTTAGGTATTATCGTGACCCGTACAGCAGTTGCCCTAATGTTTCGAATAAAAGCTATCGCCAGGATTGTTTCGATAATATTTTTGAAGCGGATGATTTTGTGGTTAATTTTTCTCCGCAACATCGAGGCTGCTACAAATTTCAACATTGCGTCGATTTTCTGTGTAAAATCCTCCGTGCTGTATTGTAGCTAAAGATCATCTCGTTGCTGTGCGTAATTTTTTTTCATTTATCGAAATTGGAGATTTTGGTGCATTTTCATCGCTAGTACAATTTTAGAAATTTCGTTCGTTCGTCTGATGTGTACACGCTACATTCTTTCAAGGGATATATCCCATGGTCGTGCCGTTTGGAGTTTTCTCAGATTGCCGCAAGCTACTCCAATTATGTTTCACAATAATTTCTTCGAAGCTCTTTGATGACGAAACTTGGGAAGAATTTTTGAGGGCACTGAGAAAAAGAATATACGTTTAAATTATTCTTCATTGTAAGCAACATTTCAAAAATGTTGTAATCAAAGAGCGATTAAAACATTGTGAAAAATTAGTGGGGTGTGCGGCAATATGAGAAAGCTCCAAATGACGAGATTTCCAAAATCATACTAGCATTAAAAATTCATCACTATCTCAGATATCAAGGGACAATAAAATATTTCCGGACAGCGATGAGTTGATCTTGAACCATGATGGCGTACGAATCGATTTCACCGCAAATCAATGCAATATTTCAATTCTTACCAGCCTCGATATTTGGAACAAAAATTGATTACGAAATTCTCCATTTCAAAAAGGATTATTAAACCTATCTGCGTCATAACTTTTATTCAAAAGATAAAGGCAACTGCTGTACGAACCGCGATAATACCTAAAAAAAAATGGGCAATTTACAGAAAACTAGCTGTTGTATAAAAAAAAATTCCAAAAATCGAATGGAAAGTTCGAAGAAATAAAAAGGAAGCTAACGAAAATTGAGAACAGGCGGAAAACTTGTGAATGAACGAGAATCTTGAAAAATGAGAAACGAGGTTTAAAAAAATAGAACAAAATTTCCGAAAAGTTAATAAATCGCGAAAAGCTTCAACATAAGGGTGCAAATTTGGGATCGCCAGTAGTTTTTACGGCCATTTGGAGAGTGATATCGAGACATTTTGGGGTGATTTTTCAACGGTGTTTTTTGCTCTTTCTTCTTTCTTTGCAAATGAAATATTGAAATTGAAAATAATTTCAATGGATTTACGGTTCACAAATACAACTTTTTGCCCATCGTTTCGGCGATTTTCAGAGTTTGTATTGTTTTTTAATTTCTAAAAAAATTCTGAGAAAATTCTCGTGAATAGAAAACTTAAAAGAAAGAAGATTTCCTCTCGTAATGCTTTGGCCCGAACTATTCATTATTCATTATAAAACTCTCAGTTCTCCAGATTCGTGCAAAATATTTATAAACCGAATGATTTTCCACTCATCGGAATGAAACCGATGTCGGTTAACGTTCCTTCACGTCAGATTTTTCGATAGTTCACCGGAAATACGTTTGAGATCGTCGATTTCATCACCTGCAAAAAATTTAAAAAATCGTAGGCCCTCCAAACCTCACTGACAGGTATGTCTTTAAAGTTAGCACCGTCACATGAGAAAAATTGAAAATAAACAATTGCATAATTAAGAGCTTTTTAAGAGCTAATTAAGTGCCGTAAAAAAAAATTTGGAGCTCCACCCCTTCATCAAAAAAACTATGGTGTTGTCAAGTTTTAAAAAAGTTGGCACCGCCACAGTCATTTTTTGCTCTATAATAATTTTTCAGGAGCCAAAAAATAAGAGCTTTTTAAGAGATAATTAAGTGCTCAAAAATAAAAATTGGAGCTCCAACCCTTCATAAAAAAAACCATGGTGATGTCAAGTTTAAAAAAAGTGGGCACCGCCACAATCATTTTCTGCTCTATTACAATTTTTCAGGAGCCAAAAATTAAGAGCTTTTTAAGAGCTAATTAAGTGCTCAAAAATAAAATTTGGAGCTCCAGTCCTTCATCAAAAAAACCATGGTGTTGTGAAGTTTTGACAAACTTGGAACCACTAGAATCATTTTTCGCTCTGTCACCATTTTTCATAAAGCAATATTAAGAGCTTGTTCAAAGCTAATGAAGTGCTTGAAAATAAAATTTGGAGCTCCACCCCTTCATCAAAAAAACGATGGTCTTGTCAAGTTTAAAAAAAGTTGGCACCGCCACAGTCATTTTTTGCTCTATTACAAATTTTCAGAAGCCAAAAATTAAGAGCTTTTTAAGAGCTAATTAAGTGCTCAAAAATAAAATTTGGAGCTCCACCCCTTCACCAAAAAAACCATGGTGCTGTGAAGTTTTGACAAACTTGGAACCACTGGAATCATTTTTCGCTCTGTCACCATTTTTCATAAAGCAATCTTAAGAGCTTTCTAAGAGCTAATTAAGTGCTTGGAAATAAAATTTGGAGCTCCACCCCTTCATCAAAAAAACCATGGTGATGTCAATTTTAAAAAAAGTTTGCACCGCCACAATCATTTTTTGCTCTATTACAATTTTTCAGAAGCCAAAAATTAAGTGTATTTCTAGAGCTATTTAAGTGCTCGAAAGTAAATTTTGGAGCTCCACCCCTTCATGAAAAAAATGATGGTGTCGTCAAGTTCTGACAAAGTCAAAATTAGTATAATATTTTTATGCTCGTTCATATTAGTTAACGCGCGTCGTCCAATTAGCTCTTAAAAAGCTCTTAATATTGGTTTTTCAAAAATGGTGACAGAGCGAAAAATGATTGTAGTGGTTCCAAGTTTGTCAAAACTTCACAACACCATGGTTTTTTTTATAAAGGGCTGGAGCTCCAAATTTTATTTTCGAGCACTTAATTAGCCCTTAAAAAGCTCTTAATTTTTGGCTCCTGAAAAATTGTAATAGAGCAGAAAATGGCTGTAGCGGTGCCAACTTTTTTTAAACTTGACATCATCATGGTTTTTTTGATGAAGGGTTGGAGATCCAAATTTTATTTTGGAGCTCTTAAAAGCTCTTAAAAAGCTCTTATTTTTTAGCTCCTGCAAAATTATTATGGAGCAAAAAATGACTGTGGCGGTGCCAACTTTTTTTAAACTTGACAACATCATGGTTTTTTTGATGAAGGGGTGGAGCTCCAAACTTTTTTTTACGGCACTTAATTAGCTCTTAAAAAGCTCTTAATTATGCAATTGTTTATTTTCAATTTTTCTCATGTGGCGGTGCTAACTTTAAAGACATCTGACAGGTTTCAGAAGCAATGTCGTTGCAGGTGGCAACGTAAAGGGATGGAATCGAGGTTTTCGATTTTTCGAGGAACGAAAAATATTGTCATTCGTAAAACAACACTCAGTTATCCAGATACGTGAAAAGTATTTATAAAACTAATGATTTTCCACGTATAGGGATGAAATCGACGACGGTTTACGTTTTTTCACATTTGATTTTTCGATCGGTTACCGGAAGAACGACTAAAATCGTGGATTTCATCCCCTGTTATAAGTTTAAAAAAATCGTAGCCCACCAAACCTCACTGACAGGATTCAGAACCAATGTCGCTGCAGTTGCCAACGCTGGGGGATGAAATCGATGTTTTCGTCGATCGATTCTTGATGAGCAAATCGTTCGTCGACAGAATCGCGTTAACTAAGGCTTGGATTCGTTCCTTAACGAATAGAAAAAATTCTTATTCATAAGAAAACTGTCAGTTTTCCAGATTTCTCAAAAATATTTATAAAACTAATGATTTTTAAAGTATCGCGATGAAACCGATGTCCGTAAACGTTCCTTCACATGATATTTTTCGATCGATTACCGAAATTACGATTAAGATCGTGGATTTCATCCCCTATAAAGAATTTGAAACATTCTCAGCCATCAAAACCTCACAGAAGAGTTTCACAAGCAATGTCATTGGAAGTGGCAACGTAAGGGGATGAAATTGATGTTTTCGCCGATCGATTCTTTATATGCAAGTCGTTCGTTGACAGATTCTCGTCCACTAAGGCTTGGATTCGTTCCTTAACGGTCGAAAAAAATTCTTTATCATAAGAAAACACTCAGTTTTTCAGATTTCTAGCAAATATTTATAACCTAATGATTTTCCACGTATAGGGATGAAATCGATGTCAGTGAACGTTCCTTCACATCATATTTTTCGATTTATTACTGAAATTACGATTGAGATCGTGGATTTCATCCCCTATAAAAAATTGAAAAAATCGTAGGGCACGTGAAGAGATGAAAGCGAGGTTTTCATCGATTGATACCTGATAGGCAAGTCGTTCGTCGACAGAATCGCGTTTACTGAGGTTTGTATTCGTTCCTCTACGAACGAAAAATGTTGTCATTCGATAAACAACACTGAGTTATCCAGATACGTGGAAAGTATTTATAAAACTATTGATTTTCCACGTATAGGGATGAAATCAATCTCGGTAAACGTTTTTTCACATTAAGTTTTTCGATAGATTGCCGGAAGAACGATAAAAATCATGGATTTCATCCCCTGTAATGAGTGAAAAAACTCGTAGCCCATCAATTTTATTAATTACATTAATTTATTAAGAGAAATTAAAAATGCCATGCAAAGGCTTCGTAATTCTAGTCCCTCGAACGTTTTCCGCAATATTCTCTATTTATTTGTAGAGCTAGAAATGAATCCAATGACGCTGCCAGTTGGAACGAGCGTGAAAAACTCAGGAGATTAATATGGAACCGCGACGAATGTTGGTTTCATCAAATTCGTCAGCTTAGTCCGATGGTTTCCTTATTGAAATCGTTTGACGATCTCGGTGAAACGAAACACTAGATTTTTTTGCTACGTGTGATTAAACCACCAGTTAATAACGTTAATTGAATAAAAAAAAATACAGAAAGTAAAGTAAAACAGCAATCTCTCATTGTAGAATCGTTCGATTTATTCAAAAATCTCACATCTGCAGTCCTATTAACAACAAGACTGCCCTATCAAAACTCCGAGGACATTGTAAAATTTCAATGTAGTTTTGAGAAATGAATGCAATTATTATTGACACGAATTTGAGTAACTAATACGATGGAAAATGGTAATAAACTGTGTGTGCAATTGGATTCGTTTCTAAAAAAGAGAAATAAAATAATTCGTTTACGCGATTCGTAATTCTATTTCCTCGAACGCCTTAGGAATGATTCGCGCGACATTCTCTATTCATTTGTAGAGCTGGGAACGAATCCAATGACGCTGCCAGTTGAAACAGGCATGAAAAACTCAGGAGATGAATGAGGGACCACGACGAATGTTGGTTTCATCAAATTCGTCAGCCCAGTGCGATGGTTTCATTATTGAATTCGCTTGACGGTCGCCGTGAAACGAAACACTCGATTTTTTTGCTACGAGTGATGAGACGAACTATTAATTACATTAATGCAATGGAAAAAACATAAATTAACGGAAAAAAGCCATCGCTCATTGTGGAATGTTTGGTTTTTTCTAAAAATCGTTTATCTCTAGCGATATTTTGGAGAATAGGAAAACAAATTTGCCCTATCAGAGTTCCAAGGAGATTGTAAAATTTCAATTTAATTTTCAGAAACGAATCCAATTATTATTGACACGAATTTGAGTAGGTGATACGATGAAAAATGTTAATAAACCGTTTTTGCAATTGGATTCGTTTCTAAAAAAGAGAAATAAAATATTTCGTCCACGCGCTTCGTAATTCTATTTCCTTCAACGTCTTAGGAATGATTTTCGCGACACTCTCTATTCATTTGTAGAGCTGGAAATGAATCAAATGACGCTGCCAGTTGGACCAGGCGCGAAAAACTCAGGAGATTATTAAGGAACCGCGACGAATATTGGTTTCATCTCATTCGTCAGCCCAGTGCGATGGTTTCATTATTGAAATCGTTTTACGATCTCGGTGAAACGAAACACTCAATTTTTTTGCTACGAGTGATGAGACCAACTTTTAATTTCATCAGTGCAGTAAAAAATACAGAAATTAACGTTAAAAAGCCATCGCTCCATCTGGAATGTTTCTTTTTTTTTTATTATCTTTAATCTCCAGCGATATTTAGAACAATCGGAAAACAAAACTGCCCTATTAGAGATCCAAAGAGTTTGTAACATGTCAATTGAATTTTGATAAATGAATCCAATTATTATTGACACGAATTTGTGTAACTAATACGATGAAAAATGTTAATACACTGTTTTTGCAATTGGATTCGTTTCTGAAAAAGAGAAATAAAATATTTCGTCAACGCGCTTCGTAATTCTATTTCCTCGAACGTCTTAGGAATGATTTCCGCGCCATTCTCTATTTATTTTTAAAGCTGGAAATGAATCCAATGACGCTTCCAGTTGGACCAGGCGCGAAAAACTCAGGAGATTATTAAGGAACCGCGACAAATATTGGTTTCATCTCACTCGTCAGACCATTGCGATGGTTTCATTATTGCAATCGTTTGACGATCTCGGTGACATGAAACACTCTATTTTTATGCTGCGTGTGATTAAACCACCTGTTAATAACGTTAATTGAATTTTAAAAAATACAGAAAGTAAAGTAAAAAGCAATCGCTTATTGTGGAATCTTTCGTTTTTTTAAAAAATCCCACATCTGCAGTCCTATTCCCAACAAAACTGCCTTATCAGAGCTCCGAGGAGATTGTAAAATTTGAATTTAATTTTGAGAAACGAATCCAATTATTATTGACACGAATTTGAGTAACTGATACGATGAAAAATGCTAATAAACCGTTTTTGCAATTGGATTCGTTTCTAAAATAGAGAAATAAAATATTTCGTCCACGCGCTTTGTAATTCTATTTCCTCGACCGTCTGAGGAATGATTTCCGCGCCATTCTCTATTTATTTTTAAAGCTGGAAATGAATCCAATGAAGTTGTCAGTTGGACCAGGCGCGAAAAACTCAGGAGATGAATGAGGAACCACGACGAATGTTGGTTTCATCAAATTCGTCAGCCCAGTGCGATGGTTTCATTATTGAAATCACTTGGCGGTCGCCGTGAAACGAAACACTCGATTTTTTTGCTACGGGTGATGGGACGAACTATTAATTACATTAATCCAATCAAAAAAACAGAAATTAACGTAAAAAAGCCATCGCTCATTGTGGAATGTTTGGTTTTTTCAAAAAATCGTTTATCTCTAGCGATATTTTGGAGAATCGGAAAACAAATCTGCCCTATCAGAGTTTCGAGGAGCTTGTAAAATTTCAATTTAATTTTGAGAAACGAATCCAATTATTATTGACACGAATTTCAGTAACTGATACGATAAAAAATGTTAATAAACCGTCTTTGCAATTGGATTCGTTTCTAAAAAAGAGAAATAAAATATTTCGTCCACGCGCTTCGTAATTCTATTTACTCGAACGGCTTAGGAATGATTTCCGGGACATTCTCTATTCATTTGTAGAGCTAGAAATGAATCCAATGACGCTGCCAGTTGGACCAGGCGCGAAAAACTCATGAGATTAATAAGGAACCGTGACGAATTTTGGTTTCATCAAATTCATCAGCCCAGGAAGATGGTTCCATCATTGAAATCGTTTGACCATCTCGGTGAAACGAAACACTCCATATTTTGCTACGAGTGATGTATTCATTTTTGTCTTCATTCCTGTCTTCGCTGACGACTCAGTCGAAGAGGATGCTGAAGTCTAAGTCCAAGGCAGGAACCCAGACAAGGTTGAACAGGTGGACGAAAACTAATCCAAGACGCGAACGAAGCCACATGTCCGAAGACAGGGCTGAAGATATCGCTGTCTCAATTTTGGTCTTCATTCCTGTCTCCATTCTGGTCTTCATACCTGTCTACATTCTTGTCTTCATACCTGTCTTCATTCTTATCTTCATTCCTATCTTCATTCCTGTCTTCATTCCTGTCTTCATTACTGTCTTCATTACTGTCTTCATTCCTGTCTTCATTCCTGTCTTCATTACTGTCTTCATTCCTGTCTTCATTCCTGTCTTCATTCCTGTCTTCATTCCTGTCTTCATTCCTGTCTTCATTCCTGTCTTCATTCCCGTCTTTATTCTTGTCTTTATTCCTGTCTTCAGGCCTGTCTTCAGTCTTGTCTCCATTCACGTCTTCGCTGACGACAGTCGAAGAAGATGCTGAACTCTAGGTCCGAGGCAGGAAGCCAGACGATGTTAAATGGGTGGACGAAGACTACATCCAAGACACGAACGAAGCCAGAGGAATGTAGAAAGGGCTTAAGGAAACTCTGCCCCCATTCGAGTCTTCATTCCTGTCTTCACTCCTGTCTTCATTCCTGTCTTTATTCTTGTCTTCATACCTGTCTTCATTGTTGTCTTCATTCCTGTCTTCATTCTTGTCTTCATACCTGTTTTCATTGTTGTCTTCATTCCTGTCTTCATTACTATCTTTATTCCTGTCTTCATTCCTATTTTCATTCCTGTCTTCATTCCTGTCTTCATTACTGTCTTCATTCCTGTCTTCATTACTGTCTTTATTCCTGTCTTCATTCCTGTCTTCATTACTGTTTTTATTCCTGTCTTCATTACTGTTTTCATTCCTGTCTTCATTCCTGTCTTCATTCCCGTCTTTATTCTTGTCTTTATTCCTGTCTTCATTCCCGTCTTTATTCTTGTCTTTATTCCTGTCTTCATTCCTGTCTTCATTACTGTCTTTATTCCTGCCTTCATTCCTGTTTTCATTCCTGTCTTCATTCCTATCTTCATTCCTGTCTTCATTCCTGTCTTCATTCCTGTCTTCATTCCCGTTTTTATTCTTGTCTTTATTCCTGTCTTCATTCTTGTCTTCATTCCAGTCTTCATTCCTTTCTTCATTCTGGTCCTCATACCTGTCTTTATGCCTGTCTTCATTACTGTCTTTATTCCTGTCTTGAATCCTGTTTCCATGCCTGTCTTCATTCCTGTCTTCATTCTTGTCTTCATTCCTGTCTTCGCTGAAGACTTAGTTGAAGAGGAGGCTGAAGTCCAAGTCCAAGGCAGGAACCCAGACAAGGTTGAAGAGGTGGACGAAGACTGATTCAAAAACGTTAACAAATGGCAGAGGAACGCAGGCGGTGCTGAAGCCATCTCTGTCGCCATTCTAGTCTTCATTCATGTCTTCATTCCTGTCTTTATTCCTGTCTTCATTCTTGTCTTCATTCCAGTCTTTATTCCTTTCTTCATTTATGTTTTCTATCCTGTCTTCATCCCTGTCTTTTTTTCTGTCTATATCCTGTCTTTATTCCTGTCTTCATTCCTGTCTTTTCTCTGTCTATATCCTGTCTTTATTCCTGTCTTCATTCCTGTCTTTATTTCTGTATTCATCCCTGTCTCGGCTCCTGACGGAGTCGAAAAGAAGGCTAAAGTCTAAGCCCAAGGCAGCAACGAAGCCAGAGTTAAAGAGGTGGGTGGAGACCAATTCCAAGATGGGAACGTAGACAAGGTAGACATCAATGTCTCCATCTTTGACATTATTCTGGTTTTCATTTTTTACTTTAATTCAGTCTTCGCTGGTGGAAAAGTTGAAGAAAAGGCTAAAGACAAAGTCCAAGATTAAGGAACGGAGACAAGAATGAGGGCAACAATATTGAGAATAATAAAAACCAGAGCAATGACAAAAATAATAGCAGGAATGCAAACAAAAGTAATGACAAAGATAAATAGATCCCTTCTCTTTATCAGGGTATTCAGCCTTGACTACTTACCCATCTTGGATGAAGTCTTAGTCCAGACCTTCAAGTGTGTTTTTTATTCATGCCTTGGACTTAGGCTCCAGAACTCCCTTCCACTCAATCGATCGCTTTCTAAGCGATCAAGCCCAGAAAGGAACGAAGACCGGAATAAAGACAATAATGAAGACAAGAATAAAGACAAAAATTGAGGCAGTCTTCAGCCCTGTCTACGTTCCTCTGTTTTCGTTGATGTCCTGGATTTAGTCTTCAAACTTGACCGGGTTCCTACCTTGCTCTAAGAATTCAGTCTTTTTTACGAATGAGTTGTCAGCGAAGATAGGAGTAAAGACAGAAGTGAAGACGGGAATTAAGACACGAATAAAGACAAGAATAAAGACAGGAATTAAGACAAGCTTGAAGACAGGAATAAAGACAGGAAAGAAGACACGCATGAAGACAGGTATGAGGACCAGAATGAAGACAGGAGTGAAGACAGGAATGAAGACTCGAATGGGGGCAGAGTTTCCTTAAGCCCTTACTACATTCCTCTGGCTTCGTTCGTGTCTTGGATGTAGTCTTCGTCCACCCATTTAACATAGTCTGGGTTCCTGCCTCGGACTTACACTTCAGCATCTTCTTCGACTGTTGTCAGCGAAGACGTGAATGAAGACAAGACTGAAGACAGGCCTGCAGACAGGAATAAAGACAAGAATAAAGACGGGAATGAAGACAGGAATGAAGACAGGAATGAAGACAGTAATGAAGACAGGAATGAAGACAGGAATGAAGACAGTAATGAAGACAGGAATGAAGACAGGAATGAAGATAGGAATGAAGACAAGAATGAAGACAGATATGAAGACAAGAATGTAGACAGGTATGAAGACAAGAAAGGAGAAAGGAATGAAGACCAAAATTGAGACAGCGATATCTTCAGCCCTGTCTTCGGACCTGTGGCTTCGTTCGCGTCTTGGTTTAGTTTTCGTCCACCTGTTCAACCTTGTCTGGGTTCCTGCCTTGGACTTAGACTTCAGCATCCTCTTCGACCGAGTCGTCAGCGAATACAGGAATGAAGACAAAAATGAATACATCACTCGTAGCAAAATATGGAGTGCTTCGTTTCACCGAGATGATCAAACGATTTCAATGATGGAACCATCGTTCTGGGCTGATGAATTTGATGAAACCAAAATTCGTCGCGGTTCCTTATTAATCTCATGAGTTTTTCGCGCCTGGTCCAACTGGCAGCGTCATTGGATTCATTTCTAGCTCTACAAATGAATAGAGAATGTCGCGCGAATCATTCCTAAGCCGTTCGAGTGAATAGAATTCCGAAGCGCGTGGATGAAATATTTTATTTCTCTTTTTTAGAAACGAATCCAATTGCAAAGACGGTTTATTAAAATTTTTTATCGTATCAGTTACTGAAATTCGTGTCAATAATAATTGGATTCGTTTCTCAAAATTAAATTGAAATTTTACAAGCTCCTCGGAGCTCTGATAGGGCAGATTTGTTTTCCGATTCTCCGAAATATCGCTAGAGATATAGTATATTATGCCACTAGGGAGCACGCGGTTTGAGATAGTCTTTTTTCACTCCCGTGTAGCGTATACTATTTTTCACCACACCTTCGCGGAAATTTCAACTTGCGCGGAGCGGAAAAGTGAACTTTCCGTGCAGGTGTGGTGAAAAACGATTTTTTGAAAAAACCAAACATTCCACAATGAACGATGGCTTTTTTACGTTAATTTCTGTTTCTTTGATTGGATTAATGTAATTAATAGTTCGTCCCATCACTCGTAGCAAAAAAATCGAGTGTTTCGTTTCACGGCGACCGTCAAGCGATTTCAATAATGAAACCATCGCACTGGGCTGACGAATTTGATGAAACCAACATTCGTCGTGGTTCCTCATTCATCTCCTGAGTTTTTCGCGCCTGGTCCAACTGACAGCTTCATTGGATTCATTTCCAGCTTTAAAAATAAATAGAGAATGGCGCGGAAATCATTTCTAAGACGGTCGAGGAAATAGAATTACAAAGCGCGTGGAGGAAATATTTTATTTCTCTATTTTAGAAACGAATCCAATTGCAAAATCGGATTAATAACATTTTTCATCGTATCAATTACTCAAATTCGTGTCAATAATAATTGGATTCGTTTCTGAAAATTAAATTGGAATTTTACAATCTCCTCGGAGCTCTGATAAGGCAGTTTTGTTGGGAATAGGACTGCAGATGTGGGATTTTTAAAAAAAACGAAAGATTCCACAATGAGCGATTGCTTTTTACTTTACTTACTGTATTTTTTAAAATTTAATTAACGTTATTAACAGGTTGTTTAATCACACGCAGCAAAAAAATAGAGTGTTTTGTTTCACCGAGATCGTAAAACGATTTCAATAATGAAACCATCGCACTGGGCTGACGAATGAGATGAAACCAATATTCGTCGCGGTTCCTTAATAATCTCCAGAGTTTTTCGCGCCTGGTCAAACTGGCAGCGTCATTGGATTCGTTCCCAGCTCTATACAAATGAATAGAGAGTGTCGCGAAA
Source organism: Rhimphoctona megacephalus (assembly GCA_963989365.1). Lineage (NCBI taxonomy): Eukaryota > Metazoa > Arthropoda > Insecta > Hymenoptera > Ichneumonidae > Rhimphoctona > Rhimphoctona megacephalus. The sequence goes on along the minus strand of OZ022421.1, from coordinate 5,425,601 downwards.
ATCATTCCTAAGACGTTCGAGGAAATTGAATTACGAATCGCGTAAACGAAATATTTTATTTCTCTTTTTTAGAAACGAATCCCATTGCACACACAGTTTATTACGATTTTCCATCGTATTAGTTACTCAAATTCGTGTCAATAATAATTGCATTCATTTCTCAAAATTGAATTGAAATTTTAGAATGTCCTCGGAGTTTTGATAGGGCAGTCTTGTTGGTAATAGGACTGCAGATGTGAGATTTTTGAATAAATCGAACGATTCTACAATGAGAGATTGCTGTTTTACTTTACTTTCTGTATTTTTTTTATTCAATTAACGTTATTAATTGGTGGTTTAATCACACGTAGCAAAAAAATCTAGTGTTTCGTTTCACCGAGATCGTCAAACGATTTCAATAAGGAAACCATCGGACTGAGCTGACGAATTTGATGAAACCAACATTCGTCACGGTTCCATATAAATCTCCTGAGTTTTTCACGCTCTTTCCAACTGGCAGCATCATTGGATTCATTTCTAGCTCTACAAATAAATAGAGAATATTGCGGAAAACGTTCGAGGGACTAGAATTACGAAGCCTTTGCATGGCATTTTTAATTTCTCAATAAATTAATGTAATTAATAAAATTGATGGGCTACGAGTTTTTTCACTTATTACAGGGGATGAAATCCACGATTTTTATCGTTCTTCCGGCAATCTATCGAAAAACTTAATGTGAAAAAACGTTTACCGAGATTGATTTCATCCCTGTACGTGGAAAATCAATAGTTTTATAAATACTTTCCACGTATCTGGATAACTCAGTGTTGTTTTACGAATGACAATATTTTTCGTTTCTAGAGGATCGAATACAAACCTCAGTAAACGCGATTCTGTCGACGAACGACTTGCCTATCAGGTATCAATCGACGAAAACCTCGCTTCCATCTCTTCACGTGGCCTACGATTTTTTCAATTTTTTATAGGGGATGAAATCCACGATCTCAATCGTAATTTCGGTAATAAATCGAAAAATATTATGTGAAGGAACGTTAACTGACATCGATTTCATCCCGATACGTTAAAAATCATTAGTTTTCCAAATATTTCAGAGGAATCTGGAAAACCGAGAGTTTTCTTATGAATAAGATTGTTTTTCATTCGTTAAGGAACGAATGCAAGCCTTAGTGGACGAGAATCTGTCGACGAACGACTTGCACATAAAGAATCGATCGAAGAAAACATTGATTTCATCCCCTTACGTTGCCACTTGCAGCGACATTGGTTCTGAATCCTGTCAGCGAGGTTTGGTGGGCTATGATTTTTTTCACTCATTACAGGGGATGAAATCCACGATTTTAATCGTTTTTCCGGTAATCGATCGAAAAATTTAATGTGAAAAAACGTTAAGCGACATCGATTTCATTCCGACACGTTAAAAATCATTAGGTTGATAAATATTTTCTAGAAATCTGAAAAACTGAGTGTTTTCTTATGAATAAGAATTTTTTTCGTTCTTTAAGGAACGAATCCAAGCCTTAGTGGACGAGAATGTGTCGAAGAACGACTTGCACATCCAGAATCGATCGATAAAAACGTAGATTTTATCCCTTTTCGTTGCAATCTCCAGTGACATTGGTTGTGAAACCTGTCTGTGAGGTTTGCATGGCTTCCAATTTTATTAATTTTTCATAGGGGATGGAATCCAGGATCTCGAACGTTATTTCGGTAATCGGTCTGAAAATATTAATTGAAGGAACGTTCACCGACATCGGTTTCATCGCGATACGTTAAAAATCATTAGTTTTATAAATATTTCAGAGGAATCTGGAAAACTGACAGTTTTCTTATGAATAAGAATTTTTTTTATTCGTTAAGGAACGAATCCAAGCCTTAGTTAAAGCGATTCTGTCGGAGAACGATTTGCTCATCAAGAATCGATCGACGAAAACATCGATTTCATCCCTCAGCGTTGGCAACTGCAGCGACATTGGTTCTGAATCCTGTCAGTGAGGTTTGGTGGGCTATGACTTTTTTCACTCAATACAGGGGATGAAATCCACGATTTTAATCGTTCTTCCGGTAATCGATAGAAAAATTTAATGTGAAAAAACGTTAAGCGACATCGATTTCATTCCGACACGTTAAAAATCATTAGGTCGATAAATATTTTCTAGAAATCTGAAAAACTGAATGTTTTCTTATGAATAAGAATTTTTTTCGTTCGCTAAGGAACGAATCCAAGCCTTAGTGGACGAGAATGTGTCAAAGAACGACTTGCACATCCAGAATCGATCGACAAAAACGTAAATTTTATCCCTTTTCGTTGCCATCTCCAGTGACATTGGTTGTGAAACCTGTCTGTGAGGTTTGCATGGCTTTCAATTTTATTAATTTTTTATAGGGGATGAAATCCACGATCTTGAACGTTATTTCGGTAATCGGTCTAAAAATATTAATTGAAGGAACGTTCACCGTCATCGGTTTCATATCGATACCTTAAAAATCATTAATTTTATAAATATTGAATATGGAAAACTGAGATTTTTCTCATGAGTAAGAATTTTTTTCGCTCATTAAGAAATTAATCCAAGCCTTAGTCAACGCGATTCTGTCGACGGACGACTTGCCCATCAAGAATCGATCGACGAAAACATCGATTTCATCCCCCAACGTTGGCAACTGCAGCGACATTGGTTCTGAAACCTGTCAGTAAGGTTTGATGGGCTACGATTTTTTTTAACTTATAACAGGGGATGAAATCCACGATTTTAATCGTTCTTCCGGTAATCGATCGAAAAATCAAATGTGAAAAAACGTAAACCGTCGTCGATTTCATCCCTATACGTGGAAAATCATTAGTTTTATAAATACTTTTCACGTATCTGGATAACTGAGTGTTGTTTTACGAATGACAATATTTTTCGTTTCTCGAAAAATCGAAAACCTTGATTCCATCCCTTTACGTTGCCACCTGCAACGACATTGCTTCTGAAACCTGTCAGTGAGGTTTGAAGGGCCTACGATTTTTTAAATTTTTTGCAGGTGATGAAATCGACGATCTCAAACGTATTTCCGGTGAACTATCGAAAAATCTGATGTGAAGGAACGTTAACCGACATCGGTTTCATCTTGATGAGTGGGAAATCATTCGTTTTATAAATATTTTGCACGAATCTGGAGAACTGAGAGTTTTATAATGAATAATGAATAGTTCGGGCCAAAGTATTACGAGAGGAAATCTTCTTTCTTTTAAGTTTTCTATTAACGAGAATTTTCTCAGAATTTTTTTAGAAATTAAAAAACAATACAAACTCTGAAAATCGCCGAAACGATGGGCAAAAAGTTGTATTTGTGAACCGTAAATCCATTGAAATTATTTTCAATTTCAATATTTCATTTGCAAAGAAAGAAGAAAGAGCAAAAAACACCGTTGAAAAATCACCCCAAAATGTCTCGATATCACTCTCCAAATGGCCGTAAAAACTACTGGCGATCCCAAATTTGCACCCTTATGTTGAAGCTTTTCGCGATTTATTAACTTTTCGGAAATTTTGTTCTATTTTTTTAAACCTCGTTTCTCATTTTTCAAGATTCTCGTTCATTCACAAGTTTCCGCCTGTTCTCAATTTTCGTTAGCTTCCTTTTTATTTCTTCGAACTTTCCATTCGATTTTTGGAATTTTTTTTTATACAACAGCTAGTTTTCCGTAAATTGCCCATTTTTTTTTAGGTATTATCGCGGTTCGTACAGCAGTTGCCTTTATCTTTTGAATAAAAGTTATGACGCAGATAGGTTTAATAATCCTTTTTGAAATGGAGAATTTCGTAATCAATTTTTGTTCCAAATATCGAGGCTGATAAGAATTTAAATATTGCATTGATTTACGGTGAAATCGATTCGTACGCCATCATGGTTCAAGATCAACTCATCGCTGTCCGGAAATATTTTATTGTCCCTTGATATCTGAGATAGTGATGAATTTTTAATGCTAGTATGATTTTGGAAATCTCGTCATTTGGAGCTTTCTCATATTGCCGCACACCCCACTAATTTTTCACAATGTTTTAATCGCTCTTTGATTACAACATTTTTGAAATGTTGCTTACAATGAAGAATAATTTAAACGTATATTCTTTTCCTCAGTGCCCTCAAAAATTCTTCCCAAGTTTCGTCATCAAAGAGCTTCGAAGAAATTATTGTGAAACATAATTGGAGCAGCTTGCGGCAATCTGAGAAATCTCCAAACGGCACGACCATGAGATATATCCCTTGAAAAAATGTAGCGTGTACACATCAGACGAACGAACGAAATTTCTAAAATTGTACTAGCGATGAAAATGCACAAAAATCTCCAATTTCGATAAATGAAAAAAAATTACGCACAGCAACGAGATGATCTTTAGCTACGATACAGTACGGAGGATTTTACACAGAAAATCGACGCAATGTTGAAATTTGTAGCAGCCTCGATGATGCGGCGAAAAATTCACCACAAAATCATGTGGATTAAAAATTCATCTCGAATATCTGCAGACTGTCCAAAAAAAAAGTCCAGAAAAACGAAAAGTTTGAAAAAATACAATGAAACCGATCGAAAAATTGAGAAACGGCGAGAAATTTACAAATGAACGAGAAACACACAAAATGGGAAATAAAGTTAAAAAAAAATTGAACGAAATTTATCGAAAAGTCTAAGAATCACGGAAAGTACCACATTTTTCAACAATAACAAGGAAGGAACAGTTAATATGATGATACTTGTGCAGACTGAAAACGAACGTTACATATTAAAAGTGTGCAATCTCATATAAGTGCGTAGGTAGCATAAGTGATAGGGTCCCATTTTCCTGGTTTTGTAAAACACGGGTTTGAAATACGTTTCCAAAAAGAATTTTTTAAATAAGGTTAGAGAGGCATCAACCCAGGCCTCCTCGGTAATTCAAAAATAAAAATATTTAACAATTTATCTGAAACACATTTGTGCTTTCTTTCTCAATTTATATGATAAATTTTGATAAATCTCTAGGTATTGGGATATGGAGAAGACATTAGTTATGAAACATGCTTCTACAGTTCTTAGACTAATGTAGCTTAAGCCAGCAAAACTAATTTGAAAAAACCATGTATTGTCTAACCATGAATGAACTGCTTTTTTTCAGGTGGATTAAAAAATCTTTTGCTCTTTTACATTTTTCACAAATACAACATTTGAAATGCACTGCCCACACATATTTAACTAGCAGAGCACTAAATGAAAAAAATGATATAGTTCATCTCTCCGTCTTCGTCTTCGTCTTTGTCATCGTCTTCGTATTTGTCTTCGGCTTCGTCTTCGTCTTCGTCTTCGTCTTCGTCTTCGTCTTCGTATTCGTATTCGTCTTCGTCTTCGTCTTCGTCGTCGTCTTCGTCTTCGTATTCGTCTTCGTCTTCGTCTTCGTCTTCGTCTTCGTCTTCGTCTTCGTTTTCGTCTTCGTCTTCGTCTTCGTCTTCGTCTTCGTCTTCGTATTCGTCTTCGGCTTCGTCTTCGTCTTCGTCTACGTATTCGTCTTCATCTTCGTCTTCGTCTTCGTCTTCGTCTTCGTCTTCGTCTTCGTCTTCGTCTTCGTCTTCGTCGTCGTCTTCGTCTTCGTCTTCGTATTCGTCTTCGTCTTCGTATTCGTCTTCCGCTTCGTCTTCGTCTTCGTCTTCGTCTTCGTCTTCGTCTTCGTATTCGTCTTCGTCTTCGTCTTCGTCGTCGTCTTCGTCTTCGTATTCGTCTTCGTCTTCGTCTTCGTCGTCGTCTTCGTCTTCGGCTTCGTCTTAGTCTTCGTCTTCGTCTTCGTCTTCGTCTTTGTCTCTGGTCTTCGTCTTCGTCTTCGTCTTCGTCTTCGTCTTCGTCTTCGTCTTCGTCGTCGTCTTCGTCTTCGTATTCATCTTCGTCTTCGTCTTAGTCGTCGTCTTCGTCTTCGTCTTCGTCTTCGTTTTCGTCTTCGTCTTCGTCTTCGTCTTCGTCTTCATCTTCGTCTTCGTCTTCGTCTTCGTCATCCTCTTCGTCTTCGTCTTCGTATTCATCTTCGTATTCATCTTCGGCTTCGTCTTCGTCTTCGTCTTCGTCTTCGTCTTCGGTCTTGTCTTCGTCTTCGTCTTCGTCTTCATCTTCGTCTTCGTCTTCGTCTTCGTCATCGTCATCGTCTTCGTCTTCGTCTTCGTCATCGTTATCGTTATCGTCATCGTCATCGTCATCGTCATCGTCTTTGTCTTCGTCTTCGTTTTCGGTTTTCGTCTTCGTCTTCGTCTTCGGTCTTGTCATCGTCTTCGTTTTCGTCTTCGTATTCGTCTTCGTTTTCGGTTTTCTCATCGTCTTCGTTATCGTCTTCGTCTTCATCGGAAAAAAATTTGAAACACCCTTAAAATGAGGGTCCTGGGACGTTTTTTTTTTCTGCAAATTTTGTTTCACAATGTTTTGACCTCTTGAGTAGATTGGTAAAATAAAAAAATATGAGAATCCTCAAACAGCCAGTGCTGGAATTTATGTGAAAATTCTAACCCCTTGAAAGGGTGAGTTTCGGAATGTTTTTTTCTCACCAATTTTTTTAACGGTTTTTCTCACCTCATTAATCGATTGGTGGAATGAAAAATATTACAATCCCGAAACAGTCGGTGCTCGAATATTTTTTTAAAATCCATCCCTCAAACGGTAGGTTCTTTTTTTCCCCGGTAACATTCAATTTTGTTACTGACACAGGTTCTACAAACTAAAGTAATCACCTTAAACCCCCTCAGATAATGTGAAAATTGCTTAAATAAATTCACTCTTAAAAAATATTTTATTTTTATTCGAAAAGTTAAAACATAAATTACATTAATATACGCGATACGGTGCGGCAGCTTATCTGACTAGCGCACCAATCGCAATTCGTTACGGCCGATCTGATAGGCGCAACTCCTTTTCATAAACTTTCCGTGTTTTATTCCGTGCGATCACCAAGCTCATCAACGCATTTCAAAATTTACCTGTTCAAATAAAAGTATTGTTTGCTCACATTAATGTTTGAAGAACGGAGAATTATTTTAATTATTTTAAAATTAATTCTGCGTTCTTATTTTAATTCAATCTTATTTAATTATTTTTTAAATAATTCACCGTTCTTCGAACGTTAACGTAGGGAAATAATACTTTCATTTTAACAGGTTAATTTTGTAATGCGTGCAAGAAAGTAGAAGTTAAAACAAAGTGCGCCGATTAGAGCGGCTACGAAAATCATGATTGGTGCGCTAGTCAATATGGTCGTAACGCATTGTGATTGGTGCGCTAGTCAGATAAGCTGCCGCACCGTATCGTTATTTATGTTTTAACTTCAATAATAAAAATAAAATATTTCTTAAGAGATTTTCATATTATCCGAAGGGGTTTAAGGTCATGAATTTTTTATTCACATTTTTCCACAAACTTTTCATCGTTTCAGACTTCTACAGAGATTCTATAGAGATTCTATAGAAATCCTATAGGGATTCCATTTTTTTACAAAATGTTTTTTTCAAACAATGTTTTCTACAAAAAATTTGTCTTTTATATTTTTTTCCTGTAGTGATTACATGGGTCAATCATGATCAGTTTATAATAGACCCGACTCGGTTTGCTATAAATTTAAACATATTTAAAACATATGTTAAATTTAAGCATATTGAAAAGTATGCAATTTCATACAAGTGCGTAGGTAGCATGAGTGAGTCCCATTCTGGTAAACAGAAGGTTCTTAGATCGTTACTTGGTTGAAATTTTTTTTTTTCCCCAAGTTATCAGCTACATTTTGTAGCGGGGGATTGCGAAATGCAGCATTAATCGAAACGAATAATTCAAAAAAATAGATACCCGCGTTTAGATTTTACGAAATATTAACTTTGAGCGACCCACGTTAAGATTTTTTGGCGGCCCTGAAAAGGGCCGAGAATTTTTGACACGACACTCGATGACAGTTGTTGGATCGAACGGAGGCGAGGTGTGATTGACACAGATGTTCGTCCGTGATTGGCTGGTAGTCGCGTGGTGGGGGAAAGGCTCAGCGCGTCGATGCTGATTGGCGCGCTGGTTAAGATGCACGTCTTCGAGTCTCTTACGGTAAAAGTATTTTTTTCCTGAAGACGAGGTATTATGTTTTTTTCAACTTTTTTAGATGAATATTGAATAGTCAGCGCGTTTACATAGTTAAAATGAATCTCCATTTTACGAACATTAATGTAAGAAAATAATGCTATCATTTTAATGGGTGTATTTTTGTAGTGCGCTGGTACGGGATAAAGCATAAAAAACTTGCGATAAAAGAATGCGCCGATCAGGTCGGTCATTGTGCCGTGCAAAAAAGTAAAAGTTGAAACAACGTGCGCCGATTAGAGCGGATAAGGAATTCATGGGTGGGGGTAAAATTTTCGAATGACGAAATTTCGAACAGCTAAAATAGCGAATTTTAACATACAATTATATATATATATCGATAACTGTATGTTAAAATTCGCTATTTTAGCTGTTCGAAATTTCGTCATTCGAAAATTTTACCCCCACCCGAATTCATGATTATTGCGCCAGTCAATATGGTCACCGCACCGAGTAGGACACGTAATCATTTCGAAAAGGAGTTGCGCCGATCAGATCGGCCGCAACGAGTTGTGATTGGTGCGCTAGTCAGATAGGCTGCCGCACCGTATCGTGTATATCTATTTACTTTACATTTAACTTTAACAATAAAATTTATATTAAATCTAAATGAGATTAAATAACTTCTCATATTAATTGAGGGGGTTTAAGGGGATTAATTTTATATTTGAAGAATAAGCGAGTGAGTAATAAAATTAAAAATAAAATGAGTAACAAACGACATCGCTGCTGTCTGATGAAGGCTTGCCTCAATCACTTTGACCGCCGAATTTTACGTCACTGAGGCGTCGCTCATCATGGCCGCAAGCGACCTTCTCTCTTTTCTCATGGAAAACTCTCTCCATGAAAAATTTATTACAGTAAACATTGGTTTCGTTTATTTCCATACTCTACTCAAGTGGTTTTGGTTTCGAACTTATCTATAAATTATGAAGAGACTCTAACTTGTTTTATTTATTATAGAAGATACCGTCGTAAACACGATTTTAGCAATGGATAATAAAACTCGATGTGAAGAAACATTTTTTTGCATTGAGAATGGTCTTATTTTTTGCAGCTCTGAGTAAATTCAAAGTCATTGCATGAATGTAAGAAATTATTGCATGAAATTATTTTTTCGAACATTATAAACAAGCTTCATGACACAACAACCGCCGTCTCTTGATAAGATATAGCAATAAAATGTTTTACATTTTATTTTTTTAATGAATCTTATTATTTGCAGTTTCTTCAACGTATAGATCAGATTCCCTCTATTGTCTATGTCTAACTATGTCTCTATGTAAACTATGTTTTAGCCCTCTCATTAAACTATAAGAGAGAGTATTATTATTAGACACGGTTAGAAAGATGGAGCATATTTTCCATGTCGCAAAGAGAATATTCAAGTTGCATGAGTATTATTTAATATGTCCGTCGGTTTTCTTAACTCTCGACCATGATTTGAAGTTGACTACGTCTTAATTCGAATAAAAATAATCAGAGATCATTTGGAGTTATATTCACTTATGTCAGTGACGTTACCAAACGCCCTAGCCCAAGCGTATAGAGTTAACATAGACGCGAAACAAGGGGTTAGATTTCAAACGTTTCAAATCTGTCAATCCAGGCATTAATGAACAGCAGTGTACAAGTGAACCCGCTTGTATCTCGTGCGAAGGTGATGCCATATTGAATTTGAGAGAATTCGTTGAAGGTACTCCGTAGACCATCCCTGCCAAAGGTGTTGCCGCCGTGCCTGAAGAAGTTGCAACCGTGACAACCGATTTTCCGAAGTTGAGATGAAGGTACTCCGTTGACCATCGTTGCCAAAAATGCTGAAGTCGTGCTTGCAGAAGTTGCCATCGCGACAACCGATTTTCTGAAGTTGCGGTGAGAGATGGCTCAGAAACCGTAGTGAGAACCTCACCAATGATGAAGTGACCCGGAGTGAGGGCCGAAAGGTCCTCCGGATCGTCAGAAAGGGGACAAAGTGGTCGTGAAGTGAGATCTGCCTCGACTTGCGTATGAAGAGTCGTAAATTCTTCGTACGTAAGTGCAGTCTGTCCGATGACATGACGAATCTGATGTTTTGCCGATGTAACGGCGGCCTCCCATTTTCCACCCGTGTGAGGTGCGGCTGGGGGGTTGAAGGACCACCTTTTCCCTAGGATGGTCAGCGAAGATATCGTACCTTGCATGTCAGCTGAGCCAGCCTTGAAGAGTGCTTGAAGCTCCGCATCTGCACCGATGAAGTTAGTTCCACAATCACTATCCACCGTGTGACAGATGCCGCGTCGACCCGAAGACTGCCGGTACGCTGCGATGAAGGCGTCCGATGAGTAGTACGTGACCAACTCGAAATTCACAGCGGAAGTGGAAAAGCAGACAAAAATCGCGAGATAATCCTTGTTGGTTTTGGTCGCCCTTCTTCGCCAAGTTTTGATGGTGAAGGATCCAGCGTAATCAACTTCACAATGAAGAAAGGCACGTAAAGGAGTGACTCTTGGCGAATGAAGTTGACCCATGAGTTGTTGAGCATGAAGTCCTCTGAATCTTGCGCGAGTAGTGCAACGCAAAATGAAGGATCGTATTGGAGCTCGGCCACCTGGAATCCAATACGATTGGCGTAGGAAGCTTAGAGTAGTTTGAGTGCCGCCGTGAAGGATCGTGAGGTAAGCGTCATCGATGAACAAGGTTTCTAGCCGCGAAGTCCGAGGCAAAATACCTGGATGTTTGGCCTCGAGCTGAAGAGGCGATGTGTCAGATGCCGACCCACGCGAAAAGTGCCCAGCTGATCGACAAAGGGTGTTAGAGCAGCCAGTGAATTGCTCCGTTGAAGTGTCGCGCCGCTGGATATCGTACGCACCTCTGAAGTGAAGTAGGCTGATTGAATGAGGCATCCAGGAGAGTTTTGCCTCTTCCAGGTCTCCCGATGAAAATGGCCAACGGAGAGTGTGAAACTTTCCTGAAGCAAGCAATAGCTCGCCGGCATATTGCTGTGATGCGAAGAAGCTGTTTGAGTGCAGAATATCGGCTAAGGGGACTTGCAGAAGAAGTGAAGGCGAGACCTAGATGCTGCTCGCGATCGCAGTCTGAATTGGTGTCAACCGAAGACGATGGCCATAAAGTTGGTGGTCGCGAGAGCGAGGTTGGCCCGTGCCACCAAAGAAAGTGCCGAGAGAATTGTCGCGGCGTGAGCCCTCGGGAGGCACAATCCGCCGGATTTTCCTTCCCAGCAAGGAAGCGCCACGTCGCCTGTGACGTGAGTTCTTCAATCGAGATCACTTAATTCCGGACGAAATCCTTCCACCGCGCTGGTTGTGACCTCTAGTTTTGAGCAGACGAGAGTAACAATTGAAGACCCATCCGATGAAGTTGCTCGAAGGTCCACCACAGCTGACATTGCCAATTATGAAGCGTCGAAAAATCCGTGAAGCTCTGCGGTTGAAGCTGGTGAAAGATGAAGCCACCGGGGTAGAGAGATGAGTGGAAGATCTCGTAGATTCCCGCTGAAGGCGATCTATTGCTGTTGAAGCGCTACCGGAAGCTGATCGTCCCAATGACGTTTTGCTAACCAAATATTTTGAAGAAACATTTTCCGCGATAACAATGATTGGCGAGATAAGGCCACGTTGGTCGAGGAATTGAGCCGTTGGCGACAAAATCGTTCGCTTGGTGATGGTGCTGCTGAAGAAAGGCTGAATGGTAAAGCGGAAATTTGGCCCCGGTGAGTAGACGCTCGGAAAGCGAGATGCCGCTCGCTATTTTAAATGAATCTTTGACACCAACCCGAAGTTTGCATTGATGCTGTGAGCGCAAACAAACACCGTGATGTGGGAGATAATATACCGGTGTTGAAGGAGAAGCCGAAGAAGCGCGAGGCAGATGAGATAGCCTCTCATATTCTCGACGAAATCCGTTGTAGAGCTCTCGGTACATTGAATTTCCCGAGAGCCGCCGATGAAGTCGAAGGATGGCTCTCCGCGCTGCCGAGAAGGAGTCCCTTATTGAGGTCCACATTGGCAACGTAGTTCGTCATGATTGCGCAGAATGGTTCGCAAAGGAACCCAAGGAGAACGGCCGACAAAGTTTGATAGGACCGATCAAAGACGTGCGTACGATCGCGGAAAAAGTCCAAAAATCCGAAGCACTGCGACGAAGAATGCTAAGAGCGAAGGGAGCGCGAACTGTGTCGATGAATGTCCAAAAATCTCGAACCGATTGAAGCATAGGCGCGGGCGCGACTAGTTGAATCTGTCTGATGAAAGCAAGGCTGAATAAAGCGCAGTATGACGAGCGCGCGCAGTGTAGTGAAGAATGCCCGACAAAAACCACTCGAAGGAACGAAAGAAAGTGCGAGAAAACGGAAGAACCACGGACTCTATTGAAAGATCCGAAAGGTTGGCAGTCCGAGCGCTATTGCGATAGGTTTTGATGCGAAGACTGTCGCGGAAGGTCACCGAAAAACGCACCGAAATGATGCCGACGAAAGCTCGCACTACCCGAAAATGTCCAGTACAAAGTTAAAGAGAGCGCGAAGACAATACAAAGTTAAAGAGAGCGCTCACTATATCACGAAGCGTTCGAGCGGTGCAAGTGAGAGGGTGTCCACTTTATCCCGAAAACGTTCAAAAATTCAGCACTATATAGTGCGAATGCGCAGAGATCTCGAAACCGAATGACACATGCGAATATTCGACGCGCACTGATTCGGAACTGTCTAAAGAAAATGTCTGAATAATACAAAGACTAACGAAAAGCGCAGAATGTACCGCGAAGAGTCTGAACAATGTACAGAAGGGAGCGCGCGCTTTAGCGCGAAGCTTCCAAGCGGCGTGAATAAGGGAGCATACCCTGTATCGCGAAATTTCTGAACGATGATGCGAAAGACTCACTAGAAACATGTATGCAAACGATGCGACAGTTGGCACGAACCCGATGGGGTCCAACACTGCACGAAAATTGTCCGAAAAAGAATACACAATGCACGAACGAACCGAAGCGAAGTGTGGCGCGTGACCTTGTCGAAAATGTTACTAGAAAAATTAATAATGAAAATCAAATCGTGGCACAAAGCCGAAGAAAACCCGCACTGAAGGAATGGTGTCTGAAGATTTTGCGAAGCACAGAAATTTGATTCGAAGGCTTTAAAAATTGCGCAAAGTTTTAATCATAAATATTATGAAAATACCAGAAGACACGCCCTTAAGGCTCGAAGCGAGTTGACGGTAACAGCTCCCCGCGTGCGGCCAGCTGTTTGACCTCCCATTCCAATGGAATTTATAGAAGCGGTCATGCGGTTTGGACGGAGCAGCTTCACCACGCGTTCACGAATTTGTTGACTACGCAAAATGCGACCGAAAAATGTTTTAAAAGCGCGAAACACGAATTTTTGAAACCGCGCGAAAAAACACCGAATAAATTTTTCACAGCGCGAAAAGCGTCTATTCGAATAAAGCGGAGGAAGAGTGCGCGTGATTTGGTGCGCACTATATCACGAAGAGTCTGTAGCGAGAGTGAGCACGAACGCTCTATAGCGAGGAGAGTTCGAGTCCCGAAGCTGCGAGAGCGCGCACTATAGCGCAGAGTCTATTGGCGCGTTCTCGACGTTACGAAGAGTCACACAAAGCGAAGACCGAGAACACGTGTTCGCGCGCGCGAGACCGCGTGTGAGAGCGACGAAGACGACACGACGAAGCACTTTTCGACTTGATCGAAGGTCACTTGATAAAAATGTCCGAAAAAATGTCGCGAAGCGCGAGGGTAACACAAGAAAATACACGATGCGAGAAAGGGTCCGAAGAAGATACACGAAAACGTTCAAGAAAATTCGCACCTCGCGTAAATAGAGAACAAAAAAAAGGACGGGTCCTGATGCACGAATTAGATTCGAGCGTCACTGCAAACTGCGAACTTTGAACCGCGCACTAACCGAAGAAGACCCGCACTGATTTGATAGTGTCTGAGGAATTCGCGGAACAAAGACCTTTGCTTCAAGGCTTTAGGCAACACGCACAGTGCGCGAAGAATGTTAGATCGCGAACTAGCTGAAGAAAATCGAAGAAACCGGAAACGGTGCGCGAGAATGTTCGATCGCGCACGAATTCTCGTCGAGCCGTAGACGAGGCCGAACGAGAGAGAAAACGAAGGAAAATCATAAACGCACAGTTCGCGAGAATGTTCGATCGCGAACTGGCTTAAGACAATCGATTAATCGAAAAGAAAATGCGCAACATTCTTAGATCGCTCGTTAACCAGAAGGGACTCGAAGAGACACAGCGACAATGCGTCAAGAGTACACGCACACTCGAAAGAAGAGTCTCGAAGAGTTAGCGCGTATTTGCCATGGGTCACGCACACTAGCGTGGAGAAGTGCGAAGAATCGCTGGGCTGGTGCAAAAGAGCGCGCACTAGCCCGAAAATGCTCGAGGAGTCAAGGCATGGGTGCGAGAGAGCGCGCACTAGCCGAAGATGCTCGAAGAGTCATGGCACGGGTGCGAGAGAGCGCGCACTAGCTGAAGATGCTCGAAGAGTCAAGGCACGGGTGCGAGAGAGCGCGCACTAGCCGAAGACGAGCGAAGAGTCGATGCAGGGAGTGGCAGCGCGCGGGCGAGCTGCGAAGATCCGCACAAAGCGGAGAAAGAGAACACGTGGGCGCGAGCACTGTAGCGTAAATCGTTCGAGTAACGAAACAAGAATGCGTGAACTATAGCGCGAAAAGTCCTGACCACGAGTGTGAGAGAGCGCGCACTATTTCGAAGAATGTATGTAGGCACGCACTCGCGGACGCTATGAAGAGCCGCACAAAGAGGACGAGAAGAACACGAGGTCGCGCGCGAGCGAGCGTGAGCACCGAAGACGGGACGATGAAGAATGTCCTCGAATTTTAATGTTTGCAGCACGCTTGGCTCACTATTTGAAGGCACAAAAACCGAAATTCACTACATGAATCTTTCCGAATTGCCCATTCACACACAATCAAGCCCAAAAATTTACCTCCTTTTCGAATCCGGCTCGAAGGACCATAAAATGTTTGAAGAAGCCGTGAATTCTGATTCTAAAAATTCGAATAAAAACTTGGGTTTAATTGTGGGAATATTGGAGAGGCTAGAACGAAGTGAGATGGTCCGGTGAACACAAGAAAAAGGATGAACACTTTGATTATTAAAAAATATAACAATCACCACGAATATTTATTCTTTATAACAATAAAAAACGAATACATAAATAAATTCAGATAATTATACCGAAAATAATCAGATATAAATCCCGAACTAACTCTGATATTATTCGGAAAATAATCAGATGAAATTTCGACGACCAAAATGTGCTCGGTGCCAACAATGGCGGCAAGCCGGCGTTCGCGTGCCTCGTGGCGAAAAGACCGATAGAATAATCCGACGGAAAGCTAAGTCGTTGTAGGTTGTAAAGGTCCGGAGTAATTGAAGGAATCGAACAAAACGTTAAAAGTATCGCGGGCGTAAATCGTGATACTTCGCGTGAATTGAACTGAACATTGAATTGAAAAGGATTTTGCTCGAAAAGAATGAAGCGAGGCGTTTATGTGCAAGAAAGTCCGAAGTTCCACACGTTATTAACTCGAATAAACCGAACGTAAATCGTTTCACTCTCGCCAATAATCGTTGGAGATCACTGAATTATTACCGCGAATAACCCGGTCGTAAATCGTTTTAGTCGCGGTACCGGAAAGAAGAGTAACGAAGAATTGGAAAAAAGCTTATTGCATGAATATATCCGCGTGTATCTAGAATACCGAAACAGACCCGAAGACGACCCGTGTCGTGAAAGAAAAATTAGCACACCGAAGTCGCGATGCGTTGTCGTTGATAGTCAATTTCGAACTGAACATGAGGAAGAACCCGGAAAGTAGAGAAGTCAGTGGGAGGGGAAAATGACCAGTGGCCGCGTACAGCGGAGCCCAAGCGCGAGAGACCGACCGTGCACTGAGGGCCTCATGCGGCAACTCCGAAGTATTAACGACTTTTCTAAACAGAATTATTTGCCAATGCCCCTCAGTTCACTCCCTAAAGCATCCGGGTTTTCTGATATTGTGATAAAAGGTACATTTCCTCATTTATTCAATATCCCGGAAAACTAAAATTATGTTGGGCTACTATGTTGGGCACTATCTGCTTTAAACTATTATTCACCTGAAAAAATGTTTGCTTCGGAGCGTGAACGGTTCATAGAATGGTACGAAGAAACACGTCAGTCTGGATACATTTTTAATTTTGCCGAGAAGTTTTTGCGATATTGTCGGGAAGACGTCTCCGTTTTGCGACGTGCATGTTTAGCTTTTCGTAAACTATTTATACAGTGCGGTAATGTTTGCCCGTTTTCAGAAAGTTGTACGATAGCATCAGCGTGTTCATTAGTATATCGCAGAAACTTCCGCCCTACCGACACAATTGCGTTATTGCCACTTGGAGGTTATCGCTGGGCAGATAAACAATCTCGCAAAGCAGTTTCATGGTTAGTATGGCTCGAACGAGAAAAAAGTATCATTATCCAATATGCTGGTCGCTCACAAGAGCAACGTTTACCCGGGGGTTTACCTCCGGTCGATGGGTATTACGAAAAGAACGATGTTCGCCATGTCTTTCAATTCCATGGTTGTTTTTGGCATAGTTGTAAGCGCTACTTTCGTATAAATAGAGATAAGCAATTGCGATACGGTGAATCGATGGATGGACGATATGAACGCACCGTTACGATATCTTCACGAATTAAAGAACAGGGATTTTTATTGGAAGAAATATGGTTGTGCGAATATGATGCAATGATTAAAAATGATAAGAGTATGGAAGAATTTGTAAGAAATCATCCAATGGTAATTTCGCCGCCACTTGAACCGCGCGAAGCATTTTTCGGAGGAAGGACAGAAAATTCTGTGAATATGTACGAGGTGAAAGAAGGAGAAAAAATACGCTACGTAGATGTCTGTTCATTATACCCATGGGTATGTAAAACCGGAAAATTTCCGATAGGACACCTGCGTGTGTACGTGGGAGATGAATGCCGTGTTTTCATTGGAGGAACTAATTCACTTGATAGATTTGAGGGTCTAGTTAAATGTAGCGTTTTACCCCCGCGTGATCTGTATCTACCGGTCTTGCCGTTCTGAGCACATGGAAAATTATTATTCGCATTATTGCATGAAAATCCGAACGATCGAGCATTCGATGATACATGGGTCGTGGATGAATTGAGAAAAGCTGTCTCACTGGGGTATTCCATATTACGCGTTGATGAAATTTGGCAATATGAAATTACTCGATACGAACCGCTGACTCGAACAGGTGGTCTTTTTGCTGAGTATATAAATACCTTTCTTAAAATTAAACATGAAGCCAGCGGTCCACCCTCGAACGCTGTCGGAAATCCAGATTTGATAAAACAGTATATCGAGGCTTATGAGCAGGCCGAGGGTGTTACGCTCGATGAGCATGCAATAGAGGGGAACCCTGGTCTTCGTTCGCTGCCTAAACTAGCTCTCAATTCTTTTTGGGGAAAATTTGGTCAGCGAGAGAACTAGACCAATACGATGATCATTTCCTCCCGAGCTGAGCTTATGGACAAGCCCGGAAATCGAAATTACACGAATCCTACCGGTGAATCATAGAATTATGTATGTAAATTACAAAAACACGGATGAAGCGATTCGACCATCACCGACGGCAAATGTTGTAATTGCTGTATGTACGACAGCACAAGTTCGTCTTAAATTGTATGAATATTTGGAAGGTCTTGGTCATCGAGTATTGTATTGTGACACTGACTCATGCATTTATGTAAGCCGTGACCGTAGCGATGAGTATGAACCATCAACCGGTCAATTTTTCGGTGATCTCACCGATGAATTGAGTGCATACGGAACTGGTTCGTACATTTCATCGTTTGTGTCAGGAGGACCAAAATTTTATGCTTTCATTGTACGTAAACCTGATGGTACCACGGTCGAGGTGTGCAAAGTTAAAGGAAATACATTGAACTTTGAAAATAGTCAGGAAATTAATTACGATACGATTCGGTCATTTGTGTCGGGCAATAGAAACACACCGGTTGTTTTAAGTTTCGATGCTGTAAGACGCACTGAGTTCTATCAGGTCATAACACGCAAGGAAGCAAAGTCATGTGAGTGTTAAGTGTCAACACGATGGGGAATATTTTACCCTACCCTACGGGTTTGTAGGCAGAAATGTATGAATGAAAGTAATTTGATGTATGAAAAATTATTACTGGATGAATTTTTTAATAATAGTATAATAATTGTATATAAAATACACACAAGATAGGATGTTTAATTGTTATCTAGCGAGGAATATATCACGTTCCAATTATTATATTTTTGATTGTTAAATTTTATAACAAGAGAATTTATTAAAAAATAAGGGTAATTCTGATAACAGTTAAATAATTCATGTTATATGGTTATATGATGTTATATGATGTTATATGATAATAATAATAAACTGTTATAATTATTTTCTTCAGAGTTCTCCTTCAATTTTTTCAATGTTTGAAATTTTAATATTATTACGTTTATGGTGTTATTATGGTGTTAGAGGTCATGCGCCACCATAATATTACATATTACACCATTGCTAAGTGATAACAGACATGGAAAAAAAATTTGGAGCCATTTTGGGGTGGAGCCCCACTTCTGCATAATTACCAAAATATGTATTGAAAAAATGTATATGGTGACTATGAATAAAAATCTTATACTTAATTTTTTCTTATGTACCCGCGCTGTTGTATTGAATCCTACTTCCTTGCTACCTTAGCTTAAAAGGCCTTGCTACATTACACCTGATGCTGCGAATTCTTTCAAAGGTTGGATATTATTTCTTAGCGCACAGTCATCTTGGATTCCTTAGAAGGTCGGCGATTATTTATTTGCAGGTGTTTTTCTATATGATACCCTCCTCTACTACTACCACTACTTTTTTCGCTATGAAAGCAGAAAGAGAGAGGGAGAGAGAGAGAGAGAGAGAGAGAGATTCTCTCATTTCTCTGGATGCCATTGTTTTCGATAATCATGATGATAAATATAATAATAATAATAATATTAAAAATCGTTAATAATTGTTATTGCTATTACAAGTAGTATCATTAATGTTAAAGATAATTGAAAACAAGTGGAAGGTGAAGAATACTGAATAAACTCATGCTCATATATATAATCGAAATCATTTCATTTTTATAATCATTTCTTATCATGGATTCACGCTGGAAGCATCCATGGACCTCCATGATTTGCGGGCCAACAGGGTGTGGCAAGACTTTCTTCGTCAAAAATTTTTTCAAATACATCCACGAAATGACCGATGTTCGTTTCGAGTGAATACTTTCTTATTACTCAGAATGGCACCCTGGATATAAAGAGTATGGTGAAAAAATCGAGTTTCCGAAGGGTTTGCCACAACCGGCTGACTATTCATCCGATCAACGACCTAAACTCATTGTGATCGATGATTTAATGCGTGAAGCCTCAAATAATAATATCGTTGATTTATTCACAAAGGGGAGTCATCATAAAAACCTAAGCGTTGTCTTCATAACGCAAAATTTATTTCATCAAGGTCATGGACAAAGGAATATATCCTTAAACAGGAATTATATTATTATTTTAAACCCCCGTTTTTTACAAGAAGTATATTTCGATGCGACATCAGCGCCTCACGGTTATCTCTTACTTGATCTGAAACAATCGACACCTGACAATTGCCGATTTCGCGCATGCGCGTTTCCTGATGATCAATCTAATTACGTTTATGTACCGAGAAAGGAAATAAAAATGCGTGACACATCTCACGATGTTCCAGTAATGCGTTTATAATGGCCACGCGATGAGGTCTCGGAAAAAAGCACACCATACTTTTACAAGCTCTTTGCTATTTGATGCAAAAACAACTTCGCGAAATTTTACGAATTATCGATTCATCGTTGATTTGTAGCATTTGCGAATGTGCGTTCAATGTATGTATTACACGGTAACGTGAATCTCAAAGTTAGTGAAAGACGACGATTGCGACGGTACGCTGTACTGCTTCGTCGCTTAGCTCAAAAACGCGGAAATTGGAAAGCTAAAAGACATCTCATTGTCAATCGCTGCACTACTTTTCTCAAGCTTCTTCTTATTCCGGTTTTGAATTATTTCAAAAATGGAACATGCGAGAAAAATGGTACTCATTCCACATGATAATCTATATCGTCTTAGTGAGATCCAGCATAAAACCGCTGACTCACATACTTCTCCTTCAGCAATAATGTTGAATTCCGTTCAAACGACGGGAAACCCCCTTTCTCGTTTAGACACTGAGATGGCTGAAATTTTAAACTCGAACTCATACGCTAGTGATAGAGATAAATTGACGGCGTATTTACAGATTTTATATAGATGTTTATGTCTCACATCACACTCACAACATGATGAGAGGGCTAAACATGTACTTGAGAAGGATACATCCGGAATAGAGGGTGAAACGTCAAAAAAATGCTCATTGCAAGATGAAATGGAACGTGATACAACGAAACAATCGACCGCAATGAAATCCCGATTAAATGACACTTTCATCATTGACAGCGTGCCAAAAAAATTTCACCCAAAAGCCAAAATGTTACTGCGAAACTTACATAGAAATACTTCACCCTCAAAGCAAATTAGTTGGGATGTGAATGGTGTTGTGTCTATAGGTGGTACCACAATTCCTAATTCTAATATTGTTGATCTTATCAACGAAGCTATACGTGCTAGAAAACGCATGAAACCTACCGGACGAGCTCATTTCGCCGCACATCTCCGGAAGATACAGATGCCTCGAGAATTCATTGGAAATCCTGAGGTACTGGAAGAACCTATGGTCGTAGACACATCAACCCCTCGTAAACGCATCATATCACCAGAGCCTGCTGATGTATACAGCTTAGATTCAAGTAGTAGTAGTAGTAGTTGTAGCGAATACAAGGAGACGCGTGGTACGGGGTTTCAACCTGAACATTCGCGTGGATCTGCAGAAAGTGACAACGCTGCTCACAATAAAAAAAAATCTCATCAAGGTCGCGGCCGCTGAGACAAACAACGAATTGTCTGGTCAGCATTGAAATTATGAAGCGGTTTGAAACGACCTACTAAAACCCCTCCCAGCCTGCTTCCTTTTCTCGTGCTGAAAATTACAAAAAAATGTTAAAGGTGTTGACAAAAATAATGTCGTACCATGGCTGGAAAGTCAAAACGCTTATACCAAGCATCGGCTTATACGCCGTCGATTTCCTCGACGGATGTATAACGTTAATAATATTGACGATGTATTGGCGGCTGATCTGGCTGACCTTCGATCCATAGCAACGTATAACGACGGTTACAAATATATTTTAGTTGTAATCGATGTATTGAGTAAATTCGCCTGGATTGAGCCTTTGCACGATAAAATGAGTGGGAATGTGACTCGAGCTTTCTCACAGATACTTTCACGTTCGACCCCTAGATTCCCTCTTCAATTGCAAACAGATCGTGGTAGAGAATTCACAGGAACTCCGTTCCGAAAATTTTTATTAAAAAAAAATATTATTTTTCGCGCAACTCGTAATCCGGATATCAAAGCATCGATCGCTGAACGATTCAACCGGACACTTAAAGATCGAATGTGGCGATATTTCACGTATATGCGAAACAAACGATATATTGATGTTTTACAAAAAATCGTACATACTTATAATTAAGCGCATCACTCGGGTACGCAAATGCGTCCCTCTGAGGTAACTTTAGAAAATGCTAGTATAGCTCGCGAAAATCTCACTCGAAGATATACTTCTTCGAGGAAAAAATTGCAAAGCAAATTATCTAAATATAGTGTGGGAGACTTAGTACGCATCAGTAGTGCGAAGGCTGCGTTCGCGAAAGGATACGAAAGCGGATAGACTCGTGAGATATTCAAAATTCATCGAATATCTATAAACCGTCAGCCATTCGTATATATTTTACACGATTTAAACAACGAACCCATCGACGGCATTTTCTATTCACAGGAATTGTCGCGTGTTCGAGTAAATTCACTGAGTTCTAAAAACGCTGATTCTGTAAAATGAATTTAAGAGACAAGGAATTTTTCTTCGTCGTGCTTCTTAGTAACAGTAGCATGCATTATTTTCCAAGGAACACAACTACGAAATTTGTCACTAAGCTGCCACGATATTTATATTTGGATGGTGGGTGGGGTGTAGCTGTCGCTGAAATTAGTTATCCAATGACTTTTTTCACATTCCTTGAACGGCTCACAGTATAACTTTTGAACATGGAAATTATGATAAATCCGGTCGCAGTGATCATACCAAACGCTCTGTAGAAACAAATTTTATTCCTAGTGGTGTGTATCATTCTATCGATACTCTACTGGAGACAATAAACAAATTACCATGCATATCAGATCGTTTAGAATTTAAACGAGAGCATAATGGATGTGTCAAAGTCTCGCGAAAACATGACGAACCACAGTATCACGGTTTTCATCTTTCTCCATTCATTGCAAAAATTTTAGGGTTCGATGAAGCGGCTCAAGAACAAACAGGTATCAGCTTCAAAAATCCGTATAGAGGTGTTCAACCTGCATCACTAGCTCTCGCAATTCCAAATAGCATGTTTATGTATTCCAATATTTGCGAATCTTATATAACTGGTGATGTTCAAATATCATTATTGTCTGTGGTCCCCATAGAGATGAATGATGAATATGTTTATGGTTCGAACAGAATTAAACATTTCCCTGCTCCACGATACATTCCTCTCATACGCAATGAATTTCACACGATCGAGATCGATATAAGAGACGAGTTTGATCATCCTATTCCATTCGAAGAGGGGATGTTGACCGTGACACTACACTTCAAACGCTTACATTAAGCAATTGATGGAGCATTACTACGAGGACGACGATTCACTGATAGGGTTGGGACGGCGTGGATATGCGGGGATAAGTTACGTCTATATTGGTATTCCAAACCAACGAGGACACGGGATCGGTAGTTTTCTCGGAGGGCTTTTTCGACGTGTATTGCCGCTACTGCGTAAAGGAGCCGCTGCGATAGGAAAGGAGGCGCTTCGCACGGGAGCTAACATAGCATCCGATGTCGTCAGAAACAATATGAATGTAAAGGAAGCATTCCAGACGAGAGTACGTGAATCTGGAAAAAAATTGAAACGCAAGGCTGAGGAGAAAATCGAAAAACTGATGACAGGGTCTGGCTATAAAATGAGAAAAATTGCTCAATTCAACTATTCTCACAGTGACCGTGCCACGAAACGAATCGTTCTGAAGAAGAAAAAGAAGAAGAAGAGTACTACCAAAGCGAAAAAGAAAAGTAAAAAAAAGACGTCTGTCAACAAACGGAAAAATCATCGCAAAAGAAAAAAAATCTTCGTACTGTTGCTGATATATTTGCATAAAGGAGATTGCTGTATAAAAACGAATGGCTTTCTTACATACTCACTCTTTCGAGTGTTTGAAATCAGAACTCGAACTATTTTCGCTACCTCCTACACAAACTACGATCGAAGGTTCAAATTGGGTGCATTATAAACCCATTTCTTCCTTGACAGATGATTCTTCGACAGAATTTGTTATTCCAGGGCAAGGTGACGAGTACATTGATCTCGCTCATACTATGCTCAGTCTTCGTGTGCAAATAAAAAATTCTACTTCTCTTTCTTCCTCCTCAAAAGCAGAAGGGTTGAAAGATGCAAGCAGCATGTTACCAGATATTGGCCCGGTAAATAATTTACTGCATTCTATGTTCAACCAGGTGGATATAGTACTTAAACTAGAAACTCGTCTCACCACCGAATAACGCTTACGCGTATAGAGCATACATAGAAACATTGTTGAATTACGGACCAGCAGCTAAAAAATCTCATCTTACTTCCGTTCTGTGGTGTGATGATACCCCGGGAAAAATGGATGATATTAATTTCATAAATAATACCGGATTGCGAGAACGATCAAAACTACTTTCCATAGGAAAAACGGTTGATTTACTCGGTCATTTACATTGTGAGATTTTCAATCAAGAACGTTTCCTCTTGAATGGAGTAGAAATGCGATTGCGACTTATACGCGTAAGAGACTCGTTCTGTCTCATGAGCTCTAAACAGGATATTCCGTATGGATTAAGTATCCTCGAAGCTACACTACTAGTATGACGAACCAAAATTTCACCAGGAGTTTTACTCTCTCACGCTCGTGCATTGGCAAAAAACAACAGCAAAATATCCGCTTACTCGCGTTGAAGTTAAAGCTGTTTCACTGCATGCAGGTATACATGGGGAAACGATAGACAATATCGTGCTCGGACAACTACCAAAACGGATCATCATCGGTTTCGTCGATAACCGAGCATACAACGGGAACGTTGAAATGAATCCGTTTAATTTTCAAAACTATAAAATCAATTATCTATCATTGTATATGGATGGAACACAAGTACCTTCTAGACCACTGCAACCGGATTTTACGCAAAATAATCTCTACGTCGATGCCTATCATACATTATTTTCGGGTACCGGTATACATTTTCTGAACGAGGGTAATTCAATCAATCGAGAAAATTATCCAAACGGATCTTGTCTTTTTGCATTCGACTTGACACCTGATCTTTCTGCGAACACCAGTTCGCATTGGAATTTGGTAAAACATGGTAGTGTGAGGATCGAGGTACGATTTGCCCAAGCATTGACGTCAACTGTAAATTGCATCGTCTATGCTGAATATGATAATGTTCTTGAGATCGACGCCTCGCGACAGATAATTGCTGACTTCAGCGGTTGAGCACCGACAAAGGAGGGGATCGTGTTACTAAGCATTTCTCATTCGTTACCGAAGTGATTTTAAGGTAGAAAAACAGCTCAGTTTATAGTGTGCCTCTGACCAGTATGGACGTAAAAATGCAAATAATTATCGATATCCAAGGAATGCGTGACAGAGAGCACAATTTCCTTCCAAAATAAGTAGCCGTTGTTGCTCTATTCCAACCGTTTACAATGCATTGGATCGTTTCTCCTCCGTATGCATTCAGCGAGCTTCCCAGCGAAATATGACACGAAAATCAAAGTTTAACACTTTACCATCATGGTTTGGAGTGGTGTGATGGAGATGTTTCCTGTAAACAACTCTATGCCAATTTGCGAGAAATAGCACGTCATGCTAAAACTATTTGGACCCGTGGGCATGAAAAAGCTCATTTATTGAGTCAAGTGATTACCCGAGAAATCAACGATCTTGAAAATCCAAAATGGGGATGTCCAAGTTTTAAAAAAATATCCACATCACGCAGCAGATGTCTACGACATAGTTTGGGAGTTGTAAAACCATCGAATCGCTGTGCTTTAACACAGGCTCTCATGTTGAAGAAATTTCTTTTCCGAAGAAATTCTGCAACCGATGCACTACTCCCGCTAGAGGATAAAAAAATGAAGAGATGGAGGAAAAAGTGATGGTTCATTCATCGAATGTTTTGGCTCCTTTCCGTGCATAAATATTTCTCAAAATGAGAGTCTCGTTTGAAGGAATAAAAAATTAATCATCAGCATAATCACCAGTCTACTGTTGCCATGCTACACCGGGCAGGCGGGGTAGACCACATGGCGTCTGCCCTTAAAGCCCGTCCGGGTCGCCTGCGATCTCTGGATCCAACCCGGAGCAAAGCTTTCGCCCGGCGGGAATTCATGATATGTGGTAGAGGGTAGAAACGCAAAGAGCGTCCTCGACCGCGACTCGTCCGATGCCTAGCATCATGGTTGCATATGGAAATTTGCTAACACGAGGAGAGCTTGCTCTTATGCCCTACGGGGTTGAACGGTGCTGGTTTGGTTTGCGTACGGGGCCTAGGAGTCCGTCGGGTTGCCCGCCCCCCTTCGGAGACTCCTAGCCCCAGGTGATGTTTTGCTGGGGAGAGAGGTGTGGCAGTGAGCGCAGGGAAGGGTGCAGGTGTTCGTACGAGCCCGGCCCTTTCGGGTATGGCGCACCCGCGCACCCGAGCTGGCCAACAGGAGCCCGGCTGGTGAAGAGCATAATCCTGAGTGGGCCAAGTCGACCCGCGAACGTCAGACCAATGGCGAATATTGGTACCACGGGGGCTGGGAGTCCCGGCGTCTGCGCGAGCAGTTCGTCGCCCGGCCGTAGGGTAGGACTCGTGGTGGCAGATGGTACAATGCGTGAGAGTTGCGCGATCACAACTCGGGTGCGGTCCTCCATAGGCCGTAGGGAGGTTGGAAAGTACTCCCCTCCGGACCAAGGGGTCCAAGCGGTCTCACCGCCGGGAGGAAAATTGGTAGCTGCCGCGGCTCTAGCACGGTGCGGCGTGAAGCCCGTGGAATGAGCCCTGGTGGTGCGTTGGTCGAGCGTGATCTCGAGCCCTCGCACTTGGGTGCCGTGTCGTATGCCGAGAGGCGGAGACGGCACGTTAAATACAACTAGGTGATTAGTGTTGCCATGCTACAGCAGTGGAATTACATATAAAGTTGAAAAGTAAATCTTTTCACCATTTCTTTATCTGCTGACGGAGCATGAACACACAGCAAATACGGGACGCTCTACGATATTTACCGATCGCTACCACTGGTGTATTTCCGGCTGACGAAATTCCTCACACGTGGACAAGACCCGCGGGAATAATCGCCAACATAGATGAACACACCAAACTTGGTGAGCACTGGGTCGCAATGTACGTCGATCGAGCTGGAAGAGGATGGTAATTCGATAGCTACGGAATGCCACCAAACATCCCACAACACCTCGCACGACTTCGGAGAAATTGCAAACTCTTCCGATTCAACGTTAAACAACTCCAAAGTGATTCTTCAGACGTGAGTAGTATGTGGGCCACTATGGCGACCCTCACTCCTATCCCCACTCCTGCCCCCACTCCTCGGTCTCCCCCGCGCGCTCGGTTTGGTCGAGCGATGGTGGGGGAGGTGGACGAGGTGGTTGGGGCGCTGGCGTGGGATGGAGGATAGAGTCGTCATAGCGGCCTGTATACTTTTTCAAATTTATTTATTAATTTTACATACACAACCCTTTGGATACATAATCATAATTGGATACATATATAATTTGGATACATATGATAATAATAATGTTTGAGCTTATGTACATAATAATAGCGTTTCATTAAAAGTAGAAAATGTGTAAGCGGTTATTATTATTAATGTGTATTGAGAACACTTTTAATTATATGGTGAAAATGTTCGTCATAAGTTCATATGTTAAAGCTGCTTTAGAACTAGCAGATAGTCCGCAGTTAACACCCGACATTTCTAGTTTTTGACTAATTTTCTCTCGTATTTTTTGCCGTCTTGTTCGAATTTTACGACGTAAACGCTGCCTTGAGATTTTCGGGATTTCTGATGCGATGGTTGTAACAACCGTATCCCGGCACTTTTTAACATCGCTGGAAACACGCTCGAGCCATGCTTTGTGCGTATTTATACTGAGCTCCTCTGCGAGTAGATGGAATAACTCAGCTTCCGTAAAACGAATGTAGAACGGGTTGTCCTGCCACACAGCTTCTATGTCGCGCCCCGTCTCTTTTTGAATAACTACAACGGGCTCATTAAGATATTCTTCATATTTCAGGATATAACGATCGCCTTTTACGACGGTGTGAAGAGACGGTGGTGGTGAGCTCTTTTCACCCGTAAAATAGGGGTTTTCTTCTTCTTCTTCTTCCTCAACGAACGGGGGGAGAGTCTTAACATACCAAGGGACTTCTTTTTTTCTATTTTTTCTGAAGAACCTCGTGATTGTCGAAAAGCGTTTTTGAAAATCAGTCCAGGCTGCAGAATTCAATGACACCCAGTTACCACTGTCACATGTAATATGAATTATTGGGTGAGGGTTGCTACTATTATAAATATTTAACCCAACCCATATACGTTTTGTTGTTTCAGGATTCAGATAGTATAATGCTGATAACAACGACCGATGTGGTTGCAGGGTTGATGCTGATGCCGAAACGTGGCACAGCTCCTTCTTCTTCTCAACAGAGGCCATGAAGTTTAAACGATCACCCGCACTTTAACGCACACCAAAAACCATATAGCGGTTTACTTCTGAATAGGTTTAAACTCTATGCTGTGGTACTGTCCGCCGTGGTATCGCATAAGTAATGCGTTGTCACGAGTAGATTTCACCATTTGTTCAAAAAGCTCCGCGTCTTCATCGAACGCTCTTGTAAATCGCGATGGTAAATAACATGTAAATTGGTTTTCCACATCGATTGTAAAGCGTACCCCGTATTTAGAATCAACGCGATGAATATCAGAAATGTTATAGTCTTTGCTGGTGGATAACTCGGATAGTTTCTTGACTTCCAAGGAGGTCTGTATGTAGCTTATTTTGTTTATACGGGAAAAGTCCATCGTTGATTTTGAGATCCGTTAATTTATGCGTTAAAATATTTAACACTGATCTTCTATTGATGACAGTTTTAATATGCACAATATCTTTGAAGAGCTGTTGCACGCGTAATTTCAGTTCACACTGTTTTCTTTGCATATGCTTTTGACGTGCGCACATCAAACGATGGGAGCAGATAGCGGCGTTCAACGACAGACCTCTTTTTTATATAAGACATCCCTCTCCGTAGTCAAGGCACGCCCCCACCACTAGGGCCTGTGCTCGCATCTCGTTTGTTGCAAACCACGGAAAATTACACGGCTTTCGTAGGCCTTCTACAAAATTCGTGATCGCGAGCAACAACTTTGAGTACAGTATAAACTCTTTTTTCTAACCGGTTCATGAATATTGGCACCGCACACCCCTCTACCTATACTACAGGTCTTATCAGAAAACCGGGTTAGAGATATAGGTCTATTCTTCTGATTGATGAAAGCGTTATAATAACCATACATTATTCTGTCATTGCGCGACAAGTCGTCTGAAAATACGCTTCTGAACTTATTAATACCGAGCCCAGTACAAATATAATGAAGAAACATAATGCAATACTGTCCGCAGCATTGTGAATCCGCACTCTGAAGTTGAGTAGCGTTGAATCTGAAGACTCTACAGTTTCTTCGGAGGCGGATGAGATGCTGTGGGACAATTGGGGGTAATCCGTAGCTATCGAAAAACCATCCGAACCCATTTCGATCGACGTAGATGGCGACCCAGTGGGTACCTGGCTCGTTATGTCCATCGGTATTAGCTACGAATGCTGTTGGCTTAGCCCACACCTTAGGAATACGATCTGCGGGATATACGCCTACCGTGTGATTCTTGATTTCTTGAAGACAGTGTAAAATTTGAAGACTGTTCATAACAGCTGACAGGTTAACAGGATTGTTCTTCTTCTTCTTCTTCTTCTTCTTCTTCCTCGGGGGCTACTACGATAATACCTCGTTCTTTGATGGTTTTATATTCCCATAAAGAATTAACACGGTCGTTGTGAGATAGCCACGTTTTAATTTTTGCGGCGTTGTCTAGAGAGCATCTGTATACACCTGTTTTTCGTAGCATCCCGTGATGTACGCAGTGCGTTTTGACCTCAGGAAGGTTGTGGAATGAGGGATCTTCAAGATCTTCTTCCAAATTTATAATGAAGGACCCTGTGAGATGTGCCAGATATTTTGATTTGACTGACCCTCTTGTAAACACACGATCAGCGTCTAACACTATTTTTTTCAAATTGATCCTTCGGACCATCTTATTCCATGGCAATTGCGCTGTAACCAGCCGTTTTCTCTCTTCAAATTACACGATAATTCATTATAGTTATTAGGAGGCTTTATTATCCAGTGTCCAACACACGAACCGTGCACCGAAACCACCGCTACTTCTTTAGGTGTGAAAGTATTAAATTTATCTTTTAAACCTTGTATGTCTACAATGATACTCATGATAGAGGTGCACGTGTAGCTGATGTTTAGCGATAACTGAAGATACCGGTAGCTAGTAGTGCTCTTTTTATTCAGCCGTTGAAATCTACAATTACTTGCCGTGCTGAATCAATTTCCAACACATTATCATACTCAGCATATGCAACACAGTTAACCGTTGAGGTTAGTGCTTCCTCGAAGCGTACCTCTATTCTGACATTACCGTGGCGTACTAGGTTCCAATAGGTGTTACTATTTGCCGGAAAGTCGGGTGTAAGGTCAAAAGCAAATAGACAATAACCCAGAGGGTAGGTGCTACGCGAAATTGTATTACCTTGATTTAGGAAATGAATACCTGTACCTGAAAACAAAGTATGATAGGCGTCTACGTACAGAGAGGCGGACCCAAAACGTGGTTGTAATGCCTTTGAAGGTATCTGTACTCCGTCCAGATATAAAGAAAGATAATTAATTTTATAATTGTGAAAATTAATGGGATTCAAGGCACGGTTACCATTAAAAGCCTTATTATCGACAAAACCGATGATGATTCGCTTCGGTAATTGTCCTAGTATGACGTTATCGAAAGTGTCACCATGTACCCCCGCATGCATTGATATAGCTTTAACCTCTACGCGTGTCAGAGGATATTTTGCTGTAGATCTGGACAGAGCCCTGGCGTGAGCTAAAAGAATACCAGGGGTTATCTTCGCTCTACGTACAAGGAGCGATGCTTCGCTAACATGGATGCTATAATCGGGTGAGGATGTCATAAGACAAAAGGCGTCACTGCTGCGTACAAGGCGTAGACGCATTTCAACACCGTTTATCAGGTACCCCTCCTGATTAAAGATATCGCAGTGAAGGTGACCTAGAAGATCAACCTCAGCGCTGGTATTTAGAGCATCCCTGCGATTAGCAAAACCTGTATTACTGTTATCCAAAGCATCCATTTTACCCGGCGTGTTACCGTACCATAGAACGGTTGTGAGGTGGGATGTTTTTACCCCAACGCCGTAATTCAATAATGTTTCAATATACGCTCTGTACGCATACGCATTATTCGGCGGTGATACAAGTTTTTGTTTTAGGAAAACATCAACTTGATTGAACATTGAATGCAGTAAATTATTGACAGGGGCTACTTCAACTGCAGCTTCTGCCTCGGGTTTCGATTTTGTTGAAGTTATTTTTACCCTCATACTTAACATGGTATGTACAAGATCTATATATTCATCCCCCTGTCCTGGTACCACAAACTCAATAGGGGCGTCATCGGTGAGGGATGATATAGGTTTATAATACACCCACTGTGTTCCTTCTATAGTTGTCTGAGTCGGTGGTAGTGTGAATAGCTCAAGCTCCGATTTCATGCACTCGCATGAGTGTGTATGTAAAAAAGCCATTTTTTCTTAAACGTGTAAGCCTAAGAAAAAATATCAGACACAGTTCTTGATTTAGCTTTTACCTTCCTCCTCCTTTTTTTTATTACGGCACCGCCTGTTGTCTTCCTTCTTTTCGTTTTTTTCTTCTTCTTTATACAGCCGGATCATTTCCTCCCAGGACGTGCGCTGCGCTTTTTCTTGTTTTTTTTTTAATTAGCGATACGCCACGGATCGCTGCCACTGATGAAATGCATCAGTTTACGAGTTTTGGTATCTTTATAACCTGAACCGCTCATGAACTTATTAATTTTTTCTTCGGCCTTGTGTTTCAAATTTTCTCCTGATTCGCGCAGGCGTGTTTTGAAAGCTTCTCGTGGTCGTACACCTGTCTCCACTATATCGTTTACGATATTGATACCAGACCGCAGAGCCTCTTTACCGACTGTTTGCGCACCCTGTTTTAAGAGAGGTATGATACGCCGAAAGAGCCCTCCTAAGAAGCTACCTATCCCATGTCCTCGTTGATTCGGCGAACCAACGTATACATGACTAATCCCCCCATAATCTGTCCTAGAACCACCCGTTTGTGTGTCGAAATACAAATCGTAGTGGCCTATTTCACTATAGCTATTATTATTAATCTACACGTTTAAATTGTAGCGTCACTGTCAGTGTCCCTCCCTCGAATGGTATGGGTTGACCAAATTCATCTCTTATATCAATATCTATTGTTTGAAAACTGGTACGTAGCAGGGGTACGTAATGAGGTGGCGAGAAACTACGGATTGTTAGAAGAGCCGGACGAAGCAACCCTCAATAGTGGTGCATGCACGTCTCCCGTAATATAAGGCTCACAGATATCTGTGTATACAAAGAACATATCAGGAATTCTGTTAGCCAGGCCTGGCAGTTTTGGTGCTGTGTACGGTGTTTCATGCCTCACCACGAGCCCTACCGAGTGAGTGAAGCCTAAAATTTTGTTCAATATAGGGGAGAAGCGGAAAGAATGCTCCAGATTTGTACAACCCTCGCAGATGCATGTTACTCTAATGTAGCCATTGCGTCCATATAGAAATTTGAGATGACCTGTCACACACGGGATCTCGTTAATTACATCCAGTAATGTATCTATACTACGATACACACCTGGTGGCATGCAAACGCGTTCGTCTATAAAATCAACAAGGGCTTCTGCACCAGGCGTCACAACGTTCGTTATAATAATGATAAAATTTTCAGCACCATCTGGGGGTATATGTAAAATTGTCATAGGTATGTGAATCTCGGCTAAGGACACAGCCCACCTACCATGCAAAGACATACTCTGTGGTAGATGAGTAGTGTACCGCGTTGTCGTGTTATCAGGATAATATTTCATGCTACTGATGCTGGGTAAAACAATGTGGAATTCGTCCTTCATTTTGCTAAACGTGCCTTATGCTTCTGTGCAGGCGGCGTGATCACACGAACTCTTGATAATTCGGGCTCATAAAAAATACTATCAATC
This sequence comes from Rhimphoctona megacephalus, assembly GCA_963989365.1. Taxonomy (NCBI): domain Eukaryota; kingdom Metazoa; phylum Arthropoda; class Insecta; order Hymenoptera; family Ichneumonidae; genus Rhimphoctona; species Rhimphoctona megacephalus. Next base: position 5,392,721 of record OZ022421.1, on the reverse strand, counting down.
GCTTCACCGCTGAGATCACACAGAATATATACAAAAGGATACCTGGTCAACGATACGCGATATACTCTGAATAACTCGTTACTCCAATTACGCTTATAGCCTTTTGCGAAGGCTGCTTTCGCGCTACTGATGCGCACAACATCACCTACATTGTATTTAGGCAACCCTTGACATTTTGGTTCCTTATACCGCTGTATAAGATTAGCTCGAGCTTTAGCAGCTGTACGAGGCGTTACAGAGGCTGGTGTCATTTTTATGCTACTGTGTAGTGCGTGATTGTATGACTTGGATTCCTGACTTGGATCTATCTCGAACTCCAGAAGAGAATAAAAGCTCTGAAAAGGAAAATCTCGGATCCTAACAGCAACGATCCCACAATCCTCTACGATTTCATACTAAGAGGGACCCATTCGGTTTCGTTTGGGTCAAAGATTTTTGGTGTAAAATTTTCCATCCCACTCACTCGGGAAGGGAGGGGCCTGTACGGTTTCGCGCAGGTTGCAGATTTCCCGTGTAAGGTACCTATCCCTATTATTCTTTACTGAGAGGGAGGGGACCATCCAGCTCCGTTTGGTCTGTAGATTCTCGGTTTAGGGTATTCCTCCGCTTCTAACGCTAAAGAGGGAGGGGACTGTGCGATTTCGTGTGGTCTGCAGATTCTTGGCGTTAGACTCTGTCATTTGCCCCATTATTTTGTTGCTTGAATTATATTTTCTTTGATTAAAATCAATTTGAATTAAATTCGTTAAGAGCTACTGGAAAATTGAGATAGGTCCAAGGTGAGATTTTCAATGTAAGGAATTAATTAGAATCAAAACAAATTTTCCAAATTAAAGCAATTATTGTTGAGTTATATAGAATCACGAACAAAGGCATTTTTGAATTATATCGAGTTAAAATAAAATCGCTAATTGATTAATTTGGACAATTAAAACCAGGAATTTATTTTTTAACAGGAATCGATTGTTTCCATCATTGTTATTATTTCTTTTTGTTTGTAAAGAAAGACACCACACTGCTAATAATAGATAAAAATATAATTATGAAACGAATATCATTGTTTCCAAAATATAGTAAAGAATTCATGCGAATAAAATAATAAATAGCGCTAGATAAATAAAAATTGTTCTTATTTTGAAGAAAAATTGCTGTACAATAAAATCATCTTTACGTTTTATTGAATAAATTATCTGGTTATTTTGTTAAAGTCGAATCGCTGTCTTTTCTCGCTTTCTTTCATACCTGCTCCTTATTATTAAGAAGCTCGAATTCACGCGTAGCGGCATATACATAAAAACGTATCGTTACAATATAATAATGTAAGATAAGTAATAATTGTGATTCCCAGGGAGCGGAAGCTCGCCACATGCCGTTTCACGTATTTACTATCACATATATGTGTATTTATACATATATGTGCCGATAAAAATCATTGCAAAAAAAAGAATTATTGAGAAATGGGACGTGACAAGTGACACTAATTTCGTTAGTAGTAACGCCAAAAAAAAAAATATAGCGAAAAAAAATGTCATTCCCCGGAATGAAAAAAATGAAGTTTTCCGATTGATTTTCATAGAAAAACGTTAGTAGCGGATTATAGTGAAATTATTTTCGTTAGTAGTAACATAGAAAAAATTTAAAAAAAATATTTTAATTTTTGAAAATTTTTGAAAATGATTTTTCCGCGCGTAAATGGAGTCAAACTTGTTTCTAAGCATATTTTATGTGATCGCTTCTGGTTGAAAGTTTATACGATTACTTCAAATGGTGGGATATATTTGAAAATATTCGTAGAGGTTAGTAGTCGAAGAATTTTTGGCTGTAGTAAAAAAAACTGTTGTTTTAAAGCGCGTAAATGGAGCAAAACTTGTTTCGAAGCATATTTTATGTAATCGCTAACGGTTAAAGGTTTATACGATTACTACAAATGGTGGGATGGACTTGAAAATATTCTTACAGGTTAGCAGTGGAAGAATTTTTCAGTGTAGTAAAAGAAAATAGTTGTTTTTAAGCGAGTAAATTGAGTAAAATTTGTTCCGGAGCACCTTTTATGTGATCGCTTCCGGTTGTAGGTTTGTATGATTACTATAAACGGCAGAATAGGCTTGAAAATGTTCGTAGAGGTTATTAGTAGAAGAATTTTTGAGTGTCATAAAAAAATAGTTGTTTTTAATAGCGTAAAATAAGCAAAATTTGTTTCGGAGCTCATTTTATGTGATCGCTTCCGGTTGAAGGTTTATACGATTACTACAAATGGTGGAATATGCTTCAAAATGTTCATAGAGGTTAGTAGTGGAAGAATTTTTGAGTGTAGTAAAAAAATAGTTGTTTTTAAGCGAGTAAAATGAGCAATATTTGTTTTGGAGCACATTTTATGTGATCGTTTCCAGTAGAAAGTTTGTACGATTAGTACAAATGGTGGGATAGGCTTCAAAACATTCGTAGAGGTTAGTAGTGGAAGAATTTTTGAGTGTAGTAAAGAAAATAGTTGTTTTTAAGCGAGTAAAATAAGCAAAATTTGTTCCGGAGTACATTTTATGTGATCGCTACCGGTTGTAGGTTTATACGATCACTACAACCGGTGGGATACGCTTGAAAATGTTCGTAGAGGTTAGTAATGGAAGAACTTTTGAGTGTAGTAAAAAAAATAGTTGTTTTTATGCGCGTAAATGGAGCAAAACTTGTTTCGAAGCATATTTTATGTGATCGCTTCCGGTTGAAGGTTTATACGATTACTACAAACGGCGGGATAGTCTTGAAAATGTTCTTACAGGTTAGTAGTATAAGAATTTTTGAGTCTAGTAAAAGAAATAGTACTTTTCAAGCGAGTAAAATGAGTAAAATTTCTTCCAGAGCATATTTTATGTGATCGCTTCCGGTTGTAGGTTTATATGATTACTACAAATGGCTGAATAGGCTTGAAAATGTTCGCAGAGGTTAGTAGTAGAAGAATTTTGGAGTGTAATAAAAAAATAGTTGTTTTTAAGAGCGTAAAATTAGCAAAATTTGTTTTGGAGCACATTTTATGTGATCGCTTCCGGTTGAAGGTTTATACGACTACTACAAAGGGTGGAATAGGCTTGAAAATATTCGTAGAAGTTAGTAGTGGAAGAATTTTTTTGTGTAGTAAAAAAATAGTAGTTTTTAAGCGAGTTAAATGAGCACAATTTGTTTCGGAGCACATTTTGTGTGATCGCTTCCGGTTGAAAGTTTATGCGATTACTACAAATGGTGGGATAGGCTTGTAAATGTTTGTAGAGGTTAGTAGTGGAAGAATTTTTGAGTGTAGTAAAAAAAAATAGTTGTTTTTAAGCGAGTAAAATGAGCAAAATTTGTTCCGGAGCACATTTTATGTGATCGCTACCAGTTGTAGGTTTATACGATTATTACAAACGGTGGGATACGCTTGAAAATGATCTTAGAGGTTAGTAGTGGAAGAATTTTTAGCGTAGTAAAAAAAATAGTTGTTTTTCAGCGAGTAAAATAAGCACAATTTGTTCCGGAGCACATTTTAGGTGATCGCTACCGGTTGTAGGTTTATGCGATTACTACAACCGGTTGGATACGCTTCAAAATGTTCGTAGAGGTTAGTAGTGGAAGAATTTTTGAGTATAGTAAAAAAAAAGTTGTTTTTAAGCGAATAAATTAAGCAAAACTTGTATCGAAGCATATTTTATGTGATCACTTCCGGTTGAAGGTTTATACGATTACTACAAACCGTGGGATAGGCATGAAAATGTTCGTAGAGCTTAGCAGTGGAAGAATTTTCCAGTGTATTAAAAAAAAGTTGTTTTTTAGCGATTAAATGGAGCAAAACTTGTTTCGAAGCATATTTTATGTGATCGCTTCCGGTTGAAGGTTTATACGATTACTACAAACGGTGGGATGGGCCTGAAAATGTTTATAGAGCTAAGTAGTAGGAAGAATTTTTAAGTTAAGTGGAACAAAATTGGATTTTAAGCCAGTAACATGAGCAAAACTTGTTTCGGAGTAATTTTGATGTGATCGCTTCCGGTTAACGGTACAGGGTGGTAAAAGATTATGTGACAGAGTTAGAGAGCTTTTTGGAGTACCTGTTCGGCAAGTTCAGCACATGTTTTACTTGGAGAATCGGGAGAACGAGCTCGAGCTCCAAAGGGTTTGTGTATTCGAAGCAGGCCGAAGGATTGGTCGGAGGTCGCATGGTCTCTGACTGTTCCCGATACCGTCTCAACTGGGCGTTTTTTAACCGAAATTGTTTTCGGTATTGATGCCGTGTCGACTTGCTTTTTCGATTAAGTCCAACGGACTTAATATCGGTATCGATACCTAATTTTAATTCCAACGATACCGAATGTGCCGAATTTTCGCTTTTTGCTCAAGTCCAACTGGCTCGGTATCGATACCATAATTTGTTGGGTCGCTAACTACCTGTCGAATTTTGCTTTTTCAATTAAGTCCACCAATCCAGTATCGATGCCGTCATTTTGCAGGTGCGATGCCTACCTGTCGAATTTTTTTCCAATCCACCGATCTGGTCTCGATACCGCATTTTCGCAGGTCCGATACCGTATTCACTGGTATTTCTTTCTTCGCGAGTCTGGTGGTGTTTCATAGCAGGATAGACAAATGGATGGATAAATAAATTTATACCAGTGGAACGTAGTTGGCAGGTAGGGAAGGTTCGATGAATTCAGGAGCAATTTTATTTTATTTTTTTTGCTCTTGGAACACGTGTTTGGGTGAAGGGGCGCTTTGCATCCATCTCTTTTTTTTCAATGGTCATGATTATCGATTTACAATTTTAAAAATATATCCGTTGCAATCAAATGGTGGAGTACAATTCATTGTCGCTCGATAGCTTTTCTCATGGAAGTTTTCATCCTTTGAGTAGCGAACCGCATAATTTTCAGCCTTTGGGTAGCGAACCGCATAATTTACGGTACCGATACCGTACCTGCGGGCTTGCTTTTGGGTAGCAAACCTCATAATTTACGGTACCGATACCGTATCTGCGGGCCCGCCTTTGGGTAGCGAACCGCATAATTTACGGTACCGACATCGTACCTGCGGGCCCGCCTTTGGGTAGTACTGCATAATTTACGGTACCGATACCGTACCTGCGGGCCCGTCTTTGGGTAGTACTGCATAATTTACGGTACCGATACCATACCTGCGGGCCCGCCTTTGGGTAGTGAACCGCATAATTTACGGTACCGATACCGTATATGTGGGGGTCCCACTTTGGGTAGCGAACCGCATAATTTACGGTACCGATACCGTTCATGTGGGGTCCCACTTTGGGTAGCGAACCGCATAATTTACGGTACCGATACCGTACATGTGGGGTCCCACTTTCAGTTACAATGCCGCATAATTTTCGGTATCAATACCCTCAATTGGGCCCGCTGGGAATTGCTTTCGGGTATCGATACCGACACAGTTACAGTTAAAAAAAGCCATTTTGCCATAGTCGCGATACCGAAAAAAATACGGTATCAAGATCAGTCAGGGGTGGGAGAAGTGTGCGGCTGCTGGCCCCTGATTAGTGCGCAGGTTTATATTCGGACTTCGGCCGAAGAGGGGATCGAACTCTTGGATGTATTTTTTACAATATCTCGACAAACTTATAATTTTACTAATATTTATTGAAAAATCGATCAATAATGAGGTAAAACGTGGTTAATATTAATAAATAATCGGTGTTTTTAATAGTGAGCCTAGGCCGCTTCCCCCATGTAGGAATCTACCTTACCGACCGTCGGTAAGGTAGATTTCTATCGAACCCATTCAGGCACGCAAGCCCTACCTGTCAAACCTACCTTACCCACGGTCGGTAAGGTAGATTCCTGCCGAACCCAAACGCACTCAGCCATGCAAACTGACCCAAACGCCATTGTCGGGAAATTTGAAAGCAGCGTCACGAACTACTGGCGGGAAATTCAACCGTGGTGACACGGACCTTTAGCGGAGACACGAACCTTTTAGCAGAGACACGGACCTTTTGGCGCGCGGGAAATTCAAACGAGTGGTCCGCGATAGTCTTTCCGGAGACGCGAATGGCGGGAAATCGTTGGTAACGCAAATTTCAAACTTTTGGTGGTCGGAAATTCCAAGACCAAACGCCAACCAATCACTATCAATCATTGCCAAACAAATCTGAGCAAACTTTCAAAAGTGGAGACACGGGTCTCTCTGGTGGTGGTGGTGGTGGTGGTGAAAGCGGAGACACAGTCCCACCGGCGGGAAACTCAAATACCGAGAAGCAAACTTTTGGCGGGAATTTCAAATACCGAGAAGCAAACTTTTGGCGGGAAATTCAAACACCAATCGTCACCAAACGAATCCATGCAAACTTTTGGCGGGGGGAAATGGAGACACGAACGCCTCTGGTGATGAAATTCAAACGCTGTCAGCGATCGGGATACTCACAGTTAACTATCAGGATAGTTGGAGTTAACTATCGGGATAGTTAATGTTAATTATCGCGATAGTCGAAGTGATCGATTAGGATTATTTGAGGTTAGGATACTCAGTGACACACTCAGTTGATTACAACTTGTCTTTATTGCGAATTCAAGATACATTGTTTACATTCTCTTCTGAGTGGTGCAAGCAAACTCAGAATGTGTTCTCGGCATCGCCGACACTCGGCAACTTCGGGGTCATTTCTCATGGACTCGGACAATTTATCCCAGGCGGCGTCTACGCTGCACGCAGCGAAGGTCACGACGAATTCCTTCGGCAGCTGAGCGATGTCGGTGGGTTCCATGGCTGAGAGAAGTTCACCGTGATGATGATACAGCTTCAACGACCTTCTCACAGACGGGAAGGTCTTGCGAAGAAAGTTCCGCAACAGCAGGACTTTTCGAAGCGCGCCATGGGGCGAGTCGTGGTGCGGGCAGTATGTCGTCTACTTATTCGGTGTCTTGAGCGACGGGCACGCCCTACATCACGCGCATCGAACCCGAATCCTTTCAGCCACTGCTGCTTCTGTTTACATAGATGGCGCTCGCGTCGTGTAGAACCGATCGAAGCACGTCCCCCCACCTCGTTGTAGGGTATGTCGCCCGTGCTCCAGCACAGACGATGATAGCCGCGTTCGAGCCAGAGATTCACGATCTTGAGCCTGGCTGGCAGGTCGTTCCACAAGATCGGCGGTTTGAACAGAAAGATCAGCGGCTGATCGTTCGAATTGAGCGGAGTTCTTTGACTACAAACTTGTTGTTTTCGCGCAGGAAGCCTCGTGTGTCGGCCACGTACTCCACCGCGATTGACGAACGCGCCACTCGAGGACTTTATAGGCGGATTTTATATCCCCTCCCTCGCTCAATTCTCCCCCCCCCCCACTCTCCAGGCATCACCACTCTACAGGCGTTTCTTCACATCCCCACTTATGGGATTGCAGTCGAAAAATCGATCATGCAAGATCAGACCCGCAGTTCCCGCGGGGAAATTTGATTCGGCCTCGAGTTCGATACGAACGTCGACCGGTGCCTGCTTGAACGCATCGTTCTGTCTCGAGCAGAAAGCAATGTCACGAAACCCATGGCGGTGACACAAACCTAACGGCGGAAAATGCAGCAACCAAACCCAACGGCGGGAAATTCAAATGCCGTGGCATAAACCCAATGGCGGGAAATGTGGTGACACAAACCCAGCGGCGGGAAATACGGTGACACAAACCCAATGGCGAGAAATTCAAATGTGGTGGCATAAACTCAATGGCTGAAATTCAAACCCAACGGCGGGAAATTCAACAGCAGTGGCACAAACCCATTAGCGAGAAATTCAAACCCACCGACGAGAAATGTGGTGACACAACCAACCCCTACGGCGGGAAATTCAAATGCCGTGGCATAAACCCAATGGCGGGAAATACAAATGTGGTGACACAAACCCAACGACGGGAAATGCGGTGACACAAACCCAATGACGGGAAATGTGGTGGCATAAACCCAATGGCTAAAAATTCAAACGCAACGGCGGGAAATTCAAAAGAAGTGGCACAAACCCACCGACGGGAAATGCGGTGACACAAACCCAATGGCGGGAAATTCAAATGTGGTGGCATAAACCCAATGGCTAAAAATTCAAACCCAACGGCGGGATATTCAAAAGCAGTGGCACAAACCCATTGTCGGGAAATCCGAAGCGGAGATACGAACCCATCGGCGAGAACACAGAGACGCGATGGCGGGAACACAGAGACCCAATGGCGGGGAAAATCAAATACGAAGTGCGCAGTTAATTATCGGGATGGTTGAAGTTAGCTATCGGCATAGTTGAAGTTAACTACCCGGATAGTCAAAGTAAACGATATGGATTGTTGAGGTTAGGATACTCAGTGACACTCGGTTGATTACCATTTGTCTCTATTGCGAATTCAAGATACATTCTCTTCCGAGTGGTGCAAGCAAACCCTTCCCATCCGGAACGTGTTCTCGGCATCTTGGATGAAACCTAAACAAATTCAGCCCAACCTAAGCAGGCCCTACCTAATCTAGAATCATTTAAAAGCTGAGACACGAACCCCCTCCCGCTGGTAGTAAAATTCAAAAACTGAGACGAGAACCCTCTGACAGCATAATTCAAAAGCTGAGGCTCAAACTCCCCTGGCGGCAAAATTCAAACGCTCAGGTATGATCTCCCCCCACCCTGGTGTCAAAATTCAAAAGCTACGACAGGACCAACACCTCTCCTCTGGTGACAAAATTCAAATGAAGAGACACCCTGGCGATTAAATTAGAGATTAGCAATATAGCCTTGCAGCAACATTCTGAAGCGGGATTGTAAGTGACAAAATCAAGACACGGAAACACAAAGTCTGCGATACCTGCAGTCGACAATCAAGATAGTCAACGATCGGGATTCTCGAAGTGAACAATAGGGATAGTCAAAGTCAGCGATCGTGATAGTCGAAGTCAACGATCCGGATAGTCAAGGTCAGTGATCCAGGTAGTCGGAGTAAACAATCAGGCCAGTCGAAGTGAATGAGCGAGAAAGACAAAGTCGGTGATTTGAATAGTTACAGTCAACAATCAAGGTGGTGGACGAAGCCGGTGATCAGAATAGTCGGCGTCAACGATCAGTCAAAGTCAATGATCTAGGTAGTCGGAGTCAACAATCAGGCTAAGTCAGGCGAAGTCAACAATCAAGATTAGTCGAAATCGACGATCAGGATAGTCGAAGTGATTGATCTCGATAGTCAAAGTCAACGGGATAGTCGAAGTCAGCCATCGAGATAATCGAAGTCAATGATCAAAATAATCGAAATCAGTCATCGAAGTCAATGATCGAAATAGTCGAAGTCAACAATCATGATAGTTGTAGTCTGCGGTCGGGATAGTCAAATTCAACGATCAGAACAGTCACAGTTAACTCGGGGCTTTTTGATGAGGTTCGAATTAAGAGTCGGTCATAGGAATCTCTATCCGGAAACGGTCATACTTATCGACTGGGGACTCTTATCTCCGCTTTCGGATTTCTTACCGTGCTTCGCATCTTCGTTTCTAAATTTCATGCCGCGAGTCCATGTCTCGACGTTAAAATTGTCCACCCGAGTTCATGTCTTCATTTTTGAGTTTTCCGTCAGGATTTGGGAATTGATTGCTTGACTTGGATTATTTAGGCTAGAAAGTTTATTTGCCATGAGGAATGATACCTTGATGACTGCGGTTAAATCTAATATTTCCATAGTCGGATAGCCGATTTGGACTATTCTGATCGTTTTCTTCGCGTGTCTCAATCGTTAACTTCGACCATCCAAATCTTCAACTTCCACTATTTTTGACTATTCACTTTAACTATCTTGATTGTTGACTTCGACTGTCTCGATCGCCTACTTTGACTATTGTAAGCGTAAACTTCGAATATTTCTGATTGTCGACTTTAACCATCTTGATTGTTGTTGTCTTCGACTATTTTAAATGTTGACTTTAACCAACTTGATTGTTGACTTTGACCAACTTGCTTATAGCCAACGACTATCCTTATTGCTGACTTCGACTATCCTAATCGTCAACTTTGAATATTTAAATTGTTGACTTCGACTATCTTGATCGCTAACTTCGACTATTTTGATCATCCTCATTGTTGCCTTCAACTATTTTGATTGTTGACTTCAACTTTCCAAATCGTTGACTTCGACTAGCCTGATTGTTGTCTGCGACCACATTGATCGTTGACTCCGTCTGTTCTGATCACCGATTTTGACTACTCTAATCGTTGACTCTGACTATCCTGATCACCGACTTCGATTATTCTGATCACCGACTTCGGCTGTCTTGATTGTTGACATCGACTATCGTATATGTTCACTTTGCCTAACCTGACCGTTGAATTCGACTAGGCTGATCGTTGACTTCGACTAGTTCGAATGCTGACTGATTATCCTAATCGCCGACTTCAACTATCTTGATCATTTACTTTGGCCTTATTGATTGTTGACTTCAACTAATCTGATCGTTGACTTTGACGATCCTGATCACCGACTTCAACCGTCTAGATTGTCAACTTCGATCATCTCGATCACTGACTTCGACTATCTCGATCGCTGACTTCGATTAACTAGATTGTTGACTTCGACGAGCCTGTTTGTTGACTTCAACTACTTTGATCACTGGCTTTGACTGTCCTAATCGTTGACTTGAGCTATCTCGATTTCTGATTCGTCTACCTAGATTACTGACTTTGACCATCCTAATCACCGATTTCGATCATCTGGATTGTTAACTGAGACTATTCCGATCGTTGACTATCTCGAATACTCACAACGACTGTCGTGATCATTAACGTTAACTATTCAAATTGTTCTTTGACAATCCTGATCGCCGACTTCGACTATGTTGATTGTTCGACTACTCTGATCGTGGACTTCCGTTATCTTGATTGTTGACTATCCTGGTCACCCACTTCGACTATCTGGATTGTTGACTTCGACTATCCTGATCACCCACGTCGACTATCTTGATTGTTGACTTCAACTATCCTGATGACTAACTTCCACCATCTTGATCACTGACTTCGACTACCTCCATCACTGACTTTGATTATTTTGATCGTCGGCTTTGTCTATACTGGTTACTGACTTCGACTATCTTGATTGTTAACTGTGACTGTTCTGATCGTTGAATTTGACTATCCCGACCGCAGACTACAACTATCATGATTGTTGACTTCGACTATTTCGATCATTGACTTCGATGACTAATTTCGATTATTTTGATCATTGACTTCGATTATCTCGATGGCTGACTTCGACTATCCCGTTGACTTTGACTATCGAGATCAATCACTTCGACTATCCTGATCGTCGATTTCGACTAATCTTGATTGTTGACTTCGCCTGACTTAGCCTGATTGTTGACTCCGACTACCTGGATCATTGACTTTGACTGATCGTTGACGCCGACTATTCTGATCACCGGCTTCGTCCACCACCTTGATTGTTGACTGTAACTATTCAAATCACCGACTTTGTCTTTCTCGCTCATTCACTTCGACTGGCCTGATTGTTTACTCCGACTACCTGGATCACTGACCTTGACTATCCGGATCGTTGACTTCGACTATCACGATCGCTGACTTTGACTATCCCTATTGTTCACTTCGAGAATCCCGATCGTTGACTATCTTGATTGTCGACTGCAGGTATCGCAGACTTTGTGTTTCCGTGTCTTGATTTTGTCACTTACAATCCCGCTTCAGAATGTTGCTGCAAGGCTATATTGCTAATCTCTAATTTAATCGCCAGGGTGTCTCTTCATTTGAATTTTGTCACCAGAGGAGAGGTGTTGGTCCTGTCGTAGCTTTTGAATTTTGACACCAGGGTGGGGGGAGATCATACCTGAGCGTTTGAATTTTGCCGCCAGGGGAGTTTGAGCCTCAGCTTTTGAATTATGCTGTCAGAGGGTTCTCGTCTCAGTTTTTGAATTTTACTACCAGCGGGAGGGGGTTCGTGTCTCAGCTTTTAAATGATTCTAGATTAGGTAGGGCCTGCTTAGGTTGGGCTGAATTTGTTAAGGTTTCATCCAAGATGCCGAGAACACGTTCCGGATGGGAAGGGTTTGCTTGCACCACTCGGAAGAGAATGTATCTTGAATTCGCAATAGAGACAAATGGTAATCAACCGAGTGTCACTGAGTATCCTAACCTCAACAATCCATATCGTTTACTTTGACTATCCGGGTAGTTAACTTCAACTATGCCGATAGCTAACTTCAACCATCCCGATAATTAACTGCGCACTTCGTATTTGATTTTCCCCGCCATTGGGTCTCTGTGTTCCCGCCATCGCGTCTCTGTGTTCTCGCCGATGGGTTCGTATCTCCGCTTCGGATTTCCCGACAATGGGTTTGTGCCACTGCTTTTGAATATCCCGCCGTTGGGTTTGAATTTTTAGCCATTGGGTTTATGCCACCACATTTGAATTTCCCGCCATTGGGTTTGTGTCACCGCATTTCCCGTCGGTGGGTTTGTGCCACTTCTTTTGAATTTCCCGCCGTTGCGTTCGAATTTTTAGCCATTGGGTTTATGCCACCACATTTCCCGTCATTGGGTTTGTGTCACCGCATTTCCCGTCGTTGGGTTTGTGTCACCACATTTGTATTTCCCGCCATTGGGTTTATGCCACGGCATTTGAATTTCCCGCCGTAGGGGTTGGTTGTGTCACCACATTTCTCGTCGGTGGGTTTGAATTTCTCGCTAATGGGTTTGTGCCACTGCTGTTGAATTTCCCGCCGTTGGGTTTGAATTTCAGCCATTGAGTTTATGCCACCACATTTGAATTTCCCGCCATTGGGTTTGTGTCACCGTATTTCCCGCCGCTGGGTTTGTGTCACCACATTTCCCGCCATTGGGTTTATGCCACGGCATTTGAATTTCCCGCCGTTGGGTTTGGTTGCTGCATTTTCCGCCGTTAGGTTTGTGTCACCGCCATGGGTTTCGTGACATTGCTTTCTGCTCGAGACAGAACGATGCGTTCAAGCAGGCACCGGTCGACGTTCGTATCGAACTCGAGGCCGAATCAAATTTCCCCGCGGGAACTGCGGGTCTGATCTTGCATGATCGATTTTTCGACTGCAATCCCATAAGTGGGGATGTGAAGAAACGCCTGTAGAGTGGTGATGCCTGGAGAGTGGGGGGGGGGGAGAATTGAGCGAGGGAGGGGATATAAAATCCGCCTATAAAGTCCTCGAGTGGCGCGTTCGTCAATCGCGATGGAGTACGTGGCCGACACACGAGGCTTCCTGCGCGAAAACAACAAGTTTGTAGTCAAAGAACTCCGCTCAATTCGAACGATCAGCCGCTGATCTTTCTGTTCAAACCGCCGATCTTGTGGAACGACCTGCCAGCCAGGCTCAAGATCGTGAATCTCTGGCTCGAACGCGGCTATCATCGTCTGTGCTGGAGCACGGGCGACATACCCTACAACGAGGTGGGGGGACGTGCTTCGATCGGTTCTACACGACGCGAGCGCCATCTATGTAAACAGAAGCAGCAGTGGCTGAAAGGATTCGGGTTCGATGCGCGTGATGTAGGGCGTGCCCGTCGCTCAAGACACCGAATAAGTAGACGACATACTGCCCGCACCACGACTCGCCCCATGGCGCGCTTCGAAAAGTCCTGCTGTTGCGGAACTTTCTTCGCAAGACCTTCCCGTCTGTGAGAAGGTCGTTGAAGCTGTATCATCATCGCGGTGAACTTCTCTCAGCCATGGAACCCACCGACATCGCTCAGCTGCCGAAGGAATTCGTCGTGACCTTCGCTGCGTGCAGCGTAGACGCCGCCTGGGATAAATTGTCCGAGTCCATGAGAAATGACCCCGAAGTTGCCGAGTGTCGGCGATGCCGAGAACACATTCTGAGTTTGCTTGCACCACTCAGAAGAGAATGTAAACAATGTATCTTGAATTCGCAATAAAGACAAGTTGTAATCAACTGAGTGTGTCATTGAGTATCCTAACCTCAAATAATCCTAATCGATCACTTCGACTATCGCGATAATTAACATTAACTATCCCGATAGTTAACTCCAACTATCCTGATAGTTAACTGTGAGTATCCCGATCGCTGACAGCGTTTGAATTTCATCACCAGAGGCGTTCGTGTCTCCATTTCCCCCCGCCAAAAGTTTGCATGGATTCGTTTGGTGACGATTGGTGTTTGAATTTCCCGCCAAAAGTTTGCTTCTCGGTATTTGAAATTCCCGCCAAAAGTTTGCTTCTCGGTATTTGAGTTTCCCGCCGGTGGGACTGTGTCTCCGCTTTCACCACCACCACCACCACCACCAGAGAGACCCGTGTCTCCACTTTTGAAAGTTTGCTCAGATTTGTTTGGCAATGATTGATAGTGATTGGTTGGCGTTTGGTCTTGGAATTTCCGACCACCAAAAGTTTGAAATCTGCGTTACCAACGATTTCCCGCCATTCGCGTCTCCGGAAAGACTATCGCGGACCACTCGTTTGAATTTCCCGCGCGCCAAAAGGTCCGTGTCTCTGCTAAAAGGTTCGTGTCTCCGCTAAAGGTCCGTGTCACCACGGTTGAATTTCCCGCCAGTAGTTCGTGACGCTGCTTTCAAATTTCCCGACAATGGCGTTTGGGTCAGTTTGCATGGCTGAGTGCGTTTGGGTTCGGCAGGAATCTACCTTACCGACCGTGGGTAAGGTAGGTTTGACAGGTAGGGATTGCGTGCCTGAATGCGTTCGATAGAAATCTACCTTACCGACGGTCGGTAAGGTAGATTCCTACATGGGGGAAGCGGCCTAAGTACACTACTGTTTTTGGTTTTTTCATTCTTCACTTTGAAGGTAAGTATACATTTTTTAAAATTAATTTTAATCATTTTTTCTCTCATACCGTCTTTCTTTTTGGGTTTCTTACAAGTATATTTATTAAAATAATTCTTATTACCTTGAATGGACGATTAATAATTTTTTCTTCCTTTTACGGATTAATCACAGCGGATTAAAAGCTACTTTATCGCTATATAGCAGAAACAACGAATATTAATGATAACTTATAAAATAATGATATTAAAAATAAAAAAAATATAATTTATTATTGTATTCAGTTTCAGGGTTCCTGGGGACTAACTTATTGCATTCGAATCTTTCGACAAGCGAGGGAAAGAATCCATAACGTTGCCGGAAATAAGACGCAAGAAAAGCTTGTGCAACACGGTGTGGCTACGGTGATCTCTAAAGTTCAGCAGCCGCGGGTTAAAATAATACTTAGTAGGGTGACTGAATAATCATACCATGTAAATGTCGACAAACGTTTGTGCAGACAAAATATCAAGGAGGTAGTTGTTCTGAATTCTCTATGATGCTGAGCAATTGATAGTCAGTAAACACATAGAACATTACTTTTTCATGAAGTATTAACTTATTTTGTTGCAACAACAAGAAAAATCGGCATCTTTATATGATGATTTTCAGGCGAAAGTAGAAAAAAATATTTATAAGTTGCCGACGTGACGGCTAAATAAATTTTGACAGGGCTTATATTTTGAGAGTATTACTTTTTCATCAAGTACTAACATTTTTTAATGCAACATAAAAAGCGACATTTTTTTATGATGGTTTTCATCCAAAATTGCAAAACAAAATATATAAATTGCAGAAATAAAATATATAGATATGTGGCATGAACACTATCGCATTTCTTTTTTAAAGAGCCTAAATTTTAGGAAAATTACTTTTTGGTAATGTATTAACATATTTCGTAGAGACCCGAAAAACACATTATCATTTTTTTTATTATAAAAACAGATTGCCAATATACGTATTTTACATACGTGTATTGAGCGGTAAGTGGAGAGAAAATTGATGGATTGTCTATTTGCATAAAAGTCTGACCATATTCACACGGTATGATTAAACGGTCACCCTACCAAGTATTAATATCGCCGAAGGCTGCTTAATTCTAGAGATAACCAGAATCACCCGCCGACCATCCACCGATTGCTGTCGGTCATATGAATATATCAATATATACGATTTTTCTGACATATTCTTTTTTATGCGTACATTTTCGTGACATAAGTATATTGACATACATAAATGACCCTAAAAATTAATTATAAATTTTTTTTAACCACCCTAAATATATTGTAACGGAACGCTTTTGCCATACGCTAAACGTCGCTACGCGCAGGTCCGAGCTTCCTAAATAATTTTAAATAATTTTGGAGCAGGTATGAAAGAAACGTGAGAAACGCGGATTTTGTGTTTAAAATAATAAAAAAATTAATTTATTCAATTAAACAATGTAAATTTTCCGATTTTTGTTACAATAAATGAATATTTGTTTTATTTCGCGTTCGGGTTATTTATTTGCATGAATTTATTTAATAATCGGGATCAGAACGGAAAGACACGGTATCAATTCTGTTTATTTGTCGGTAACTATTCAAACGATATTTATTTTAATTCCCTTTTCGCGTCAGAATTATCATTTAAATGAGAAAAATAACAATAATAATGGTCAAATAATAAAAACGATGTCTTCGAGGCTAATTAACAATAATAATTCAAATAGTCGGTGAAACTTTGTCGACAGAATAATAATAATAATAATTCAAACAATAATTGAATTATTTAATATGGAATAACAATTAATAGGGCTTTATGTTGCTATGAAGTTCACTTGTATTTTATAGTGAATAATAAAAATAATTCAAAATTTTAATAATCCAAAAGTGGATTGACTCGATATAATATTAATAATGATAATTTTTAATTTTTAATTGATTCTATATAATGGATAATCTTACCGCGGCCTTTTGGATTATTGAATTCAGGATTATTGATGATTTTAAGGATAGACGAGGATTGATGAGCATAATAAGTGACGCAGACTGATTATATTTTATCGAAAATAATTTTGAATTAAAAAATTCAAAACAAATTTAATTAGCAAATTTTAATTAAAAGAGTGCAAGCAGGCTTTCCACTTCCAGCAGGCATAAATTCAAAAGATGAAAATAATTAGAGGAAAAGTAGTATGCAAGCTACGGGCCCCGAACGTCACCGAACGACGCCGATATCCCACACACCACAGGTACGGATGCGGACCCCGAGCTATGGGATGTGAACGTCGCCGAACACCTCCGATACCCCGAGCACCCACAGGAAAAAGGAAAAATGTAAAAGAATTAAAGAATGACCTTGGGCTATGGGAGTTGAACGTCGCCGAACCGCTCGGATACTCCAAGCATCAAGGAATTATAGGAAAAAAT
The DNA here is from genome assembly GCA_963989365.1 of Rhimphoctona megacephalus. Taxonomy (NCBI): domain Eukaryota; kingdom Metazoa; phylum Arthropoda; class Insecta; order Hymenoptera; family Ichneumonidae; genus Rhimphoctona; species Rhimphoctona megacephalus. The sequence continues at coordinate 5,375,501 of OZ022421.1, read as the reverse complement.
TAAAGGAATAGGAATTGACCTTGGACTATGGGAGTTGAACGTCGCCGAACCGCTCCGATACTCCAAGCATCAAATATGATAAAAAAGATAGGTTATTATCCTGCTGGATCTGGGAAGGATCTCTGCTGCTGGGAGCGTGTTGTCTCTCCGAGCTCTGTTTTCAGAATGAGCAAAATGCATGTCCACTGCTGCTGTGCACGGCTTTTTATACCCAGCAGATCCTTTGTTCTAGCGCTCAAGTTCCGATTCGCTCGCCGGATAGTCTCGAACCCGTTCTGCGCACGCTTATTTACAATAATTTTGTGATTCGCTCTCCATTTCCCCCACTCTCGCATTTTCACACTTCGATTCGCTCGACGCTACCCCCACTTTGCGCGTCACCTGCGCAAGAATTATTAAATTTCGTAATTTACAAATTTTTATAATAATTTTATCACATTTGATCGTTTCCTCAATTTATTTAAACATTTCGCAAAGATTTTTCAGTAATTAAAGAGTTTTTAATTAATTTTGAAATAATGAAAAACACACTCTCATTCGTGCGTTCCCTTGTCGCTTGTCCCATGCGCATGCGCACAAACATTCGTTCTTTTCACTCTTAAATTACTGGTCATTTTCGCATAAATTTACCGCGCGAGTTATTCCCTTCGATTTGTCGGATTTTTCTGCATATTTTACGCGTTATTTTAATTACAATAATGTCTGTTTAATAATTAATTACCGAAACGTGGAAAAAGTCACGTACGCATTTTTTAGTTCCGTTTTTTCACGATAGGCGGCGGCCAGACGCTTTCGTGGTAGGGTGGAGCTTGTCAGAATAATCAACTTCAGACCGTACGAAAGTGACTAGGGCTCAAGAGCCCAGCCTAACGTGAGAGACTGCTTATAGATGCGGAGCACAGATGTTGCAACGGTTACTTTCGTAGATAATTCGCCGTTTACAGATTTGGTGACAGTGGTTCTCAACTAAATAGAGATATTCGAATACGAGACTTGTTTTTAATGTAAGCGACGTTATTCCTTCGCAAATGATCACTTTGGAGGACTTGTTCTTAATTTTAATTATTAAAAGGTTTATACATAGCAATAATCTGGTGCGATTAGCTTACTTTGACAATAATTAATATATATTAATAAGTAAATGAACAGAATAAGAAAAAATGGAGCTATAATTAAGAATAATAATAATAATCATTTTTCTATTATTCAATATCAATAATTATAATAATTGTTGTTATAAATGTTTTATTTCTTTATTTATTATATTTGATACTATATTTTTGTTCGTCCGTATGACGGAGCAAATGGGGTGAGGGGGAAGGATGCACGGAATACTCAAGTATTATGTGCATGTATATATTTGTAAGATTCTTAGATCAATTTTTCAATGAATAAATAACAACAAATTGTACTGACATCTGGCTTTTGCTATTTTGTTTCAACATACTTTATCAGAACAATGACTGCTGGGTTTCAGCTCTCAATATCTAATAATAAAAAGATAATTATTTATTTAAAATAAAGCTGGAAAGTTGAAAACATATATTAATATATAGATATATAAAGCTGCTTGCCCAAAGCGGAACATTATAGAAATTTCGTGGATGACTGTTTTAATTTTGATAGCAACGCGGCTGTTGTTGTTAAATGTTAAGAAAAAATTTAAACTACAGTTTTCTACCCCATAAAACTTCAAATAAAATGTCAAGCGGCCCTGATAAGTATGTACCATTTTCCGCCATTAATTTTCAAATACATCCGTAGCAGAATGAGTAAGAGCTAGACTCACATCCCGAAGGTGGTGAGATCGATTCCGCCCTCGGGCAACTTTTTTTTATAATGTAACGAATTCGAATAAATAGTAATATGCGAATAATTATTTTTCTTTAAATTATTAAAGAAATGAATTATTATTAATTGATTATTATTAATTATTGATTTTTTTATGCTCCTTTCATGTAGTTAGATATGCGAATAATTGATTCTGTATTTAATTTTTTGACAAATCTAATTATTCGTATAACCAATATGAAATACAATATAACGCAGAGCGAAAATGAATATGTTCCTATTTTACATTGTACTAATATATGATTATATTGTTATTAAATATTCAGAAAAATTCCACTTCTAGACTACTAAATTAATTTTAGTTAGACTAATATACAGACGAGACTAGACCAACAAAAATTGAAAAACGTACTAAATTTACAAAAAGCGTACTAACGTACTAAATACTTTAAAACCGTATTAGATTAAGTTCAATCTAGTACGTGTTTAAATAAATACTTATATTGTTGTTGAATATTCAGAAAAATTTAACTAGTAGACTATTAGACTAATTGTAGACTAATAGAATCGTAGACTAGGCCAGACTCATAGATTTAGTACAATCAAGAACATTTTAAGGTGTTTAATACGTCGGCACATATTTTATAAATCTAATACGTTTATTAGTTTCTATTAATCTACTTTAGTCTATTAGTCTATTAGTTTAATAGTGAAATTTTGCTTAATATTTAACAACAATATAATCGTTTAATTCGAATAATTGTATAGAATCAATTATTCGCATATCTAACTATAAGAAAGAAACACCAGAAAATAATAATTAGAAATAACAATTAAGTTATTTAATTATTAAAGAAAAATAATTATTCGCACATTACTATTTGTTCACATTCGTTACATTATAAAAAAAAAGTTGCCCGAGGGTGGCATCGATCTCACCACCTTCGGGATATGAGTCTAGCTCTTACTCATCCTGTTGCGGATGTATTTGAAAATTATTGGTGGAAAATGGTGCATGCTTATCAGGGCCGCTTGACATTTTATTTGAAGTTTTGCAGAGTAGAAAACTGTGGTTTAAAATTTTTCCTAATATTTAACAACAATAGCCTCGTTGCTATCAAAATTAAAACAGTCATCCACGAAATTTATATAATGTCCCGCTTCGGGTAAGCAACTTTGTATAGGGTAAAATACTCAGTCACCTGCCATGTACCAGTAGTCGGTCTCTGTCCATACTTTGTACGAGTGGGAAGAGTGCCGAAGACATCTTCCACGCTCTTCCCACTCATACAAGGCCGACTACTGGTACATGGCTGGCGACTGGGTGTTTTACCCTATCTATATTGTAACGGGGCATACACTCCGGAGCCCCGCTACATTCAGTAGCGCCATCTCTCAGGAACATCTGTAACAAAAAAATAAATAATAATAATAATTTTCAACAATTCAGGCAATAATATAATAAACAAACAATAGAGGGCCTTGTTTCTTATATATAATAACTAGGGTACGGGATGATAAATAAGAGGATAAATGGAAGGACAGAGAATTCTTATTCTGCTTTCCGATACAAGATCCGATACGGATTCCTGACCGAAACGCTAGTGGGCACCTAGACAGATTTTCTGTCATAAGGAGTTAACGAAACGTTGAGTGAAGAAATTAATTGAGGAACTTAAGGAAAGGAAAATAGGAATTGTGCCTCTTTTCAATACAAGATCCAAGACGGATTCCTGACCGATACACTAGTGGGCACCTAAACAGAATTTCTGTTAGAAGGAGTTAACGAAACGTTGAGGAAAGGAATTAATCGAGGAAATTAAGAAAAAGGAGTACAAAAAGTTCCAAATCGAACGACGAAAGCCGGAGAACTGACTCGGCAGGAACGCAAAGGCAACTTTGCGTATACCACCAAGACAGCACTTAAGCGATCGCCTTTGGATTTGGAATGAGGGAAAAAGGGATTTATTAATGATGGTGAATTAAAAACTTACCAGAAATAAATACGTCCTTGCGAAAATCGTGGTTGACGATCGTACACTCGTTGAATCCGATTAGTAGGTGTGAGCGTAGTTAATCCTGGAAGTTTTTTTTTTCGCAACTCCTTTGGGACGTGGCTGCTAGGGGATTTCAAATAAAATTAATAAAACAGAATAGAAAGAATAATTTGGGTAACTGGGAAAGGGAGTAAGGATCTCAAGGACCGGGAGTAAAGATTTAAAAATCTCAGAAAGAGGAAATTGAGTGTCGGAAAGATTTCACCAGACTCAACAATTTAGAATTGGGAGGATAAAAGGAATCACCGCAAACTGCGTCAGTTTGAGTGAATAAAGGAGAGAAAATAAAAGGAATAAGGAGTAAAATTCGGGTCACAGCGGTGACGGCTCACACACACAACAACACGATAACAGAAAACGGCGAGAAAAACGAACATTGTACTCGGAAAACACAGTAACTGCACACTTTTGTCCCGAACAACCACAGAAACAAACGCGAGTCCGCGAGAACACTTATAATTGTTGAATTTGTTATTAATTTTAATTTATTTCGAAGCGGAAGCTCAGCGGTGACATCACACATACACGACAAGATACGCGTATCGCGAAGTGAAATTCAGTTAAAACACACAATTGTCATACGATCGACACGACACTTCACAAAATTGTTCAATACACATAAACCAACAAACGCGAAGTCATAAGAATATATAAATTTTATTAATTGTAAAATTATCACGATAAGAAAAATCGACGTGAACACGAAAAACACACATACACGGGGGCAGCCATATTGTAAAGCACGGATCGAAAATATCTAGTCTCCCTGGAAAATATCATGGAGACTAGAGTAAAGGAGCCCGAACGCATATGTAGGAATCGTCGAAAACTGGATCCTGAAAGTGATGAAAGATCTTATAGTTCGAGATGTATCCGCAAGCGATACCAGCGCCTGGTTACGAATAGGATACGTTCGTGAGGATCGGCTTGGCAGTGTTGGTACAGTGATGTATTACTGTCAGTATTTGTCAATAGAATATGCTGATCGCATATTCTCGTTTTTTTTTTGTTGAACATAAAAGTATAATAACTTTAACCGCTTATTTCTATTCCATAAAACTCTATACCTCAAGCAGCCCTGATAAACAGATAACATTTTTTGTCAATAATTTAAATGAGCTGGCTTGGCAGATTGGTAGCGTGCTGGGCTCGCAAGCCCAAGTTTTGGAGTTCAAATCAACTATTCTTTACTTTTTTTTTCAATATCGAGCACAAATAAAAGATTTGTTTTAATAAAGTAGAATCGTCAATTATTACTTTAATTATTATTATTATTTGATATTCTTGCGGAGGATAAAGACTCTGGTGACAGCGTGGTCTTGGGTGTATGTACATTTTAAAATTAAAAATTGAAATAAAATTAAATAATCTAAGAACAGAAATCAAATTTATCTTTTTATTTCAACGATTAGTTTTAAAAACTATTTATTGGAAACAAAAAAAATATCTCGAGGAATCGATCCCGACCCGGACGGCATTCTTATCGGGCATGCTAACCATTGAGCTATTACGTATATTACCAATTAATAGAGTTTTCTAATACTTAAGTTGTTGCCCCGCTTAGAGTTTGGGTTGAGTTTGATTTGTTGGCTGGCTTGATGTTTGATGTAAATTCAATACAGTGTTTTATTTTTGTTTTTAATGTCTTGACAAAAAGTTTTCTCTTGAAAATCGAATATGCAATATTCACATTACGGTTGTTTAATTGTAAATGTCATCGCGTAAAAATAAAATATTTACAGTACAGATCACCTCCAAGTAAAAAAGTTACTGAAATATTATCGCCTCATAATTTAAACGAAAGCATATCAACATGAATCTTCAATATTATAAGCTGTGCTAATAAGAAAGGAATATATGTACAACGAAGTGCTGACTGACAATTCAAAATCACGGCGCTGACGGGTACCGCAGCGGTAGCGCCGCCAGGCGGTGCAATTATCGGATGGTTCATCACTTTTAGGATCTTTCTTCCACCATTGCGTTCGGGCTCCTTGACTCTAGTCTCCCTGGAAAATATCATCGATCGGGCTGTCGATCCGCGGCGCCACCGTATAAGCGGAGAATTGTGTAAAGTCACCAGCGTAACTAGAAGGCATATACTCTGAAGTTGCCGCGGTCAGAGAACTAGGGAAATTTACCCAGAATATTCTCAATATTACCACACATAAATTATTGTACATCATTAGAATTTAAGAATACGATTATTGTAAATGGGAAATTGGGGGTTGAATGAATAAACAGATATTTGTAAATGATTTATTCCTAACATACGGTTTTAATTACTTTAATCCTTATTCGAGTCCTGAACCTACATAAAAAATTATATTGAAAAAATCCACAAACGTTTCAATATCTTAATATTTGTTTTTCAACTATCCCGCTTTATTTTAAATAAATAATTATCAATTATTATTATTAGATATTGAAATCTGAAACTCAGCAGTCATTGTTCTGATAAAGTATGTTGAAACAAAATAGTAAAATCCAGATGTCATTACAATTTGTTATTATTTATTCATTGAAAAATTGATCTAAGAATCTCACAAATATATACATATACATAATACTTGAGTATTCCGTGCATCCTTCCCCCTCACCTCATTTGTTCCGTCATACGCACGAACAAAAATATAGTATCAAATATAATAAATAAAAAAATAAAACATTTATAACAACAATTATTATAATTATTGATATTGAATAATAGAAAAATGATGATGATGATGATGATGATGATGATGATGATGATGATGATGATGATAATGATGATGATGATGATGATGATGACGATGATGATTATTATTATTATTATTATTATTATTCTTATTATAGCTTTATTTTTTCTTATTCTGTTCATTTACTTATTAATATATATTAATTATTTTCAAAGTAAGCTAATCGCTCCAGATTATTGCTATGTATAATCCTTTTAATAATAAAAAATAAAAACAAGCCCTTCAAAGAGATCATTTGCGAAGGAATAACGTCGCTTACATTAAAAACAAGTCTCGTATTCGGATATCTCTATTTAGTTGAGAACCACTGTCACCAAATCTGTAAACGGCGAATTATCGATGAAAGTAACCGTTGCGACATCTGTGCTCCGCATCTATAAGCATTCTCTCACGTTAGGCTGGGCTCTTCAGCCCTAGTCACTTTCGTACGGTCTGAAGTTGATTATTCTGACAATCTCCACCCTACCGCTTTCGTAAGTGTAGCTTTGCCGTTAGCATAGTGTTCAAGATGGCCGCCGACAACAACAGTCAACAAACGCACGCGAGACGTTGTCGCGTCGTTTTCGCAAAAATGTCGAATATCGGACGTAGCACAGGATGACAATTAGGATAACGTTTTTATAAAGAGAGGGCCAGGACTGCGCGTAAGTGTTTGCGTTACAATATACATATGTTCATATGTAGGTCGGCTTGTGTTTGGATTTTTACTGAAGTTCGAGAGGTGCATCTTACAACTATTAAATGTTTATTTCGCTGCGTTCGAAAGGCGATATACAAAATTTAATTATATTACGTGACTCATCGTATAGTTCTTTCCAAGTTAAAGCGTTATCGATGCGCTCCGATCCCTAGACTGTTTAGTTGATGCGGCGGTCACTGGCGCTGCGATCGCTCATTCGATTATTGATGGGGGATCGATCGTACCGTGATTGGTGCGGCGGTTCGGTTCAGGTATGCTTATAAAGGCGCTAGCTATCTCACGCTGATTCATTTCTCGTACGGTCTTTGATTGTTACACTTCGTACTTGTTCCGAATGAAACATCAAAATGCCTCGAAAACCAGCGTGTACACCAGACGAAGTTTACAGTGCTTTGAAAGAATTTATATTTATCGACGATGAAGGCAAATTTTGTAAGTTTGCTGACGAAGTATGGGTAAAGGCGGTTGTTGCATTGGGCGGTAAGATGCAGAAGGATTACATCTACCTCTACATATCTCAAAATAGACATAAAGTTTCTCATCGAATTCATGGAATTGAAAAAGTGAAACTATCGGGTGGAGAAGAAAGTTTACACACGACCACGGCTGATTCGACAAATGGTTCAAATTTTTCAATGGGTGAAACGAAATGCATTTTACCACTTTGGCGTATTTGCATAACCATATCTAGAAGTGAATGGGACAGTTTATCATCCGTTATCAAGAGTTACAATGAGCGCGAATATGAGATTCTTATTCCTGGTTGGACTGATTCACTGTACGAAATTTTGTGGAATCACCTCAAGCTGCCCTACGCGTTCGGTTTCAAAGATGCTAAAATTAATCGGAATCCTGGCGAGATATACTTGACGTTGAAAGGTAGTTGTCGCGACTGTCAAGCTGTTATTCACGTCTACTGTCAAGACGAGCCGATCGAGCATGATCCGATATTCAATATTTCAACTCATGATTCTCGTAGAAAAGAACACAAACAAAAAACGATTTCTTAAGGCTGAGAGAAGGGAGCGGTTCGCGAAAAAGTTGAAAGGAATTTCCACTTATGCTTGGCGTCGAAAAGAGGCTAATGAAAAAATGGAATTTAGAGATGTTATCCCGGCCCATATACACGGAGGAAAAGTTCTTAGGAAAGCCAAGCAATAGAAATGGGACAAAGATCTGGGTTTGTTCAAGGTCACAGGGGTTCGTGAGTCGATTTTGGAAATAAAATATGAAAAGCCAGAGTTCAGTAGCTGTATCCATGAAATTGGATTAGACAAGTGTTGGGTGATGTACTGGACCCTGACGCAGATTTACTTGTATAAGAAGTTTATGAAGGAAGACGACTCTGGCAGCATTAGCATCGACGCAACCGGTGGCATTGTACGTCAAATACCTTCGCCGGATAGTTTGAAAAGAGTGGTATTTCTATATCAGGCCGCTTGCGGTTACCGTGGAAAGATCTTACCGTTGTTTCAGATGATCTCCGAGAAGCATGACGCCAATTTACTGAGTTATTGGATCGGAGAGTGGGATCGTTCCGTAAAGACAGTTCCGAAACAAGTAGTGATGGATTGTTCTCTCGCGCTCCTGAATGCGGCTTGTTTGGTTTTTAACAAAGTCGACTTACCATCGTACATTCAAAAATACATTAGTTACAACGATGCGTCAGGGACAATGAAAGTTCAACGGCCTCCTTGTCTCGGCGGAGCTGCAGGAGTCATCGGGCTCCAGAGAAAAAAGACTTTTATTTACGCTGTGTCGGTCTCGTCACCCAGTGTATAGAGATCCGTGAATTTCAATCTATATGCACCGACGTCGCAACTGTAGCTGTTTCCAAGTACGAAAATATCATGGATAAAGAAAACCGTTGCTTTGCTGCCCAGAATCGGCTGATTCAATGAGTGAAGTCTTTCAACCTACCAGAGGATCTGACAAATTGCGATGAGGAATCCGACTCACTTCAAAATTCCGATGATAATGCGTTCGAATTCATAGACCATTCAAGCAGCGCTATCGATAACATTCTCAGAAAAATTGAAGCGGCAGCATCGAAGATTCGACGGGAGAACGATTAAATGCGTATTATTGCTCTGACTTTGGCTCTCGGTTTCTGAAATTATGTAAGCGTTTTCCTCCGTGGACAGCCGTGATGACAGAAAGTGCAAATTCCGCATCGTTCGGAAACAATTGTGTAGCAACTTCGGCTCGAAGTGAGGAATATTTCCGGGAATTCAAACATCTTATATTGAACGGAGAAAAGGCCTTGAGAATGGACGAGTTCCTCGTCATTCACCTGAGGTCTCTCATGGGAACGAGTAAATTATTGAATGCACCGAAAAAGACTATGGAGAAAAAAAATATCAG